>SJYX01014098.1:33667-77830 GCA_006410675.1 Oreotragus oreotragus
AAGTTAAATAAGCAGGGTGATAATATACAGCCTTGACGTACTCCTTTTCCTATTTGGAACCAGTCTGTTGTTCCATGTCCAGTTCTAACTGTTGCTTCCTGACCTGCATACAGATTTCTCAAGAGGCAGGTTAGGTGGTCTGGTATTCCCATCTCTTTCAGAATTTTCCACAGTTTGTTGTGATCCACACAGTCAAAGGCTTTGGCATAGTCAATAAAGCAGAAATAGGTGTTTTTCTGGAACTCTCTTGCTTTTTCCGTGATCCAGCGGATGTTGGAAGAATTCTCTAGTCTTTCCCATTCTATTATTTTTCTCTTTCTTTGCATTGATTGTTGAGGAAAGCTTTCTTATCTCTCCTTGCTATTCTTTGGAACTCTGCATTCAAATGGGTTTATCTTTCCTTTTCTCCTTGCTTTTTGCTTCTCTTCTTTTCACAGCTATTTGTAAGGCCTCCTCAGACAGCCATTTTGCTTTTTTGCATTTATTTTTCTTGGGGATTGTCTTGATTCCTCCTGCACAATATCACATACTTCCATCGATAGTTCATCAAGCACTCTATTAGATCTAGTCCCTTAAATCTATTTCTCACTTCCACTGTATAGTCATAAGGGATTTGATTTAGGTCATACCTGAATGGTCTAGTGGTTTTCTCCACCGGGATATCTACTGCTTCAGGAATTTATACTGAAGTGTTGCAAAAACTTTATAATTTTTTCCACACAAGTTTTGAGAGTCCTTAGTCATGTACTCAGTGTTACTAAATTCAGAAACAGAGTTAGTTGTTTTGAAATTAAAAAAAAATATTACTCTTTGTCTCTATTTGCTAACAGTTTTAAAATAAATAATTTTTTTTACATTAAAGGAATTATTTTTCCCCCAAGGAATATGCTAAGTGTATTAAATAAAGCATGGAGCTTCCCAGGTGGTGCTAATGGTAAACAACCCTCCTATCAATGCAGGAGACATAAGAGATATGGGTTCAGTTGCTGGGTTGGGAAGATCCCCTGAGGGAGGGCATGGTAACCCACTCCAGGATTCCTGCCTGGAAAATCCCATGGACAGGAGAACCTGGCAGGCTACAGTCCACAGCATCACCAAGAGTTGAACATGACTGAAACATCTACTTAATTGTTATATTACAGTTATAAGATGAAAACAACAATGCTCTATATATTATAGAAACTTTGTTTAGTAAAACAATAAGGAGATTTTAGAGAGAATTTCTAAATTCAATTCATTTTTGTCTTAGTTTGAGTTCCTCAGAAGCAGACCTAGGACAAGGATGTGCGTGCATGTGACTTATTTAAAAAGTTTTCTCAGGGGCAAATCTATGTGTGAACAGAGGAGTCAGGAAGGGGAAAGGAGAAGATCCCAGCAAGGACAAGCTATCAGCCTCTGACTAACCCTACAGGACAGCCCTGGAGTGAAAATTATCCTTCACCAGTCATCCAACTAATTGGCATGGGAGCCTGGCTTTCATTTTTTTCTGTACCCATAAGTCATTAGCTGAGGGTTTGGCATCTTTCTTTTAGCCAAATCCATTCAAAATTCATTCATGTTGCTGCATAAATAAATAATCACTTCTTTTTATTCCTGACTACTATTCCATTGTATGGATGAACCACAGTCTGTTTCTTCATTCTCCCGTTTAAAAATACCTTGTTGCTGCCAGTTTTTTACAATTATGAATAAAGCAGTTATGACAGTGCACATACAGGCTTTATGTGAAGATAAAATTTAAATTCATTTGAGTAAAAACAAGGAATAAGTAGACTAAGTAATAACTGTATGTTTTATTTTATAACAAACTGCCTTATCATTCCCAAAATAGCTTTACCATGTTTGCATTTCTGCCATAGTTGAATAATAATATCTGTTGCTCTACATCCTCCTTAGTATGACATGTTGTCATTTAAAAAAAATTTTTAAATGATTTTAATAGTGTATAGTGTTAAGTATTTATGGTCTTAATTAGGTTTTACTTTAATAACATTTACCTAATATTAAGCATCATTTCATGTGCTTATCATACCATGCCATTTCTATTTTATGATAAAGTGTCTTTAGAATTAGGTATTTTATTTTTAAAACGCATCATTTGTTTTCATGCTGTTGAGTTTTAAGCGTTATTTTAAAATTCTGGATAAAATTCTTTTACAGAATATATTAGTTGCAAACATTTTCTCCCAATCTATACATTTTCTTGTTGTTTTCTTAACAGTATCCTTTGAATAACAAATATTGTAATTCAACAGGATTTAACAAGCCTTACCTAGCTTGTGTTTCCAAAATTGGCTTGGTGTCTTCTGTTTGCACTGCTTCCTGGAGTGAATCCCTGTTTCAGCATTGTTTTCACTCAGCACTCTTTAGCTTGGTAGTGGGTTAGGAGGGTTTATCTGATATCCTGATTAAACTTCAATCTGAGGTAGGCGTGACCACGGTACTGAGGGTGTGGTCTTCCCAGGTGCTGCTGTCCACCCTGGCATAATTGTGCTGGGTCTCCTGGTGTTCGGAGAAGATGATGGCACTCCACTCCAGTACTCTTGCCTGGAAAATCCCATGGATGGAGGAGCCTGGTAAGCTGCAGTCCATGGGGTCGTGAAGAGTCAGACATGACTGAGCGACTTCCCTTTCACTTTTCACTTTTCTGCATTGGAGAGGGAAATGGCAACTCACTCCAGTGTTCTTGCCTGGAGAATCCCAGGGACGGGGGAGCCTGGTGGGCTGCTGTCTATGGGGTCACAGAGTCAGACACGACTGAAGCGACTTAGCAGCAGCAGCTGCAGCAGTTCCCTGGTGTTAAGCTTTTTTTCTCTTGTTCTCCTCACCCAGCTGCAGTGAGTTTCCACCAAGGCCCTCAGGCTCTGTATGGTTTTGTTGACTTTCTCCCAACAGACTAAGACCTTCCTTCTAGGAGATAATCTTGGAGTATTTCTGCAGCAGTTTAAGTTTCCTTCCCCCAGGCAAAAACTTTCTCTAGGTTTATCTTATTTCTCTGTGAATACTTGATTGGGTTCTCTAAGGAAAGGGCTTTAAAAAAATGTATCCCATCTCATGGGTGTCCCCAGGGTTTTCACACTCATGCTAATCCACACCCAGGCTTTAGCAATTTGAGAAATAATTCTGGTTGAATATTATTGTAGCTGAGTAGGATCCTATGGGGCCTTCCCAGAACAGACTCCCTGCCCACCCAAGTCCTCCGCCTGCCTCTGGTCTGTAGAAAACCTGTAACCTCTGATGCTTTCCTTGAGTTCCAAAGAGTAAATGTAATCAGAAAAGTGAGAAAAGACAGAAAGAATGGACAATAGTCATACAAAATAAAATAATATTTTAACCATTAAACAAAGTCAAGGCCCTTTAGCTCCTCTTCAAGGGCTGTAGATAATATTCTGAACCATGTCTTTTGAGCTGTTTTGCAGATACCAAAACCGTACCAGATGAGAGAAGTCAACTGCATGCTGCCTACAAGCACGCACGTAGACCCTTGACTGGTTGGAACCAGATGGTTGATGACATTGACTCCCAATTGCCTCACCACCAACCAATCAGAAGACTGTTCATGAGCTAATCATGCATTCCACAATTGTGCTCCCTTATCCTAAGTTCGGATCTTTTAAGCACTAGCTGTCCTGGCACCCTGAAGTAAATGCTGCACTTCACCACAGTGCTTTGTAAGTAAATTGGCTTTACTGTGAGACAAATTTGGTTCTGTAATATTGTTACTAATTTACATAATGCTGGCCTCAAGTCTGGCAAGTAAGCAAGTGCTACAATTATAGTTCTGAAATTTCTTTTAGTCACTTCTCTTTATTGAGATTTTTAGATGAATCCTTTGTCCTATCACTGTGATTTTCAGATGATTTTAAGAAAAATGATTAATTTGAACTTTCACCAGCTTCCCCCCTCCTAATTCTAATGGCCCTAGTAATGCTGTTTGCAATTATATCTCCAATGTTAAATCAGAAATTGTTATATTGTTTATAAAATTTATTGCTATAGCAATAAATTCATAGATTGAGTTAAAACAATATTCTAAAATTATATAATGGGAAAGACTAGAGATCTCTTCAAGAAAATTAGACATACCAAGGGACTATTTCATGCAAAGATGGGCTCAATAAAGGACAGAAATGGTAGGGACCTAAAACAGGCAGAAGATATTAAGAAGAGGTGGCAAGAATACACAGAAGAACTGTACAAAAAACATCTTCACAACCCAGATAATCACGATGGTATGATCACTCAGCTAGAGCCAGACATCCTGTAATGTGAAGTCAAGCGAGCCTTAGGAACCATCACTACGAACAAAGCTAGTGGAGATGATGGAACTCCAGTTGAGTTATTTCAAATCCTGAAAGATGACGCTGTGCAAGTGCTGCACTCAATATGCCAGCAAATTTGGAAAACTCAGCAGTGGCCACAGGACTGGGAAAGGTCCGTTTTCATTCCAATCCCTAAGAAAGGCAATGCCAAAGAATGCTCAAACTACCACACAACTGCACTCATCTCACATGCTAGGAAAGTAATGCTTAAAATTCTCCAAGCTAGGCTTCAGCAGTACGTGAACCATGAACTTCCAGATGTTCAAGCTGGTTTTAGAAAAGGCAGAGGAACTAGAGATCAAATTGCCAACATCTGTTGGATCATGGAAAAAGCAAGAGCATTCCAGAAAAACATCTATTTCTGCTTTGTTGACTATGCCAAAGCCTTTGACTGTGTGGATCACAATAAGCTGTGAAAAATTCTGAAAGAGATAGGAATACAAGACCACCTGACCTGCCTCTTGAGAAACTTGCATGCAGGTCAGGAAGGAACAGTTAGACATGGAACAACAGACTGGTTCCAAATAGGAAAAGGAGTATGTCAAGGCTGTATATTGTCACCTGCTTATTTAACTTCTATGCAGACTACATCATGAGAAATGCCAGGCTGGATGAAGTACAATTGGAATCAAGTTTGCCAGGAGAAATATCAATAACCTCAAATATGCAGATGACACTATCCTTATGACAGAAAGTGAAGAACTAAAGAGCCTCTTGTGAAAGTGAAAGAGGAGACTGAAAGAAGAAAGAGACTGAAAAAGTTGGCTTAAAGCTTAACATTCAGAAAACTAAGATCAAGGCATCTGGTCCCATCACTTCATGACAAATAGATAGGGAAATAGTGGAAACAGTAGCTGACTTTATTTTTCTGGTCTCCAAAATCTCTGCAGATGGTTTTTACAGCCATGAAATTAAAAGACACTCCTTGGAAGGAAAGTTATGACCAACCTAGATAGCATATTGAAAAGCAGAGACATTATTTTGCCAGCAAAGGTCCATCTAGTCAAGGTTATGGTTTTTCCAGTCGTCATGTATGTATGTGAGAGTTGGACTAAAAGCTGAGTGCCAAAGAATTGATGCTTTTCAACTGTGGTGTTGGAAAAGACTCTTGAGATTCCCTTGTACTGCAAGGAGATCCAACCAGTCCATCCTAAAGGAGATCAGTCCTGAATATTCATTGGAAAGACTGATACTGAAGCTGAAACTCCAATACTTTGGCCACCTGATGTGAAGAGCTGACTCATTTGAAAAGACCCTGATGCTGGGAGGCATTGGGGGCAGGAGGAGAAGGGGACGACAGAAGATGAGATGGTTGGATGGCATCACTGACTCGATGGACATGGGTATGGGTGGACTCTGGGAGCTGGCGATGAACAGGGAGGCCTGGCGTGCTGCGGTTCATGGGGTCGCAAAGAGTTGGACATGACTGAGCAACTGAATTGAACTGAAAATTATGTAATTTTTACAATATGTTTTATCTTTTCAATTAGAGTTCAACTGGAGAATAGAACGGGTGGGATGGATATATATTAAAATGTTTATTGCAAGATGTTGGCTTATATGACAATGGGGACTGGGAAGTCCAAAATGCATAGGGATAGATCTTTAGAAAGGGGAGGTTGGCATTCTTAGCATGAGCTGATACTGCTATCAACAGGTAAAACTTCCTTTTCATCAAGAAAGCCTCAGTATAAAATTAAGGACTTGAAACTGACTAATTAGGCTCACCTGTTTACCTATGTGGGCTTCCCTGGTGGCTCAGATGGTAAAGAATCTGCCTGCAACACCAGAGACCTGGGATCAGTTTCTAGGTTGGGAAGATTCACCTGGAGGAGGGCATGGCAACCCACTTCAGTATTTTTGCCTGGAGAATTCCAAGGGCAGAGGAGCCTGGTGGGCTACAGTCCATGGGGTTGCAAAGAATCAGACATGACTCAGCAACCAAGTACTGCACAGCGTTTACCTAGATAACCTTCCTTACTTGAAGTCAAATGACTATTGACATTAATCACATCTGCAAAATACCTTCTTGGTAATACTTGACGTAGTGTTTGAATCACTAGGTGGAAACCATAGCCTAGCTAAGTTTTACTTTCATTTTTCTTTATATTGTTCTCTAAGATAATAATATTTCTTATCTGACTGATATATATTCAGTTGCATTTGTTACCAAATAATTTCACCTTCAAATTAGTCTTTGTATTTTCTGACTACTGTAGTTATACCCAGGAAACATTTATTTTCTAATTGCAAATGTTTTGTAAAATGTTATGCTTTTTCACTTTATAAGCAGTGGCCTTTATGTTCCATATGCACATCAAGTGAGTTAAAAAATAAAAGAACTGAATGCTTATTCTAATATCTCTGTTCATAAAGTGCTTATTTTACTTCATTATTGTCAATTAACTATTTATTTCTTAACTAAGACAGATGGTGCAGCTTTAAAGTGTTTTGTTTTTATTTTTCTTTCAGATAATTTTAAAGTTTATTGATATTTTAGACAAATTTCATTCATACAGAAGATTTAGAATCACCACGTATAATTATATCATGCCCAAGATAAGTTATTTTACTTTGGCACTTCATAGACTAATCAATTGAACATAGCAGGCAAGAAATTTATATATAGTCCATCAGGATAGGATAAATACCACTATGTTTTATCTGAATGCAATGACATATGTTTATAGTTTTGGTAAATGGCTATAATAATAATTCATAATAGTGACTTTGTTCTGGTTAGTTCAATAAAAGTCGAGTGGTATAGAAGTGTGACCCAAAGTTTATGGCATGCTCCTTTTTCATATTTTTTTACATAAAAGTAAACATTAGTGACAGCTGGGTAGATAATTAGAGCAGATGCCTCCCATTTTAGAGTGTAAATCTATGAAAATTACAAAGAACATGCATTTTAACTCAGAATTTCACTATCTTCTATTATTTTCTCCTTCATTTTATCCCAGTATTCTATACTGGGTTTTCAATGTATGCATGCTAATTTCAGCGCTTGTACTTCCTATTTTCTTTCCTTCTTGATCATATTCCAGAGCTTCCCCGGGGGTGCAGAGGTTAAAGCATCTGCCTGCAATGTGGGAGACATGGGTTTGATCCCTGGGTCGGGAAGATCCCCTGGAGAAGGAAATGGCAATCCACTCCAGTATTCTTGCCTGGAGAATCCCATGGATGGAGAAGCTTGGTGGGCTACAGTCCACGGGTGGCAAAGAGTCAGACACGACTGAACGACTTCACTTTCACTTTCACCACTTAAAATTAGCCTGTTGTTGTTTAGTTGCTAANCCCCTGGAGAAGGAAATGGCAATCCACTCCAGTATTCTTGCCTGGAGAATCCCATGGATGGAGAAGCTTGGTGGGCTACAGTCCACGGGTGGCAAAGAGTCAGACACGACTGAACGACTTCACTTTCACTTTCACCACTTAAAATTAGCCTGTTGTTGTTTAGTTGCTAAGTCTTGCCTGACTTTCTTGTGACCCCGTGGTCTGTAGCCCACCACACTCCTGTCTATGGAATTTCCCAGGCAAAAATACAGGAGTGGGTTGACATTTCCTTTTTGAGGGGCTCTTCCTGACCCTGAGGGATCAAACCTACATCTAGGCGGGTTCTTGATCACTGAGTCACTGAGGAAGCCACCCCTAAATTAGCCCCTACCTTGTCACTTCCTTTATGGCCTTTATGTGTGTGAGGCAAGTTGGTCTGATAAATTAATTAGTGCTAAGGTGTCAGTTGCTCATATTGTCTCTTCTGAATATATGACACATCAAAGGAATAATTAATATGCCTATCTTGGTAATTGTTCTTCCCTTGAGAAATTCTTCTCAATTGCTTTTTTAGTATTTTTAGTATTCTGACTTTCTTATTTAACTGCTATATATTATCAAATATGTTTATTAGAGTAACATTATCGACCTAGATGATACTTCCTAAGAGGCTGGATAGTATGATGAATCAAATAGTATAAGTTAATATCATATCAATGACAAATTTGGAAAAACATAAAAACACAATATATATATATATATTTATATTTAAGAGTAAAATTATTTTGTTGCTGTGATAATATAGATTATGTAAAAGCCTGATATAACTATTGAATATATGTATTATTTTTATTTTTGTCATATATACATGGATAATTTTTTCTTAATGCTGATAATAAAGACATTCAGGGAAGCATGGGGGAGCCAGTACTAAGATGGATAAACTCATGGCCATTATTATAAGTATCTTGCTTATATGGACCAAAATATATAAGACAGAGACATTCATCTCTTTCTATATCTTCCTTAAGCATACTTCCTAGGTGTCGACTTATTGAATTCCTAAATAACACTTTGTGATTTTAATTTCACCTCTGGTGCTTGCTATTTTATAGACTGGTGATAATATTTTCCAGTTATCAAGGTTTGGAGATCAACATTCGCTAAATTGGAAAGGTATAGATTTTAAAGTTAAACTCAGTTATTTTTTTGCTGAAATTGTTCAACAGTTTCTTTTGAAGAACTATGGACAGAGGTTCGTAGAGTGAACAGGAGGCAGTGATCAAAACCATCCCCAAGAAAAGAAATGCAAAAAAAGCAAAGTGGTTGTCTGAGGAGGCTTTACAAATAGCTGAGAAAAGAAGAGAAGCTAAAGGCAGAGGAGAAAAGGAAAGCTATATCTATTTGAATAGAGTCCCAAAGAATAGGAAGGAGATGTAAGAAAGCCTTTCTCAGGGATCAATGAAAAGAAATAGAGATAAACAATAGAATGGGAAAAAGAAGAGACATTACTTTATCAACAAAAGTCCATCTAGTTAAAGCTATGGTTTTTCCAGTAGTCATGTATGAATGTGAGAGTTGGAGTATAAAGAAAGCTGAGTGCCAAATAATTGATGCTTTTGAACTGTGGTGTTGGAGAAGACTCTTGAGAGTCCCTTGGACAGCAAGGAGATCCAACCAGTCCATCCTAAAAGAAATCTGTCCTGAATATTTATTGGAAGGACTGATGTTGAAGCTGAAACTCCAATTTTAGGCCTCCTGATGCAAAGAACCAACTCATTGGAAAAGACCCTGATGCTGGGAAAGATTGAAAGCAGGAGGAGAAGGGATGACAGAGGATCAGATGGTTGGATGGCATCACTGACGCTATGGACATGAATTGGTGTAGGCTCTGGGGCTTGGTGATGGACAGAGAGGCCCGGCGTACTGCAGTCCATGGAGTCACAAAGAATCGGACACATCTGAGCAACTGAACTGAACTGTTCAACAATTATATATTTTAATTCTAAGACAACTTCCAAAGAAATTTAATATAATGCAAGGTGTTAAAATTGTTTATAACTGAGTAAATATAAAACCTAGTATCTCTAGCTTTTTTTTTTTCTCTTTACTACTTCTTATCAAATCCATGCTGATTAAAGACACTGGCTTTGCTCATTTAAGTAAGTGAGCTCTGTGGGACATTATGTGTAAGAATGATGACTAAGTGCTGCTACACACACACACAAATTCCATGGTCATGTAAGATCATGAAATATGTTACACAGCAGAAATCCTCTTATTAAAGGAAAATCTTAAAAAAGAAAAATCTCATTAAACATACAACTTGCAAGATTTCAATCATTTAAAGTAGATAAACAGATATAAGAAAAAAAATTGCAAATGATTCCACCTACTGAGTTTCCATTTGTTCCAGAATAAAATGGAGGAAGGAGACAGGAATTTACTTTTGGCTGAACTGGTCTAAATTGCCATACATTTTTCAGTAAAGGAGCATCTGGCCATGTTGCATGTGAAACTAGTGTTTAAAGCTGCATATTTTGAACACAATTAGGCTTCTAAGTTCAAACCAAAAATTTTATGAAGGAAACAATCCAGTGGGATTAGACTACATGTTATCCTCCAAAATAAGCTGTAAATGTAGTCATGCATATTGTATCCTAGAAGATTTAGGATAGTTTATTTTTTAAAATTTATTTTACTTTACAGTACTGTATTGGTTTTTTAAGGGTCATCTTGGGTATTCTTATTTTTACCTTTTGAAACCTAGTTCCTAAAGAAGATGCTAATCCACATGTGAGAAAACCCACCCTGAGAGGGTGCATAAAAACATTTTTTTCCAAATTTATTTGATGAAATATTCCTCTCAAAGTGTTTTCATTAGTTTCCTTAGAATCAGTTCTATGTTGAACACAGGTCAAGAAGCACTTTATTAAATCAGAATCTCGAAGATGGGATGCGATCTCTTCCATTATTGTATTTCTAGTGTCTGTATATTGTACCTTTAACAAATCTCACTACATATTGATTTACATAATGAACAAATAGATGCACTGAATAAATTAACTATACTTCAATAAAAAAATTTGTGTAAATGAATGCATTCATTTCCAGAAATTTTCAGCTCCAAATGTAACATAACAAATAATATGTTGATATTTAGAAATTATGTGTTTCAGATTAAGTTTATTATTACTTCTTGTGTTATTTTAGTTTTAAATTTAATTTATTTTATCCCATTTGAGTTTAATTACAGAAAAAAGACATGTCTTTTTATTTGACTGAAAAAAGATCTCTTTTCTTGTTTTCTGCTTTGTCATAGACATTTAATATTCCCTAATTTTGTTCACTGTGTAAGTATGCCATTGTAAACATTTTTTGCATGTGACTATAGTATTTTTTTCACTTATTATTTCTAGTAGACATATTTATATTTCCCCTCAGAATAGTGTCTCAGTTAAATCTGGGTTTCAAGTTACAAATAATTGGGATGAATTTCTGAGATGTGTTTTGGTGTATTGTCAACACCAGAACTCTGTTCCTATTCCTTTTCTTTCCACTAGACAGTCATTAAAATATAGTCAACTTTCCTGCATAAAATGGAAACAAAATGATAGATTTTATTGTTCATTACTGTATATTCTCTGGCTCCCATAAAGTCTTGTATTATAGTCACATCCCATGTGTTAACTTAGGAGCAGTAATATATTGAACACAAGTCTAGCCTTCCAAAATAATACCAATGTCTATATACCTACATCTCTTCTACATTCTCAGAAGGTATTGAGAAAATACTCAGCTGTGATATTCAACAGATTTGAGACACTAAGACTCATTCTTTAGAAAGTGAATATGTGTAGATAGCAGTGATTTTGTTCCTCGAAGTTGACAAATGTTACACAACATTACCTAGTTTACTATGCATAGATCTATCAAACATCTTTTCAATTGCTTCTCTTTTAAGCAATTCTTTCAAGGAAACAGACTCTTATGAACAACTATATCATCAAAAGAAAGACTTTAATCAACTATTTTCACATGTTAATATTTTATTGGCCAAGATTTCTTTTTAAAAATGCTCAACTGTAGTTTTCATTTTATGCATTTCTCTGATCTTAACAATTGGAATAATTGAGGAGTCAAAGGCTACTTTTAGAGAGAAGTACATTATGGGCTTTTAGGATGTAATTATATATATATATTTAACTACTGTCATGATTTTTTTTTTCTTTTTTAGCTAGACTACTCTTCTGTTCTGAGATCTCATACATTCCTTCTACACCACTTCCTCTAATTAAGCATCTCTCTTGTTTCCCATCTGGGCTTCCGTGGTGGCTCAAATGGTAAAGAATCTGCTTTCAGTGCAGGAGATCTAGTTTTGATCCCTGGGTTGGGAAGATCCCCTGAAGAAGGGAATGGCAGCCCAACTCCAGTATTCTTGCCTGGAGAATTCCATGGGCCAAGGAGCCTGATGGGCTACACTCCATGGAGTCCCAAAGAGTTGGGCAGGACTGAGTGACCTCCACTTTTTCATCTTCCCTAGTCCCCTGTGTAGATATCAGCTTCCATGTAACAATTCTCCCTCATTTGGGGTTGGAATTAAACCGCTTTATATTTTCCAGGCTGTGGGTGTTTTACTTGAGGCCTGGATGACCTACGGTTAGTGCTTAATTATTACCCTACATATATCACTGTATCTGCTCTTGTGATATTTTGTGTTGAGCAGCAGATAGTAAAGTGATATATTAATATCATGATGGTTAAAACCTCTTAGTCTGGAACAGAACTGACTGGGCTTAAATACAAGCTATTCAGGTTGAATATTGAAGTCTTTCTTTAAATCTTAGTTTTCTTATCTACATGCCATTATATTTAGAGTAGTAATCAAAATATATAGTATCTTCCCAATGGAATTGTGAAGATTATTATTTTTTAGCACATATGAAAGCACTTTGGATGGCAACTGGCACATAGTTAATGAATAATAATAACAATAGTAATAACAGTCCTTATGAATAGGCTCCAAGATGCTGCCCATATAGGTAGACAATCCCTAGTCACTCATTATTTTATCCCATTGAAATGCAATTTTATCAACCTGGTTATCCTCACAGCACTTGAGACTCTGGTTGTTCTATCAAAGTTGGCATGCTCAAAGATTTTTTCTTAAATTTCAAACTGTCTATTGTTTCATGGATAGGACATTTGTGACAATTTTAAAAGTACATGTTCTGTGTGTGTGTGTCTATGTGTGTGTATACATGAATGTTTCTATGGAGAACATCCACAGTTTTGATTAGAGTTTCACGAATCAAAAACTTTTAGGACTATTGATCTGGAGATCCTGTCTGAATGAACTAAATAGTTTTCATTTCTGACTTCTGTCCACCTCACATTCCTGAGCCAGCTGCATCTCATTTCCACCTGTTGTGTAAACATATCTGTACTGAGATGTTAGCACATGCAAACACACTGAAGAAAATCAAATACATTATCAAATATGTGAAAAGACAACATTTATATCAACAAAAATTAAACAATCAATGACATGACTCTCCTAGCATATTCAATAATGTCATACTCTTCCACATGCCTCTCTCTTTTGATGTTATCAAAACTAAGCACAATTGATTTTATTACATGCACCTGATTAAGAATGTCACCATAATAGCTGAGAATACTGAGAATAAGCTTATGTTTTCACTTATTTTAATTTGCATCAGTTGAATGTAACTATATACCTTGACTTTGAAGAAATAAGTGAAAATGAAGTCGCTCAGTCGTGTCCGACTCTTTGCGATCCCGTGGACTGTAGCCCACCAGGCTCCTCCGTCCATGGGATTCTCCAGGCAAGAATACTGGAGTGGGTTGCCATTCCCTTCTCCAGGGGATCTTCCCAACCCAGGGATCGAACCCGGGTCTCCTGCATTGCAGATAGAGGCTTTAACCTCTGAGACACCAGGGAATTCCTTGAAGAAGAAATATGACTTACTTAATTTTCCTTAATTAAAATTTTAAAAACTATATCTCTGAAATAAGAGAAAGACATACTAATCAGAGGATTTCTATGGGTTAGTAAACACTTTCTTATGGTAGATATCTTTCCAGAGATGATTCTCTTTTTAGGTGAAGTCATTAAATGGAAATGGTAGCGAATTTTAACCTCATGTTTGAAAAAAGTACTCCTTCCATCATATACACGCACACTAAGTGCAGATTTTAATCTTGCTGCATAGGTCTTTCTGAGACCTGCAAAATATGCATGGTCCCAAATAAGTTAGGTGGTGTGGTGGTAAAGAATCTGCCTGCCAATGTAGGAAATGTGAGTTCGATCCCTGGGTCGGGAAGATCTCCTGTAATATGAAATGGCAACCCACTCCAATAGTCTTGCCTGGAAAATTCCATGGACCAGAAGAGCCTGGTGGACTACAGTCCTTGGAGTCACAAAGAGTCAGACATGACTGAGCAGAATTGTGTGACAATAGTTTAGAGAAATTCAAACATACTGTCATTTTTTTTAAGAAAAAGTCTAAATATCAGTGATATAGATGCACTATTGAATACAGAAGAGAGTGTAGGAGAAGATGATCACAGTAAACCAGATTTACATGAAATATCTAGAGCCCAATTCCCTTGCTTTCGGGGAAGGCAATGGCACCCCACCCCAGTACTCTTGCCTGGAAAATCCAATGGACGGAGGAGCCTGGTGGGCTGCAGTCCATGGGGTCGCTAACAGTCGGACAGACTGAGCGACTTCACTTTCACTTTTCTCTTCCGTGCATTGGAGAAGGAAATGGCAACCCACTCCAGTGTTCTTGCTTGGAGAATCCCAGGGATGGGGGAGCCTGGTGGGCTGTCTATGGGGTCACACAGAGTCAGACACGACTGAAGTGACTTAGCAGCAGCAGCAATTCCCTTGCTTTACATATAACAAACCTTGAACCTGAACCTTGCCTAATATTGCTATTCAGATAAAATCATAAATCAGTTGACTTAAGAAGCTAAGAAACCTGTTACAATGTTAGGAAGATAAACCTGACATAATCCCAAGCATTAATTATTGCTGTGGATCAGTGGTGCTGAGCTAGGTGGGGTTCACACAGATTTGTTCCTTTGCCCAGTATCCCATAAACTCATATCTTAATCTTAAAATAATGATGAGAAAAGGAGAGAAGGAATCACAAGATTTTGCATGGTGTTGTAATAGTGATTTCATTGACTGTAGCTATTAGAGAACAAGATACACTTAGAATCACCTTGAAAGAACACTTGAAGAACAAAGGAGGAGAGAAGTTGTCTGTTTTGCCTCAGAACACCCTGTCATAAGAGCTTCTCAAGATCATAGATGGCTAAGCAGTGGCACCCAACAGGAGATGGTGATGCCTGCTAGAAAGCAAGGATAACTGAACCAGGATAGTTCCTGATAGAAAATCCTTAGAGGTGACTGGTAAAACATAAGGCAGATGCAACTTGCAGACTTATGGTGACAGTAACCTCAAAACTGTATTTCTCAGTGTGTGATTGCAGGATATAAATGATGGAGCAGTAAGGGACAAAGATGTGGGGAAAAACAAATATGATTGGACTTTCAGTCATAAAGTAAACATGAAACATGTAAGAATTCCTTAGTAGAGTCTTCAAAATGAGAACTTTCCAGAAGGCTGGGGTCCAGCAATAGCAACATAGAGATAAAATCCAAATAAATGTGGGTTGCATACATATGCTATAACAAAGCTTCAGACATTTTGCTATGAAAAATACCATATTGCTCAAAAGAAAGACAGAAACAGAGCCCAGGTCTCTTGAGTCTTACATGAGGGCCCTTTCCAATGGTTATATATGTTTAAGACAGTATCCTTAGTTCTAGAAATGATATTAAAATTCATAGGAAAGTTACTTTGTCAGGTTGCCCATCAGTTTGTTAAAAAGGCTTGATCTCTAATGAATGTCAACAGTGGCATAGTACAGTCACAGTAGAAAGCCTGGCACCCTCCCTCTCAAGTCCTATTTTAATTTATAAAAATGAAAAAGAAAATACAAATATTCAGAGTCAAAACTAAGAATAGTATTATAGCATGATGCTGGGATGTGTTAAGGTTACCTTGCAACCTGGCAAGGTACAGATTTAGTTGAGAGTCAGTTTTCAGTCATGTAAGAGCATGTAAGAGCAGCTACCGGATGAGCAACAAGGGACGCCCATCATGGATGTCCATGGAAATGGAGTAGCCATCACTGTCAACCAAAGAATCCAAAATGCAGTACTTGGAGGCAGTCTCAAAAATGACAGAATGATCTCTGTTCATTTCTAAGGCAAACCATTCAATATCACAGTAATCCAAGTCTATGCCCCAACCAGTAACTCTGAAGAAGCTGAAGTTGAACGGTTCTATGAAGACCTACAAGACCTTTTAGAACTAACACCCAAAAAAAGATGTCCTTTTCATTATAGGGGACTGGAATGCAAAAGTAGGAAGTCAAGAAACACCTGGAGTAACAGGCAAATTTGGCCTTGGAATATGGAATGAAGCAGAGCCAAGACTAATAGAGTTTTGACAAGAAAATGCACTAGTCATAACAAACACCCTCTTCAACAATACAAGAGAAGACTCTACACATGGACATTACCAGGTCAATACCGAAATCAGATTGATTATATTCTATGCAGTCAAAGATGGAGAAGCACAATAGAGTCAACAAAAACAAGACCAAGAGCTGACTGTGGCTCAGATCATGAACTCCTTATTGCCAAAATCTGACTTAAATTGAAAACAGTAAGGAAAACCACTAGACCATTCAGGTATGACCTAATCAAATTCCTTATGATTATACAGTGGAAGTGAGAAATAGATTTAAGGGACTAGATCTGATAGATAGAGTGCCTGATGAACTATGGACTGAGGTTCATGACATTGTACAGGAGACAGGGATCAAGACCATCCCCATGGAAAAGAAATGCAAAAAAGCAAAATGGCTGTCTGGGGAGGCCTTGAAATAGCTGTGAAAAGAAGAGAAGCGAAAAGCAAAGGAGAAAAGGAAAGACATATGCATCTGAAAACAGAGTTCCAAAGAATAGCAAGAAGAGATAAGAAAGCCTTCCTCAGCGATCAATGCAAAGAAATAGAGGAAAACAACAGAATGGGAAAGACTAGAGATCTCTTCAAGAAAATTAGAGATACCAAGGGAACATTTCATGCAAAGATGGGCTCGATAAAGGACAGAAATGGTATGGACCTAACAGAAGCAGAAGATATTAAGAAGAGGTGGCAAGAATACACAGAAGAACTGTACAAAAAAGATCTTCAAGACCCAGATAATCACAATGGTGTGGTCACTCCCTGTGTTCACAGAAGTACTATTTACATTATCCAAGACACGGAAACAACCTAGACAGATGGAAAGATAAAGGAGATGTGGTGTATATGTACACAATGGAATGTTAGCCATAAAAGAATGAAATGATGTGGCAACACGGATGGGTCTAGAGAAGTGAAGGAAGTAAAGCAAGTCAGGCAGGGAAAGGCAAACACCGTATAATGTTACTTATATGCGCAATCTAAAATATGACAAAAATGAACTTCTACATAAAACAGACACAGACTCAAAGACATAGAGAAGAGACTTGTGGTTTCCAAGGGGGAGGGAGGTGGTGGAGGAATGGATTGGGAGTTTGGGGTTAACAGATGAAAACTATCATATATGGAATGAATTAAGAACAAGGCCCTACTGTTTAGCACAGGGGACTATATTCAATACCCTGTGATAATGGAGTGGGTTGTATGCCCTCCTCCAGGGGATCTTCTTGACCCAGGGATTGAACCCTCATCCCTGGCAGGCATGTTCTTTACCACTAGCACTACCTGAGAAGCCCACAATCAACTATACTTCAATAAAATACATTTTTATAAATCTACTCCTAGAGTGATAACCAGCTGAACTTGGCCCTTTCCTCCACAGTTCCAAAAATCAGTCTCCACCTCTCCTCTCCAAGGCAACACTCTGGTTCTGAAGTTGGAAAATAGATTCCCCATCCTTTTGTTCCAAACACATATTCTGTCATTGACTTTCACGTGTAGAAGATAATCACGGAGCCAAGAAACAGGGCTGGAGGAATAGCTTGAGATGAGTTAGTCTAATCCAGTATGCTAAAGGTCACTAGGAAGACAGCAGCCTTGCCCAAGGTCACACTGCCCACAGCCAGACTTCGATCCCACCTGTGCCAGCTCCCATGACAATGCTTCTCAGCTCACCACTTGGGACAGTCACGGACTTTTCCTACCTTAACCCATGTTTCAGATGCCAGTGCTTTCTTCCTATAGTAAAGATGATGCATCTTATGGGACTCTGTTCCTGTGGCACTGTTCATAGCTGCTCACACATGACTGTATGTTAGATGGGTTCAACTAAGGTAACTTGGTCAATGTCAACACACAATCAAAATGAACCACATCCAAATACTCCCACAAAACAACCTCGACAAACTGGTGCAAAATGTAAGGTACAGTAGATTCAAGAATGGGGACTTTGGAGGTAGAGAAACTTGCTTTCATTTTTTTTCTTGTCGAGCTTCAGGAAGTCCCATTATCCTAATCCATAAAATATGAGTGATGTCTACTCATTGAAAATACACACTGAAAATACTCAATGAAAATACACATTGAAAATACTCAATGAAAATACACATTGAAAATACTCATTGAATATACACATTGCACACCAGCTGCTCAGTGCATAGCAGTTTTCTTCATCATCACCATCATCATCATTACATATGAGACCAATAAATATAGAAACTGACCTTTGAACCCAGATAACTGTGGAAACTCAGGATGGGTCAGAAGTGGGAGAAAGATCATGTGGTCGGAAGAGTAATGACTTTCCTCTAGAGGAAGGGTCACACACACACAGAGGAGTAATACCCACTATGCGCTAAGCTTCTGCTGTGCCCTTTGCATACATTATTCAGCTTTACAGCAACCCTTGAATCCCTATCTTATGAAGCTGGGAAGTGGAGCTCGGGAAGGAGAAAAGGTTTGCTCAAGGTCTCGGGCCTACTAAGCTGCTGAGCTGGCATCATAACTCAGGTCTCTGTGATGCTCTGAGTAGGACACAGACAGGTGGCCCATGGTCTGAAGAGAATAAACAGTGCTGGACTGGAGATTACGTCAGGAGAGGCCAGCAGATGAAAGATCTGAGATAGTTAGCCTTAAGGCAAGGAAAACTCAGGCAGAGGAGCCTCTTGGTGAGGATATCATGGAAGACACACAAGTGTAAGAAAAGGGAAAGAGATGACATATTCTGGATGAGCAACCATTGCGAACCAAGGCTCAGTACTTGACCTGCACTGTTTCACTGAGTCCTAATAACAACCCTCTAAATTAAGTACCATGATCTCCACTGTATAAACGAGGAAAATGATGCTCAGGGGGATCAGAGCTGCCCAGGCTGCACAAACAATCAGAGGCAGAGCTAGGATTCAACCAATGTCTGCCTGACCCCAGAAACATGACTATTCTTTATACCAGGGCTTGTTTGCCATCAGGATCTCCTACAAGTGTAAGAAACTAGAAGAAGCTTTGGCCTGAAGAAGCAGATTCTCAGACCAAGGGTCTTGCTCCCTACCCCAAGCCTCAGTCTTACAGAGGAAGGAACTAGGGTCCCATGAGGGACAGAGGATCCTGCCCTTCCCTGGATGGAGGAATTGGGCTGCCAGGCACCTGGGAACTTGACTGGAATAAACACACTTGTTTGCAGCTCTTTACATAGAGGGGCAGTCCTGGGTCCAATTCCTGGGTCAGGAAGATCCCCTGGAGAAGGCAATGGCAACCCACTCCAGTACTCTTGCCTGGAAAATTCCATGGATGGAGGAGCCTGGTAGGCTGCAGTCCATGGGGTCGCAAAGAATTGGACATGACTGAGGAACTTCACTTTCTTCTTTCTTTTTCCTCCTTGGTTTTCCAACCCACCGCCTCCTCTTTAGACCACTAACATTTCAGCAAAGGCACGCTGAACTATGTTTAAGCAGCCATCTGGAGATAAACAGCTTTGCCTTAAGACCTTTGAGGAGACAATATAAAAGAGGGTAAAAGAAGAAAAAAGGAGGGAGGGGAGAAAATGTTCCTGTGAAGAGTTTCTGCCCAGAAACATTTCCATACAGAGGCATCACAGTATTTGGGGCTGACACCCTGGACCCAAACCTCTTGAATCTGCTGGGTGAATATGCCACCTCCCACAGAACCAAAGTGGCCTCAGCCCAGGGATCAGGCTGGACCCTGTCTTTCATGACAAGGACGGGTCTGCAGCGAGCTCTGTTCTAGGCAGCTAGGGACAAAGCGAGACACTACTCTGTCACTGTCAGAAAACCTCTCCCCTCTCTGGCCTCTGTCTCCCTGCCTATAACAGGAGATATCCACTCATTCAAGGGATATTTATTGAGAGTCCACTCTCTCCTGAGCTCTGTGAGCAGGGGATCCAGAGCTCAGAGTCATTAGGGGTCTCAACATCCACCAGGACAGCAGGCCCCTAAACAGAGAAAGTAATGCAAGAGGATCACCATGGTGCTGGAGGTGAGGCAGGTTTGGAGAACCATTCCTGAGAGTTGAGGCTTGCGACATGGAAGTCAGCCAGGTAGAAAAACAGGGCATGTGGGCCTGGAGAATGGGAACAGCAAGGGTGAACGGGCAGGGTGCGTAAACTGAAGCAGCAGGAGCTACAGGCACCTGAAAACTGCAGGCAGAAGCATCCAGACAGGCAGGTAGGCTCCCACCTAGGAAGCCATGGCTCATGGCCTCGGAGAGTGGGCTTTATCCAAGAACACGTTGTCAGTCCTTCCAGGCCAGCCCCTCTGGCCCTGTGCAAACCTAAACCGTCTCCTCAGTCATTCACTGTATCCACAAAGATGGGCTCGGTCCCTACTAAATGCCAGACACGGTGCTGGGGGTGCTGCATAATCTCCAATGACTTCATAATCTCAAGGGGTGGGATCCAAAGGCATTGTGACGAAGGATGAGATTTGCAACTGTCCCTCTGGAGTGGAGGACACGGAGTGGCCATGGCTGAAAGGCACAAACCCTATTCTGCAAAGACACTCTGAAATACACCAGATGTTTACACCAGAGGCGGCTGAGGAGCATCCTGGATAGAATTTGAGAACCTGAAGCTTGGTGATAAATCATTCTTGAAGTCTAGAGCTGCCTGAAATGAAAGAAGGATCTGACTTTGGAGAAGAGCAGCAGTCATGTGTGGATGTGAGAGTTGGACTGTGAAGAAGGCTGAGCGCCGAAGAATCGATGCTTTTGAACTGTGGTGTTGGAGAAGACTCTTGAGAGTCCCTTGGACTGCAAGGATATCAAGCCACTCCATCCTAAAGGAAATCAGTCCTGGGATTCTTTGGAAGGAATGATGCTAAGGCTGAAACTCCAGTACTTTGGCCACCTCATGCGAAGAGTTGACTCATTGGAAAAGACTCTGATGCTGGGAGGGATTGGGGGCGGGAGGAGAAGGGGATGACAGAGGGAGAGATGGTTGAATGGCATCACTGACTCGATGGATATGAGTTTGAGTAAGCTCTGGGAGTTGGTGATGGACAGGGAGGCCTGGCGTGCTGCAGTCCATGGGGTCGCAGAGTCAGACATGACTGAGGGACTGAACTGAACTGAACTGAAACAAAAGAGGGCTTCCCTTGTGGCTCAGCTGGTAAAGAATCCGCCTGCAATGCGGGAGACCTAGGTTTGACCCCTGGTTGGGAAGATCCCCTGGAGGAGGGAATGGCTACTCACTCCAGTATTCTGGCCTGGAGAATTCCATGGACTGTATAGTACAGAGTCAGACACGACTGAGTGACTTTCACTTCACTCACAAAGAGGGCAAAGGGACCAAGGTAGGAAGCTTCTAAAAGAGCTCCCAATGGTCTCTGCCTCTTGGTATTCGAACCCAGGTATAATCCCCTCCCCTTACAGCCTCACTTTCATCAAATGGACTGTAGCAAAATTGTGGAATGTCACTCCCAAGAGGAGGGTAGGTACCGAGGAGGGTGACTTTTCTTTCTTCTTACACTCTCTGGCTCTTCTCACTTTCTGGCCCTGGTGAAACCATATGCTTTGCTGGGAGCTGCCCTGTAGAGAGGCCCACCTGACGGGGAAAGGAGGGTGACCCCTGCTACAAGCTTCTAAGAAGCTGGGCAGCAAGGCCTTCCCCAGCGGAGGCTGGAGAGGAGGCCACAGCCCTGGCTGACGACTTCACTGCAATCTCATGAGAAGCCCTGGGCTGGAGGACCAGTCACATGGTGCCTGGATCCCCGACCCAGAGAATAAACGTTGGTTGAGACAGTAAGTGAGCGGATACCTGTTGGCTGTTTTAACCTGCTAACGCTGCAATAATTTGTTACACAGGAAAAAATACCTGATCCTGGGCTAACTTGAATGAATGACCGACAGAGGCTGAAAAGTCTTCATCGGTAGCAGGAAACTCGGAGTCCTTGAGATTGAGAAGGGACCTCCACCCACCGCAAAAAGGTTCCCTGAGCACTCGGTGTGTGCTAAGCCCCCAGCAAGTCGCAGGGCTCACCAAGCAGGCAGCACAGCCCCAGCCTGGAGGGACACAGTGGTGGGTGAGAAGGTTGGGAGAAGATGTGATTGCACGGTGCCCAGGTAACTGTTTCCCTGAACTCACAACCTGGGGAGAGCGGAGAGGAAGCAGCTGCTGAAGTGTGCTTGACAAATCAGGGCAGGCTTCACCGGGGAGGACCTCTTTTTTCTCTCTAGCCCAGCCGCTCTGTCTCCCTCCTCCCCTCCTCACGCCCCTCTCGCATCTCTCTCTCTCTCCGTAAGATCCTGCATTCACACAATGTCCCCAGAAGTGAAGTTGGTGGCATGGAAGACTTGAGAGCTTGATAATCAGACATATTAAGCTTGAAAGCCAACTCAATAACTTCTCAACACTGTGAACTTGGGAAATCAATGAGAAAAAAAAGAAAAGGAGTTTAGGATCATAGCCCTGAAATCTCCCTGGTGGTCCAGTGGTTAAGACTCTGGACTCCCACTTCAGGGGGACCAAGTTTGATTTGTGGTCAGGAAACTAAGATCCTGCATGATGCAAGGGGCAGTCAAAGAAAAAGAAATGAAAAAGGTTAGATACACAGCCTGTAGCTTCCTACAGGGCTGGGGTCAACTACACTGCCCATTAGTTGAAGCTGCTGGTTCAATGTGGTCTTCATTGTCCCGGTTTATAAAATAGGAATAAAATGCCTACTTCACAAGTTACTTGAGCAAAAGCAAATTTTCAGCCCAGTGACTGATAATGAGAAAGGCTTGATGATTGTTAGCCAGCAACTCCGAGAAAGTTACTTAATTTCTGTACAAGTCTTTATGCATGTAGGTAAGGTTTGCACACCTTGTTTGGTATACACTGAGTGTTCTTAGCTGCTCTCCCTATTAATATTATCAGCAGAGGCCGTAGACGCAACAATTTGTCATGGTTTCCCCTACACTAAGGGCTGACTAGCAATGATGCATTCAGATCACACATCCTTGTGTATTTATAAAATAGTTCCCTATTCCACCCCCAGGGGCACTTAGTTCCTTGGGCTGGAATGGAAGAACACAGATTATTTCTGCAGCAGGAGCTGTGCAGAGGCATCACTCTGGTATGAATGGCGGAGACACCAGTGGTTCCCTAAGTAACTGTAATTCAAGTGATACACACACCTGCAACTTCCTACACATGCCATTGAATTTATGGGACAGCAATAATGGTTAACAACATTAGCACATATTTATTTATAAAATGTCCATATCTGAAAGAGCTAAAATAGAAGCCTACTCAATTTCATAGAAATCTAGGTATAGATGCAAGGATGTGAACATATGTGTAAGTGTGTAAGAATTGAGGTTAGGAGGTGGTATGTTTCGAGGAGAAGTAACAGCGGCCTTGGGAACTGTCACTAGGAATTTCTTCTTCCACTTCGATCGTCAAGCAGGGCCAGCATCAGCAACGCTGCTTTCTTCTTGGTCTTCCAGTAGTCAGCAGCTCCAAGAACGGAGAACACCGCTGTACAGGTCAGCAGAGTTCACTTGCCCAGATTTGCCCGTTTCTGGCTCCATGATTTTGGGATGCTCACTTCTGTCTTTGTACTATCTGGTTCCTCAAACGATAAAATGGGCATAATAATGTCTTGGTTGGTCCCACTTCAAGGCTAATGTGGGGGACAGACCTGCCCCCTCTTCTTCCCTTCCCTCCCTTCCTGGATATTTCCGACTACAAAAGAGAGGGTACATCCAAAGTCCACTGTTTTACAGACTAATCCTCCAGTTGGCTATTTGCCAGGCTTTCTAGGAAAATCCTATAACTAGGAGAGATGAGTGTAAACCTGCCATCTCCTCCCACAAAATTCCACCTTCTTCAAGGACATGGACATTGCCTTATACTCTCCACCACTGCACCTGGTACTAAGTAGTTGCTAAATTAATATTTGGTTAATGAATAAATGAGTGAACAGGAGAGTTTCTAACCAATGACTTGGAGAGAAGGAGCAGCTTTCATGGGAACTTTCCAAGTAGGGAAAGCAAAATCTAAGCATTACCTCCTTGGTGAAGAGAATCAGGTGACCATGAGTTTCAGCTGATGTATCACTTTGTCTTCTAATAAAATAATAACAGCTGCCATGGCTAAGCACAGTTCTAGACTAAGGGGTTTATATGGAGTTATCTCATTTAATCCTTCTAACATTCTGTGGTGGTTACTATTACTATACCATCTCACAGAGGGAAAAATAACTGAATCCCTATGAATGCAACCGCCTTCCTAAGATCACAGAGCTAATAAAACTTAAACTGATGATGGCTGATCCCACAGTGAAGCCCTCAAAACTCTGGCACGTTGCCTCCCAGGTGACAGCCTTCTCACTCGTGAGAGGAGACCTCCCACGCTGACACAGCAGCCACGCCAGCACTGTCGGACAGAGGCAGCCAACACAGAAACAGACGTGGCCTCCACTCTCGTGAATTTCCCAGTCTGCTGAGGGTGGGTACTCAGAGATGTAGACATATCACGTGCCGGCCGATTCTTGCTAGAGTGGAGAGGCACAGAGTGGGATGAGGAATCTCTTGGAGAAAGGGGCAGTCAAGTCCAGTCCTGATGAGGGTAGGGAGGAAGGGTGTTCCGAGCAGCACAATGGAGGTTCTGGGGTGGAATGCAGTGGAAACAGTGATGAGGACATGAGATGAGGATGGACAGGTGGGCAGGGACATGAAAGGCTCTGAAGGCCAAGTTAAGGAGTTTGCTCTTAGCCAGTAGGAGCAGGAGAACCACTAAGAGGTGCTGAGAAGGAAAGGATGTGATGGAGTTATGGGATATGCTGCTCAGTCTGGCTGCCGGGGGACAGTGGCGTCATGACCAGAGGGTGGTGAGGAGTAAGAGGCTGTAAGTAATGACTTGATTGTGGGGGCAACACTGGGGATGGAGAAAAGTCATCAAATGCAAAGCACATCTGAAGTCAGAGCTCCTGGCTTGTGATGGATCAGAAAGGGGAAGGGATAAATAGGGTTTTGACAACTACACCCAAACTCTACTCCCAGGAAGAATTTCTTCAACAGGTCATTTCATTGCCACAGAGAAGTACAGATATGCTGTACAACACACAGAACTTCCTAGTAGGAGGATGCTGTGTTCTTCTTGATTCAGGGCTAAAGGCAGTATTTCCTACCCTCCTGCCCAGCTTTGTTTATTCATGTATCATTCAACTGTTTATTTATTCTTTAACACATATGTACCTAGTTTCTGTATTTTCTATATGGGCCAAACTGCGAGATACAGAGAAAAATGAGATAGTTATCCCTAGGAGGTATATCAGGGCTTACCTGGTGGATCTGTGGTAAAATCTGCCTGCAATGCAGTAGATGCTGGGGAAGTGGGTTCCATCTGTGGGTCAAAACAATCCCCTGGAGGAGGAAACAGAAACCCACTCCAGTACTCCTGCCTGGGAAAGTCTATGGACAGAGGAGCCTGGCGGGGTATAGTCCATGGGGTGGCAAAGAGTTGGACACAACGCAGCGATTGAGCACAAGCGTGTGTAGAGACGCTGGAGCTACATCTCGGTTGGTCATGGGATTGGAGCAATAGTGTACAGACCTGGCTCCAGCTGAATCAAGAGAGCCAACTGCTAAATATTCAGGGATGCCGCTTGGCAGCTGCTAACTCTGTGACTTGAAACCGGACATGGTAGGAGACTGTACACCATAGTGAAAGTCATTCAGTCATGTCCGACTCTTTGGAACCCCATGGATGTCCACGGAATTCTCCAGGCCAGAATACTGGAGTGGGTAGCCTTTCCCTTCCCCAGGGGATCTTCCCAACCCAGGGATCGAACCCAAGTCTCCCACATTGCAAATTCTTCACCAGCTGAGCCACAAGGGAAGCCCAATGTACACCACAGGTGTTTAGTTCAGTTCAGCTGCTCAGTCGTGTCTGACTCTTTGCNGGCCAGAATACTGGAGTGGGTAGCCTTTCCCTTCCCCAGGGGATCTTCCCAACCCAGGGATCGAACCCAAGTCTCCCACATTGCAAATTCTTCACCAGCTGAGCCACAAGGGAAGCCCAATGTACACCACAGGTGTTTAGTTCAGTTCAGCTGCTCAGTCGTGTCTGACTCTTTGCGACCCCAGAGACTGCAGCATGCCAGGCTTCCTGTCCATCACCAACTCTTGGAGCCTACTCAAACTCATGTCCATCGTGTTTATGATGCCATCCAACCATCTCATCCTCTCTCGGTCCCTTCTCCTCCCAGCTTCAGTCTTTCCCAGTATCAGGGTCTTTTCCAATGAGTTGGTTCTTCATATCAGTTGACCAAACTACTGGAGTTTCAGCTTCAGCATCAGTCCTTCCAATGAACATTCAGGACTGATTTCCTTTAGGATGGACGGGTTGGATCTCCTTGCAGTCCAAGGGACTCTCAACAGTCTTCTCCCACACCACAGTTCAAAAGCATCAATTCTTTGGCTCTCAGCTTTCTTTACAGTCCAGCTCTCACATCCATACTTGACTACTGGAAAAAGCATAACCTTGACTAGATGGACCTTTGTCAGTAATGTTTCTGTTTTTGAATATGCTGTCTAGGTTGGTCATAGCTTTTCTTCCAAGGAGTAAGCGTCTTTTAATTTCACGGCTGCAATCACCATCTGCAGTGGTTTTGGAGCCCAAAAAAATAAAGTCTGACACTGTTTCCACTGTTTCCCCATCTATTTCCCATGAAGTGATGGGACCGGATGCCATGATCTTCGTTTTCTGAATGTTGAGCTTTAAGCCAACTTTTTCCCTCTCCTCTTTCACTTTCATCAGGAGGCTCTTTAGTTCCTCTTCACTTTCTGCTATAAGGGTGGTATCATCTAAAAATCTGAGGTTATTGATATTTCTCCCAGCAATCTTGCTTCCAGGTTGTGTTTCATCCAACCTGGCATTTCGCATGATGTACTCTGCATATAAGTTAAATAAGCAGTGTTACATATACAGTCTTGACATACTCCTTTCCCGATTTGGAACCAGTCTGTTGTTCCATGTCCAGTTCTAACCATTGCAAATGCTATAAACATAGCATATATTATAACTATATATATATAGTTATAAATTATATATATATAAATAGGTAATATAGATACAGGCAAATGCTATAAATGAAGCTATTTAGATTTTTTTTTTTCTTCTTTGGAGAGCCAGCTTGCCAGCATACCAGTGGGTTAGAGGAGGTTGCCTCAATGGGGCTGCCAGTCTTGAAGTTTCCTCCTCCAAGTTCAGAGAAGTCAGAAGTATGTGCAGAAGTCCAGGTCACAGTTACAGAGTAGAGTGAACTCTACGTATTTTCAGGCCAGACTCTAGATGCTAGAATCGACCCCTTACCTCCCGCTGTGAACACTTTCCAGAGTTCAGGATCAGGCAATCACCATTGTGACCGTCAGGCCCTGGAGAGAAGGTGGTGGCTCAGATGGTAAAGCATCCGCCTGCAGTGCAGGAGACTGGAGTTTGATCCCTGAGTTGGAAAGATCCCCTGGAGAAGGGAATGGCTGCCCACTACACTATTCTTGCCTGGGAAATCCCATGGACAGAGGAGCCTGCTGGGCTACAGTCCATGGGGTCACAAAAAGTCGGACATGACTAAGCAACTTTCATTTTTCATACATACTATAGATATAGGCTTAGAAGTGCTTTGCACAGTGCCCTGTACCAACACAATTCAATTCCATTTTTCTTCTTTAAGGAAGGATAGCACACCCACCAGTCCATCCTCAGCACCCTCAGCAAATTCTGCTTTGCTGATCTGAGGTTCAGTTTTATTATTTCTAACATTTACATGGGCTCATCGGAGAGAGGTGGCTTGTCTCTAAGTGATGTCTTTACATAGGGATGATTTAAACCTACCTTAAGTGTCCATCTTGAGCCCTCAGCACAGGGGAGGGAGTCAAGTGGATAAATTCTGATGTTAGTGGGAGGCTAACATTATGTGACTTGATAAAATTATTGATGCCAGTCTGGACTGTGGCTTACGTTTTCTGAACAAAGAAATAAATTCTATCATCATTGAATTTTCAGTGGGAGGATCAAGAGGGAGAGAAGTCCTTCAACTCAGTCCTCAGGAGACTTGGGCAAGGAGAGAGGAGGGGAGGAAACATTTGGAGTCACCTAGTCTAATAGCTTCGCTACCCACATGATTACGTTTCAACTTCACTCGGACACTGTCAGTGTTTCTACAGATCAGGGAAGCTGTGTTACTTGCCAGAAGCCTTGGAGGTGGTAAGTGGTGGAGCTGGGACTTTACATAGGTTGGAGTTCAAGAATTCTGCTGCCGCTGAGTCACTTCAGTCGTACCTGACTCTGTGAGGCCCCAGAAACGGCAGCCCAGCAGGCTCCACCGTCCCTGGGATTCTCCAGGCAAGAACACTGGAGTGGGTTGCCATTTCCTTCTCCACTGCATGAAAGTGGAAAGTGAAAGGGAAATTGCTCAGTTGTGTCTGACTCTTTGCGACCCCATGGACTGGAGCCTACCAGACTCCTCCGTCCATGGCAAGAGTACTGGAGTGGGGTGCCATTGCCTTCTCTGGTTCAAGAATGAGCCCTTCCTTGTCCAGCATGTTGATCTCTGCAAGCAGGGAGCATGACTCCGTTTGGTGCCACGGCCATCAGGATTGACTCTACAGGGAGGGTGATGGGTGACCCAGCCTGCCCCCAGCACAATGCTCATGGACTTCTCAAGGTGTCAGCCACCCCTGTGTACCTGGCTGATCCAGACACCATTAGAGCATCTTCTCACCATGCACGCACACATGGCCACCACTACTTTCAGCCACCCTTAAACCACTCGGCAATACCCAGCTCCTAGAAAGCAGCTCTCCTTCAATCATGTCCTCGCCTTATTGAGCTGATCCAGCTCTGTTTGCTCCCTAGCTCAGCATCCCCTGCAGGGCTTGTTCCAAATATGGGTCTCTGGTTCTACCATAAAAAACTACTGAATAAGACTGTCTGGGATAGGGTCCAGAAACCTGATATTTAAGTTTTTTTTCCTTCCCAGAATTGTCTACCATTGTTCCTGCAGACGGAAAATCAAAGAAAGGTTGTTTTAAAACCATATAGAATAAAGATGTGGTACTTATATATAATTGGAATATTACTCAGTCATTAAAAAAAAACAAATTTGAGTTAGTTGCAGCGAAATGGATGAACCTCGAACCTGTTATGCAGAGTGAAGTAAGTCAGAGAGAGAAAAATAAATGTCATGTATCAAGGCATAGATACGCAATCTACAAAAATAGTGCTCATGAGCCTATTTCCAGGGAAGTAGTGGAGATGCAGATGTACAGAATGGACTTGTGGACAGAACAGAGGAAGAAGAGGGCAGGACGAATTGAGAGGGTAACACTGATAGAGACACACTATTACGTGTGAAATAGACAGCTAGTGGGAGTCCGCTGTGCAACACGGGGAGCCCAGCCTGGTGCTCTGTGCCAACCTAGAGGGTGGGATGGAGAGAGGAGGGAGGGTCAAGAGAGAGGGGATCTAAATTTATATCCATATCTCTGTCTATATCTGTATCTATGTAATCGTGGCTGATCTGCATTGTTGCAGAGCAGAAACCAAAACAACACTGTAAAGCAATTATCCTCCAACTAAAAAATAAAATAAGGATGCATCGTACAACACAGGGAATCTGGCCAATACTTTATAATAACTGGAGTATAACCTTTAAAATCATGAATTATTATACTGGACAACCGTAATTTATGTAATACAGCACATCAACTGTACTTCAAGTAAAAAATATGATGTATTTTTATAAAAAAAAATAGAGAGATGAGCTATACAGTCAATGAAAACTAGACTCAAGCCCCAAGCCATGTCGTTGGGTGTCTGTGGATGCTGATGCCTTCAGAGCAATGGTGATGGTGTGTGTATGAGTATGAATATATGTGTGTGTGTGTGTGTGGCAATGGTGATGCTGTGTGTATGAGCATGAGTATGTGTGTGTGTGTGTGTGTGTGTGTGTATAAGTGCGTGTGCTTGCATACCTGCCCATGCACTTCAGCACACTGTACGGAAACACAGAAGACGTATATCTTTAAAATTAGCTTCATAAAGGATATTTATGCGTAGTGAATGTAATACTGTTCATATTTCTCATATCTAACAGGTTAATTAGGTTTGGAGACAAGACTGGAAACTTAATCCATATTCATAATCCTATCAATTTGCAGGAAGACTATGTAACTTGTTGAGGGGCTGGCCTTGGCCACAAACCACCACTTTTCTTAGTGCCATAGCTCAGGCACACCAGGGTAGAGGGCAGATAAAATGCCATGTGCAGCCTTCGAAGCAAGACAACCCTGCTGTATCCTTGTACTTCAGGTACATTCTATATAAGTGTACTTTTCATGGGATAGCCTTGGAACCCGACCACATTAGTTTGCACAGATTTTACTGCTGCTGCTAAGTCGCTTCAGTCGTGTCCGACTCTGTGCAACCCCATAGATGGCAGCCCACCAGGCTCCTCTGTCCCTGGGATTCTCCAGACAAGAACACTGGAGTGGGTTGCCATTTCCTTCTGCAATGCGTGAAAGTGAAAAGTGAAAGCGAAGTCGCGAAGTCGTGCCCGACTCTTAGCGACCCCTATACCTGCTATGTCAGGCAGAGTTCTAATTCAAACTCATTGCACAGGAGGGTGCCAGCTAGGGCTATTCTTAGAAATAACCACACTTTATGACCTTTTGACCTTAAGGTACATTTTTTTCAGGCTAAAGACCCAGGGTTCATCTGGTGTCCTGCTGAGCACTTCAACAGTACTGAGATGTTTTTGATCCACTAGGTGGTTAAGTCAACTTTTGTGGGCTAGCCTGGAAACTTTGCCACTGTTTGTTTGTTTTCTATGAGGAAGCACACTCTGCATGCCCAAAGATCTTACAAACAAATCACTGGCCCCCCAGTGGGCTGCTCTGTCGATCTCCTAGGGGTTGCAGCAAAAACTTACTCAGGGGGTTAGAGCTGCAGGACCACAGGAGCTGGATAAAGGCGATGCAGGCTGAGAGCTATAAATAGTGTGCCAAGTGACCCTAACAAGCTCTTCTATCCACTGGGGCTGCTCCAACAGCTTTCTCTTTCAGATACATGAAAGCAGCTGAAAGGATTGTTTTCCCGAGAGCTTTTTGGCTGCCCTGAGCGTGCCAAGGGACTTTGCTGTTTCTAATTATCTCCCTTTATGTTCAGGCCGAGACTTGTTAATACAATAAAGCTGCGTTTCCAGGACGCGCTCACAACGCAGAAACATCTCAAGGTGTTTTACAAGCACAAGATCATGTTAAATCAAATCAAATACCAATTAAAGATTAACAGCAGTGTGAGAGAGCTGTTATCACGGTCCAGCCAGAGCCGCTGGGATGGCGGGGGTTTCCTCCAACCTTCTGTGGTCCAGCTCTGATCCAGATTGCTATTTTAGGATCTACTCAGCAAAATGGTCTTTGCCTGAGTCCCAAGGTCCCAGAGTATCAACACTGGAAAGATGTTAAATGTCATCCTGCTGCTGCTGCTGCTAAGTCGCTTCAGTCGTGTCCAACTCTGTGCAACCCCATAGATGGCAGCCCAGCAGGCTCCACCATCCCTGGGACTCTCCAGGCAAGAACAATAGAGTGGGTTGCCATTTCCTTCTCCAATGCATGAAAGTGAAAAGTGAAAGTGAAGTCGCTCAGTCGTGTCCGACTCTTCATGACCCCATAGACTACAGCCTACCAGGCTCCTCCACCCATGAGATTTTCCAGGCAAGAGCACTGGAGTGGAAATATTTCTCCAAAATATCATTCTGGCTGAGCCTTATTATTAAAAATTGGGAAACTGAGGTCTAGAGAGAAGGGGTGACCAGTTTCAGCCAGAATCAAGAGTCCAAACTACTTGAGATGTTCCCAAGAACCCCTTGCTGTTGACATACGACCCCATCTGGTTGCTTCCCAACAGGAAGTTCCCTAGGAACTTTTTCTCTGATTTCCACTTAAAGTAGCTCAATAGTAGCTACCAATATATATGTTCTTCTGGAATCTCAGAATGTGATCTTATTTAGAAAAACACGTGTGTGCAGATGCACTTAAGTGGAGGATCTCAAGATGACATCATTCTTGATGTCTGATAGGTCCAAACATCCTGATAATGGCTGGAGTCCTTAAAAGACAAAGACAGATGGAGATCTGAGGCATTCAGAGGAGAAGGTCATGTGAAGACAGAGGCCGAGACTGGAGTGATGCATCTATAAGATGAGAAATGCTGCAGACTGTCATCAGCCAGAAGCAGCTAGGACACAGGCATGGAATCAGATGCTCCCTCCGGACTTCTGGAAGAAGTCCACTCGGGCAACACCTTGACCTTGGGCTTCCAGCCTCTAGAACTGTAAGAGTATGTGTGTTTCTGTTGTTTAAAGCCACCCAGTTTGAGGTAACTTGTTACAGCAACCACAGGAAACTAATATTGGCCTCATCCTGAGATGTCCCTCACCTCTTCCATGCAGTGAGGACCTACTTTTCTTTTAAGACCCTGTTTTAATGTCGCCACCAGCCTGTGTACGAGCCTTCCTGACTGCACCTCCGATTAGAATGGATCCCAACTTCCCGGGTGTTCCTAAGTGTACACAGCCATCAAGCTCATCTCAGCATCTGGGACTTGCTATCTGTGTTCCTTGTCCTTCCCTCCTAGCAAATTCTAGGGCAGCTAGACGACAGACCGCATCTGATTCAGTTGAGGGCCCCAGACGCGATTACACTCATACAAGCGTCTAGGAAATTTCTGTAGAATTAAGGTGAGTATAAACGAATGACTTAATCCGTGTTGTTTTCCTTCCTTTCCAATTATAGAAACCTGTGTCTATCACATGGTACGGACCCTGCATGGAACCACCATATGGACCCTGTATGGACCCTGCATGGGACAACGGACGGGTTCAAGATCGGGAAAGGAGTGTGACAGGGCTGCCTGCAGTCACCCTGCTTGTTTAATCTACACACTGAGCGCATCACGAGGCATGCCAGGCCGGCTGAGTCACAGGCCGGAATCAAGATAGGCGGGAGAAACGACAGCAACCTCAGGTATGCAGATAATACCACTCGAATGGCAGAAAAAAACAAAAAATAAAAAAATAAAAAACTAAAGAGCCTCTTGGTAAGGGTGAAGGAGGAGAGTGAAAGAGCCAGCTTAAGACTAAATATAAAAAGAAAAAAAACTAAGATCATGGGCGTACACCAGGTTGACCCCAAAGCTGTCTCATACCTGGGCTTGAAATTCTCTAAGTATTTTTAAATAGACTTCAGGTTAGGGGAGCAGGAAAGGTTAGTAAGGGGGCACAGAGATGCAGTGGGGCTTCCCAGGTGGCTCACTGGTAGAGAATTCACCTGCCAGTGCAGGAGACGAGGGTTCGATCCCTAGGTCAGGAAGATCCCCCAGAGGAGGAAATAGCAATGCATTCCAGTATTCTTGCTTGGAAAATTCCATGGACAGACAAGTCTGGCGGGCTATAGTTCATGGGGTCACAAATAGTCAGGACATCCCGTCCCATCACTACATGGCAAATAGAAGGGAGAAAGGTGGAAATAGTGACAGATCTCCTCTTCTTGGGCTCCAAAATCGCTACGGACAGCGACTGCAGCCATGAAATCAGGAGACAGTTGCTTCTGGGCAGGAAAGCGATGACAAACCCAGACAGTGTGTTGAAAAGCAGAGACATTACTCTGCCAACAAAGGTCTGTATAGTCAAGGCTATGGTCTTCCCAGTGGTCATGCATGGTTGTGAGAGCTGGACTGTAAAGAAGGCAGAATGCCAAAGAATTGATGCCTTCCAACTGTGGTGTTGGAGAAGACTCCTGAGAGTCCCTTGGACAGCAAGGAGATCAAGCCAGTCAATCTTAAGGGAGATCAAACCATACTGTTCAATAGAAGGACTGATGCTGAAGCTGAAGCTCCAGTATTATGGTCATCTGATACAGAGAGATGACTCATTTGAAAAGTCCCTGGTGCTGAGAAAGATAGAGGGCAGAAGGAGAAGAGGGTGGCAAAGGATGAGATGGTTGGACGGCATCACAAATGCAATGAACATGAAATTGGGCAAACTCCGGGAGACGGTGAGGGCCAGGGAGGCCTGGCGTGCTGCAGCTCAAGGGTCGCAAAGAGTCAGACATAACTGGGCAACTGAACAACACCTACTGCATCTCCATGAGTGTGTGCATGCACACTTGGTTGCTCAGTCGTGTCTACTTGTGACCACACGGACTGTGGCCTGCCAGGCTCCTCTGTCCATGGAATTCTCCAGGCAAGAATACTGGAGTGGATTGCAATTCCCTCCCCCAGGGGATCTTCCTGACCCAGGGATCAAGCCCATGTCTCCTGCATTGGCAGGCGGATTCTTTACCACTGAGCCATCTGGGAAGCCCCATTGCATCTCCATGTCCCCCTACTCACCTTTCTTGCTCCCCTAACTGGAAGTCTACTAAAAAATAAACTTAGAGAATTTCAGACCCAGGTATGAGGCAGCTTTGGGGTCAACCTGGAGTACACCCCACTTCTATCACTTTTTAGTAACTGAACCTCTACCCACTTCAGAGCTCTCATCTTTGAAACGTATGTAGGAGATTAAATGAGTTAATGCAGTAAATCTGGACAATAACGCTTTCAGACGAAACACCATCACCCAATTTTACAGATTAAGATCTTGACTCCAAGAGGAGTGAATTGTTGCGGGCGGCACAGTCAGAGAGTGCTATTCAGGTCGTGAACATCAGACTAGCATACAAGTCCATAGTCTTGAACAACATATTACACAGAATCCCAGGATCTCTGCTACCCCAACAAGATGCCCCTAATCCATGTGCTGAGTGACAAAAATCATTCTACTGTTTTCCAGAATGAAGGCTCTCCTGAATAGCGCATATCCTTGAATTTATCTCGTTCCATCTTCCGGCTCTTTGGGAGGCCTCTAAATTCGTATCTAATACAGTCTTCCGAGTCTCAGCTGGTTTGAGACACTGTGAATCGTGATGTTGGGCATATGAAAACAAATGCCTTCTACCCAAAGCATCATCTTTCAATTACAGATCACTCTCCCCATTTGGAAGCGCTTCCCTTTGAATGTAGATATCTTGCAGTCTGGTTAGAATTGGGAAGGAATAGAGAGAAGGGAGATGGGGAGAGAAAGAGATGGGGGAACACTGAGACAGAGAGAGGGGGAGGAGAAAGACAATGGACGCATCCATTTGAACAGATGATGCTCACCTTGTTCAAGACACTTGCAGCACAGCCTCAGGGGCCCAGTTCCCCTGGGTCTGCAGGCTGGCACCCAGGGAAGTGGCACTGGAGGTGTGGAATATGGTGGCACAGACACAGTGCAGCTTCTTTTTTCTTTTTTTTAAACCGTGGATGAAATCAAGGTGGAAGTTAAGTGGCTTCTCCAACCAGTTGGCAAGGTAACGGCAGAATCTGGATCTCTAACTCTTGTTCTGTAGTAGACAGAGGGTTGCTGCTGCTACTGCTAAGTCGCGTCAGTCATGTCCGACTCTGTGCGACCCCATGGACTGCAGCCCACCAGGCTCCTCCATCCATGGGATTTTCCAGGCAAGAGTACTGGAGTGGGATGCCATTAGATATATCCAAAAACAAGAAAACAAACTGGAGGTACAGACTAAGGGGATTTTGTAGGAAAGGCAAAAGAGCCTTAAGATGTGAAAGAAGGAAAAAAGAGAAGGANGACTGCAGCCCACCAGGCTCCTCCATCCATGGGATTTTCCAGGCAAGAGTACTGGAGTGGGATGCCATTAGATATATCCAAAAACAAGAAAACAAACTGGAGGTACAGACTAAGGGGATTTTGTAGGAAAGGCAAAAGAGCCTTAAGATGTGAAAGAAGGAAAAAAGAGAAGGAATAGAGAGCTGGAAGTAAAACAAGACATCTATGAAGGAGAAGAAAAGACATGAGGAACAGGAAGAGAGGCAGGAGAGGTGTGAGGAAACAGAAGAAGGCAAAGACAATACAGTGCGGGAGAAATTCAGACACGGGGCGATTACAGAAACAAAGATGGGCGCTAGACAGCTTTCGCCACTGCCTGATGAAGATGCTTTGGCACTCTCTCCTGCTTGCATCCAGCGCCTTCCCCAGCTCCCCGGCCCTCTCTGATTGAACTTGGTTGATCTTTCCCACCCACTCCTATTCCCCTCCTCAGCTTTCTGCCTCCAGGAATACCTTGACCACTGGTTTTCTCCACCCTACTCCTGGATATTGCTAGGTTCATTTCCCCTAATCCTCTAAGCTCTCCTCTCCTTCAAAAACCCTCCTCTCTGCTCTTCCTGTCATCCACCTTCCATTCTAGACACGGTTGGAAGGCTCTCTCTGTGTTCCTCTAACACCCCAGAAACCGCCATCATATTATTTATCACAATGGACTTTATATCTCAGTTTTAATGGCATCCTGCTTCCCCCAGCAGACTAAATTTCCCAGGGCCAGGAAGGAGGTTGGATCCATTTTCTACCTCCAGCACCTACCACAGGGTAAAGCATGCACTGCATACCCAGCGCAGGACTGATAAGTGCGTGACTGATGAATGCATTGGACAAAATGCTCCTGCTCTCAGAGTGAGAAAAAGGTCTACAACCACTGGGGGCCGCACTTGGGTAACAGCAGCAATAGACCCTGGAGGAAGAGAGAGAATTTCTCTCCGCCAAACGCCTCTGAGAAACAAAGGCAAGAACAATTTGAAACTGGAGAAATCCTTCCAGACTTCACCAGGTGAGGCTGAGAATGGAACAGAGCTTGCCCTGGTGGATTAAAGACTAAAATGAAAGTCTGAAGAAGGGGACTGGAGTCCTTGGAACTGGTGAGCTCTCTGGCTTGGGGCATTATTCATCACCGAAGGGCAATGGCTCACTGCACGCCAGCCCAGGTGAGGTCATTATCATCACTAGCCTCACCCGCAGGAAAAACAGAATGAGTTTAACAAAGCATTCTGATCTATCAGGGGGAAGAAAAAAAAAAACAATATAGGGAGTGGGGTTATCCGGGATTCTTATTCTAATTGGGAACATTTACTGCACACCTATGTCAAACATGATTTCAGACACTAGTAACACAGGTGTAAGCAAGTCACTGCTGCTGATTGCCACTCAGGAGGGGAGCAGAGACATACAAGGCTAACCATGATTTTAAAGAAGCGACAAGCACTAGAGGCTAAGAGAGATATAGGTAATGTGCCATGGGGACGCTTTGTCTGGAGGGATCAGGTGAGCATCCAAAAGCTGATAATTATTCCAATCAGACCTAGAAGGACAGTGTGGCTTTATCAGATGGAGCGGGGCTGACGACGCACTCTAGGCTGACCAGCTGCACCAGCAAACAGTAGCAGGTGAAGATGAGCAGGGTGTGTTTGTGGGTGTTTGGGTAGTTGACAGAATGGAATCTTAGGCTAGAGAGGCCACTCTGGCTCAAAGTAACAACAGGTAATAGGTGGCTCAGACAGTAAAGAATCTGCCTGCAATGCAGGAGACCTGGGTTCGATCCCTGGGTCAGGAAGATCCCCTGGAGAAGGGAATGGCTACACATTGCAGTAGTCTTGCCTGGACGATTCCATGGTCAAAGGAGCCTGGTGGGCTACAGTTCATGGGGTCGCAAAGAGTTGGAAACACAGTGAAGTGACTAACACTTTCAATGGCGATCAGAACAGGAAAGGAAGGAAGGAAGGAAGAGAAAAGGGTGGGTGGGGATGGCTGCAGCTGCAGGGACAAGATGATAAAGCAGGATGCCGAAAATGGGAGTGCATACACAATGTCTCAGTGAGTCCCACATGTGCGTACACACACATATGTATCTGGGGTTAAGTGACACATTTAAGGGAAGGAAACAGCAGAGCCAGGATCTACACTCAGGCTGTCCATCTCCAAAGTCAGGGCTTCCCATGCCCTGCTACACTTCACCCAACGTCAGGCTAAGAAGTGGAGAATAGATTACGAAGGCCAAGAGGGAGCTGCCACAGGTCTATGCGGGAATGACACGATTCAAGAAATGCAGAAGATGACTCTGGTGTCACGCGTTCCCCATCAGCTTTGGGCAACCCCTACTTCCTTATTTTCTAATGAAGCCCCTTCTGAGGTGAGTAGGGGCGGACATGGTACATTTGTGGCAGTCCCCAAGTGTCCCAGAGGAGCCCTGGACGGGCTCAGTCCCTCTGACACACGCTCCAGCCTCCTGCAGCCCCCGCGGGTGATTTATCAGAGCAGCATCAACGCCTCTGCCCAGCAGCCTGTGATCCAAGGCTGGCAGCCCAGGCTGGGGTTTTTAATTAGCTGAGAGAGGGAGGAGTCAGGCCCTCTAGGATGGAGAGAAAGAGAGACACCCAGACGTCTCATAAATCCAGATCCAAGGGTCCAGCGGCTGGCGTCTGGTATGGGGCAGGGAGGAGGGGAAGAACAGACTGGCTGGCTGGCTTTTCAGCTTTTTCATGGTCTCCTCTGCTTTCTGGTTCAGATACTGCAGGGGGTGATGGGAACTGTGCCACCTTTTACACAGCAATCCCTGGGGAGGCACCCTTTCCTAGCTTGGCTGTATGACCAAAACCCAGGGACCCTCCTTTCTAGTTCCATCTCTATTGCTCACTTGCTGTGCAATTTGAGACCAAAACTACTACACAAAAGCTTACAGGCTTTGGAGTCGGATGTGAGCTGAAACCTCTACGCTGTGATGCTTATTTAAACTGTGACTCGAGCAAACTGCTTTTTTCTCTCTGGGCTTCAGTCTCCTCACCTACAAAGGCAGAAGAAGATCTTGTGTTGCAAAGACTAAATGAGAATGCAGGTAAAGTGCTTGGCCTGTAATGGATGCTCAATAAATGACAGCTCTTTACTACGCTGTGATGCTTATTTAAACCGTGACTCGAGCAAACTGCTTTTTTCTCTCTGGGCTTCAGTCTCCTCACCTACAAAGGCAGAAGAAGATCTTGTGTTGCAAAGACTAAATGAGAATGCAGGTAAAGTGCTTGGCCTGTAATGGATGCTCAATAAATGACAGCTCTTTTTAAACGTATTTTCTTCTCTCTTGGCCTCAGTTTCCCCATATGTAAAATGCAAAGTTGTGCCATATGACTTATAAGGGCTTTTCTAGCACTGATTTCTTCTGGGTATTCTGATCTAGATGTGTCTGTGCTTAGTCACTCAGTCATGTCTGACTCTCTGTGACCCTGTGAACTGTAGCCTGCCAGGCTCCTCTGTCCTTGGAATTTTCCAGGCGAGAATACTTAAACAGGTTGCCACTTCCTCCTCCAGGGGATCTTTCCAACTCAGGGATGGAACCCACATCTCCTGCATTGATAGTTGGATTCTCTACCACTGAGCCACCTGGGATACAAGAAGAAGAATCCAAATCTGGGCAGGAGGGAGCTTATTTAGGAATGAGGTTGCAAATTTACTCCTTGCAGGGGTCCAGAGGCAGGGCTGGAGCTAAGGTAAGGAAAAAATCTTGAGTGAGGACAGTTCTGAGAGTCAGAGCTACTGGTGCCTTCACAGTGAGCGAGCTCCCTGCATCCAGAGAAAAGCAAAAGTTGGCCAACATTCTGGAGCTGATGCTCTGAAGGAAACTTAAACATCAGAGTTGGGGGGGTAGGGACCAGAACTTTTCCTTTAAGTTCCCTACCTACACTGAAAATATCATGGCGTAATGCTTGGTGGTGTATACACTTATTGTATTGCTCATCATTTACCTCTCACAACCCAGAGGGCAGGGAGGATTAGCACCCACCCCTTCAGACAGGACACTCAAGATGCAGAGAGTGAAGTCGCTTGCTCAAGGTTGCACCCACAGAGAAAGAGGCAGAGCAAGGCCAAGAGTCTGGCGAACCTGACTCTCAAGCCCCTCTCTTTTTGTTTCACAGCCGGGTTCCCACCTCTGATTCCACAACGGATGGCAGCCCCAACCTGGCTGATATTGATTGCAGCTGTCCCTTCCTCCCCAGCCCCTGTCTCTGTCCCCCGACTGCTCTCCCACAACTATTTACACTGGGCTGCCTGGTAACAAACGGCTTGTTACCATGCGGAAGGCGACAGCCAGGCGATTAGTGAAATTTGTTACCCATGCGTCTCCGAACAAAATTAAATTAAAAGTGCTGCTTCGCTGTCAAGATAAGGGCCAAGCTGCTGAGATAATTTTTCACTCTCAAACACTCAATTACCCAGTGAAGCTGGATCAGATACACTCAAAGGGGAAAAAAAGAAGAAAAAGAAAGAAAATAAAAATACAGAGGCAGGACCTCCAGGAACAGATGTAAGAATTGTTATCACTCCCTCTGGCCAGGGATGTTAAAGAGGCTGTTGCCATGGTGATAGGGCTGGACCACATGAGGCAGGTAGGTGGGTGTGGCCTCTGACTACATCCTGTAATAAAGGAGATGCTTTCCATCCCCACCAGCCCTGCCTTAAGCCAGATGGTGTCATTTCTCACCTGAGTTATTGCAATAGTCTCCAACCTGCTCTCTCTCACCCCATCCCTGTTTCCCTCTTTCCCAGCTTCTACAAAAGCTAGAGGGACCTTTCGACCACATATCAAAACATCACTTCTCTGCTGAAATCCTTTGATGGCTTCCCATGGTCAGGATAAAGTCCAAAGTACCCAGCCAGTGTCACCTCTAGCTCTCTGCTCCTGAAAGCTTATATTTCAGTGAAACTAAGTAGACAGATCCTTCCTTCCCTTCTTCCTTATTTTCAACAGAAATTCTTTTGAGGTCTTACAGTATGCCAGGCATTTTCCTTGATCCCACTCTATTCATCATCCCTTCTGTATGAATAGTCTTCTCCGACCTTTTCCCCTTCAACAATTCCATTCTGTTTTTGAGAACTCAGCCTAAATATTTCCCATGCCAGCATTTCTGCTCTGTCCCCACCAAGCTGGTCCGGTGCTCTTTCTCCATGCCAGCATGGAATTCATCACCAGCCTTTATCACAACCCTCTTCATTCCATTGTAATTGCCCATCTGATCCTTTCTCCCACTGGACTGTGTGACGCACAGGGCAAAGATCATGCCTCACTTGTCAACACCTCACTCTAAACCTCCTCAGCCACTAGCACACAACTAATAGCACGTTACCTTACATTTTCTAAAAACAAAACAGAAAGTGCTCTTCACACAGATGTATAGAATGGACTTTTGGACTCTGTGGGAGAGGGAGAGGGTGGGATGATTTGGGAGAATGGCATTGAAACATGTATACTATCATGTAAGAAACAAATCGCCAGTCTATGTTTGATACAGGATGCAGGATGCTTGGGGCTGGTGCACAGGGATGATCCAGAGAGATGATATGGGGTGGGAGGTGGAAGGGGGGTTCAGGATTGGGAACTCAGGTACACCCGTGGCAGATTCATGTCAATGTATGGCAAAACCAATACAGTATTGTAAAGCAAAATAAAAATAAAAGAAAGTACTCTTCAATTAGAATCACAGAATTGTAGAGCCATTATATATGTTATATATATTATGATTATTATAATTATATGTAATAATACTATATATATCTAATATATATTTTAATATTAGATAAACTGACCCCGAAGGAATCGCCAGGTCACCAATTCTTAGACGGACGGTTACATCCCCTGTGCCCAAACTAGCCTGGTCCAGGAATATCCTATATGCCACGTGTCAGCCAAGCCCATGCACTGCAGCTCCTGAGCCCACGCCCAAGAGCCGGCTGCGGCTCCTGAGCCCACGCGCAAGAGTCTGCTGCGGCTCCTGAGCCCACGCGCAAGAGCCGGCTGCGGCTCCTGAGCCCACGCGCAAGAGTCCGCTGCAGCTCCTGAGCCCACGCGCAAGAGCCGGCTGCGGCTCCTGAGCCCACGCGCAAGAGCCGGCTGCGGCTCCTGAGCCCACGCGCAAGAGTCCGCTGCGGCTCCTGAGCCCACGTGCCTGACTACTGAAGCCTGCACACTCTGGAGACTGTGCTCGAGAAGAAGAAAGCCACCGTGGTGGGAAGCCCTCACATCACGACTAGAGACAGCCCACAGGCAGCAGCGAAGACCAAGAACAGCTGAAAACAAGCAAATATATCAATCTATGTGATCATTGAAAGATTATAGGCAGCAACAGAGGCCACTGAATTTGGCGGACCTGGTATTCTCCATTATATCTTGGTCACTCTGCCAGACTGAACATGTCTTGAGTGTATGGATCATCAGTCTCACCAATGGAAGAGCTTTGATAAAAACTCAGAGATGCCCAGGCTCCACCTCAAACCTACTAAATAAAACTCTAGGTTGAAACCCAAAGGTAGGTCTCTGTTTTAAAAGCCTAAACATGTTACCCACATACACAGGGTTGGGAACCATGCTGAAAAAGGAAAGTAACTTCACTCGAAACACCATCCAAGGACAGAGTAAAAAGAGATCAGTCTCATGATCCAGGACCTGCTCCACCTGGATATTTAATTTTGGTTCTTTTTTATCCTCTTTATTCTTCTCCATTAGATAAAGATGAATCGCATTCATGCCTCCAGGGTTCCCAAGACAAGACACACGTGGTTTGAATGAACAAGGGACAATATTTTCCAAGATTCCAAATGAACCTTGGAGATGGTCTGACCTAGTTACTTTATACTAGTGTATAAAGAAGTGGGCACTTATCCATCAGCATTTTCCAGGAACTGTGCCGAGTGCTTTACTTGCATTGTTCCATTTCAACCTCAAAACCACTCTTGGAAGAAACTACAATTATGACTTTACAAAGCTGAAAAAAACAGGAGCCAGTGGGTTAAACTGATCTTCCCAAGATCACTCTGCAAAGATTCACAACCACCTGTTTATTTCTAAAGAACATGAGTTAAGGATTGCACACTGGTATAATTACCTCTAGCAAAACCACTCAATTCAAATTCCTTCAGAGAACAGGCAGAGTACTCACGGTAAACATGATTCATCCACATATATTTTTTAAATGAACTGTTATGATTGTCCTCAGAAGTAATCACTGTGGCTTATGAATTCTGTCCTTCTTAAAAAATCATTCTCATCAATTATCTGGCTGCATAATATTCCATCAAGTTGATGCACTGTAATTTACTTAGCCATTTTTCTATTGTTGGACATTCAAGCTCATTCTAATTTTTCAATATTTCAGATTATGCTACAATGAGCATCTTCAGGTTTAAAGCATCATGAAAAATGAGAGTGTCATGGAAAAAATATGGTCATAATATAATGTTGAGTAAAAAAAAACAAATGTAAATGTGTGTGTTGATTACAGTTACAATGATGAGAAAAAATATATGCAAATGGGGATAAGAAAAAAATGAAATAAGCTCTTTGGCCTAGAAGGTTGTTTGTTTTTGTTTTCTTCTACTAATATTATTACATGATCCTACACTGGTGAAAAATGATGAAAAGAACAAAACAATTAGCGTACCATTCCCAGTGTTGTTGAAGCACTTCAGCTCCGTGAGCATTTTCGCAGTGGAGAGATGAGCTTAGGAGTCAGTGGACTCTTTCCATGGACAACAGCCAGAGGAGGAGCGTCTCAAAGGCTGGAGACATGTCCCTTTTTCTTGGCCGAGCCCTGCGGCAGGCAGGGTCTTACTTCCCTGACCAGGGACTGAACCCACAGCCTCCGCAGTCAACGCATAGAATCGTAACCACTGGCCCACCAGGGAATTCTCTGAAGCCATGTTTTATTAACATGTCTTAGAACTGTACAGAAAAGATCTTCACGACCCAGATAATCATGAGGATGTGATCACTCATCTAGAGCCAGACATCTTGGAATGTGAAGTCAAGTGGGCCTTAGAAAGTATCACTGAGAACAAAGCTAGTGGAGGTGATGGAATTCCCGTTGAGCTGTTTCAAATCCTGGAAGATGATGCTGTGAAAGTGCTGCACTCAATATGCCAGCACATTTGGAAAACTCAGCAGTGGCCACAGGACTGGAAAAGGTCAGTTTTCATTCCAATTCCAAAGAAAGGCAATGCCAAAGAATGCTCAAACTACCGCACAATTGCACTCATCTCACACGCTAGTAAAGTAATGCTCAAAATTCTCCAAGCCAG
>SJYX01014098.1:104563-150660 GCA_006410675.1 Oreotragus oreotragus
TGCTTTTGAACTGTGGTGTTGGAGAAGACTCTTGAGAGTCCCTTGGACTGCAAGGAGATCCAACCAGTCCATCCTAAAGGAGATCAGTCCTGTGTGATCATTGTAAGGATTTATGTTGGAGCTGAAACTCCAATACTTTGGCCACCTAATGTGAAAAGCTGACTCACTTGAAAAGACCCTGATGCTGGGGAAGACTGAAGGCAGGAGAAGAAGGGGACGACAGAAGATGACATGGTTGGATGGCATCACTGACTCAATGGATGTGAGTTTGGGTAGACTCCGGGAGTTGGTGATGGACAGGGAGGCCTGGTGTACTGCGGTTCATGGGATCGCAAAGAGTCAGACACGACTGAGCAGCTGAAATGAACTATTTTCCCTTAGCACATACCAGGCACCATGATACTTTTTTAATGCAACAGAAGAAAATTCATCTCCAAATCTATGACGCAGTTCCAAAGCCCATTACACAGAGGAGAAAACTGAGGGATACGATAGGTAGATAACTTGCCCAAGGCTCAAGGCACCCAGAGAACCAACATGATCTGTGCCCTTTGTCCATCATGCATGGGTGGAATCCTTTTATGCAATTTGGGGGACTCGGGAGCATAGATGGCCACATACCTAGATTAGTTGCTGTCATGTTCACGAGGGAACCTCCATTCTCTCCAGGGCATGGTGCAAGCTCATGGATGCCCTTAATCACTTGCTGGGAATACATGCTTGCACCCTAAATTCCCTCCAAGGTTACAATCTTGAACTTGCTACTTTGTTGTCCTTAAAAAGCACTCATGATTGAGGAATTACACTCCCAGGTGATGGTCTGAAATGTACTCTATTTCAGAGCATATTTTACCACAGTGAGCCATGGGTGGACCTCAGAGGACATTTTACCACAGTGAAATCTGCACATTTTACACACAGTGAGAGCACATTTTAGCACATTGAGCCGTGGACCTCAGCCACAAGGTCTTAACCCTATAACAGGGTCCTGCCTCAGCATTTTCATGTCTTACATTGAGTGTCATCATGAGAAAAAAATTATGCATTCAAACATCAATACCGATTCTCTCTGTAGAAAACACAAAACATTGTCTAGAGAGTCCCAGGAAGTCCTGTTTACAGGAACCAGCAGGAGAACTACGTCTGGTCTCTATATCAGGTAAATAGGATCTTCTGGGCCAATGCTGGTTTTACCCGCTTAGACTCTGTGCATTTTACTGCTGAGTATGTTTCATTTTGCACTTTGGTTGCTAAGAATCTCTGAGTTAAGCTGTCAGCCCCTTCTTAGAATACACAGCACAGCATGGCACGGATTACCGTGCATACATCTAAGCTGAGTTTGAATCATTTTCCTTACTCTGATTTTCCTTTCAATTTGATTTTTTATTGTGATGGATTAAAAAAAAAACGCATAAACTTACAAAACCGTCTCTGAATCCTCTGAGGAATAGGGCAAGACAGAGAGAAATAGAGAATGCGTAGACAGGGTATCGGACACCAGGTTCAGGGTTAACTGGACCGGGACCAGGCTTAAGAAGATTTAGAGTCTGTCATGAAGCACAGAAGCTGCTTCCCCAATTTCCCTCCTGCAAACCCTGGTTCGGGAACCTTCTCTTGGACTCTGTTACCTTTGCTGCGGCGACGGCTGCGGTACTGCTCCGTGTAGAATGTCAGCTGCGTTTCATCGTCTGCCTCTGACCCGGACGTCCCCTTGGTTCTCCCAAAGCTGATGCCCCCTGTGCAAGAAGCACCATCCATCAGTCACTGCAGGCCTCCAGAAGTTTGTGAAATCCCCCATCCATCCCAAAGACCAGCAACCCCACCCCCAAGTGACCAAGTCTCTGTAAATCCCAAGTGACCCAGGAGTTGGCATGATTTATGGAAGGAGTTCCGGCTCTGCAGTGATGCGGGCCTGGGTTCTCACCACAGCTTGGCAGCCTCGGGGCTGTATGACCTTGAGGAGATGCCTCCCTTTTCTGAGTCCTGGGTCCTTTCTTTCTAAAGTAGGGGAAAAGTTACTAATCTTGTGGGGTTGCTTTGAAGATGAAAGGGGGAACAATGTGTAAACTCCTTGGTCCTAGGTGGGTACCAAGTAATTGATAGGCACACTCACTGTTGCTTTGTATGATGGATCTGCCTCTAAAAACGCATTCCAGGTGACTTAATTTCACACACACATTTCAGTCCAGTGCTTACTATACGCCAGGCCCAGAGCCAGACACAGGAGAAACAAAGAGAGATACCGCCCGGTCCTTGCCAGCCAGGGGATCATAAGAGAGTCATGGGGACAGATGGGATCCTAAGAAGCCTTTAACCTAATTCATGGCCATGTTTCTCACAGAGTGAGATGCTGGGAATACAGGAGAGAGCAATTCATCCCAACACGGAGGACCTGGGAAGGCTTTATGGGCAGGGAGCAGATTTAGGGCAGGGCTGCAAGGATTGATGGGCTTCAGGAGCAGAAACTGGATGTGGGAGGAGGGGTGAGAGCTGGAGCATCCCTGGTGGGGGAGGGGCATGTGGGCGGGAAGAGGAGGCGCTGCAGCAGAGTGCTGACTGGGCAGGGTCTGCTGGTGCCCCCCAGGGGAAGCCCCCGAGTGCCACACTGAGCACCCCGGAGCTTAATCTGGGATGTCATGGAAGGTTCAAGAGGGAACACAGACTGTCCTTTAAGCACGAGGTGTGAAGCACTGTGTGGTGAGCTTTGCAGCCATCATCTCACCCCAAATCCAAAGCTCTCTTGGTAGGGAAGGAAGCATCATGACACCCACTTGACAGATGAAGGAACCATGTCCAGAAAAGGAAAGTGATTTGCGAACAGGGAGTGAAGTCAGACTTGGTACGTGGGTGTGACTGATGGGCAAGCTCAAGTTTTTAACCACTGTCGCATCACCTCAGTGTAACACTCTGTAAAATGGGAACAAAAAAGAATACGTGTCCTGCTCCTTCCTGGAGGCAGTGTGTTGCAATGGACGGAGGAAAGGAGGGGACAACAGCATCTGATCACTGTCCCCGCGTGTCTTCAGCCACGACGGGCTGAAGGGGATTTGCCCCTGCCCCTTAGCACAAATCCCCCCAATTCCCAGCAACCAAGAGCTGGACCTGAAGACAGCAGGGGACCCCAGAGTCGACCAGATGCAATCCCCACCACATAAGGGCTCTTTTTCGAAATGGAGTTGGCAGACGCCCCCCAGAGATTCTGGAAGCCGTGGAAGAACAGAGGTCTTGGAGGCCAGTAGGCTTTTAAAATTGCCATTAAAATATTTTACTGTTATAGAAGAGGAAAGAAGGAAGGAAGGAAGGAGGGAGGGAGGAAGACAGACAGTGGAAGGAGGGAGAGAGAGAGGGGGTCTCTGGTTCACCCACACATAATGTTTGGTCAAGGGGAAAATGAGGGCACGAGATGAAATAGCTGCCTTATGGAAAGGAAGCATCTGTCATGCTTCCTGCTGTGTTCAGGCAGCAGAGAGAAAGGGAGGGATTTGCCTGTCAGGAGTCTCCCCCTTGCCCTTTAAAGCCACTGCGGTAGTTTTAACCATCCCAGCTAAACCCTCTTCCTTCCTTTCTCCTCCTCTCTATCTTCCCTCCTTTCCCATACAAACGGCATGTTACGGTGAACAGGGCAGACAGGCTTCAGACAAGAGTCTTTTGTACTGGGACAGTCTAGCTGTGATGGGGACAGTGGGAAGTGGAGGCTGGGACGGTCACCAGGCAATACGACACTATCATAAGAAAAGCTAACACTTCCGTAGCGCTGGCTCTCCGCCGGGCACAGTTCCAAATCCTTGGCTTGCACTGCCTAGTTTAATCTTTGCAATAACCCTAGGAAGTAGGTCAGAGAAGACAATGGCACCCCACTCCAGTACTCTTGCCTGGAAAATCCCATGGACGGAGGGGCCTGGTGGGCTGCAGTCCATGGGGTCGCTAAGAGTCAGCACGACTGAGCGACTTCCCTTTCACTTTTCACTTTCATGCATTGGAGAAGGAAATGGCAACCCACTCCAGTGTTCTTGCCTGGAGAATCCCAGGGATGGGGGAGCCTGGTGGGCTGCCGTCTATGGGGTCACACAGAATCAGACACAACTGAAGCGACTTAGTGGCAGCAGTAGCAGCAGCAGCAACAACAGCAGCAGCAGCAGGAAGTAGGTGAATACGTTCCTTCCCATTTTAACAGATGAAGAAATGAAGGCAGGAGGAAATTTAGTAATCTGCCCAGGGTCACACAGCTGGGAAGCTGTAGACCCACAATTCAAATCCAGCTGGTGGCTGCCATCTCTTCCCCTGGTCCCTAGGCTGATGTACAATAAAATATGAGTAAAGACTTCATTTAATGTCCACAGCCATCCTTGTAAGGAAAGCATTATGAACCTTGTTTTGCAGATGAATAAGCCATTCCTCAGAGAAGTGATGAGAGGTGCTGAGTGAGGGAGCTGGAGTGAAATGAAGTCTGCCTGCAAAGCCTGCCTCACGGCTAACCTAATATGGGGAAGTACGTGTGAGTGTGTGCGTGTGAGTGTGTGCATGTGTGTGTGGTGTGTGCATGTGTGTGCATGTGTGGCGTGCATGTGTGTGTGGTATGCACATGTGTGTGTCTGTGGAGTGTGCATGTGTGTGCGCACATGTGTGTGCATCTGTGTGCATGTGTGTGTGCACGAGGGTGTGTGTGCATGAGTGTGCATGCATGTGAGTGTTGTGCATGTGAGTGTGTGCATTTGTGTGTGTGGTGTGCATGTGTGTGTGGTGTGTGCGGTATGCACGCGTGCATGTGTGGAGTGTGCGTGCATGTGAGTGTGTACATGTGTTTGTGCTGTGCATGTGTGTGGTATGTGCATAAGTGTACTTGTGTGGAGTGTGCATGCATGTGTGGTGTGCACGAGTGTGCATGTGTGCGTGGTGTGTGCGGTATGCACGTGTGTGTGTGAAGTGTGCATGTGTGTGGAGTGTGCATGTGTGTGAGTGTGTATGCATGTGAGTGTGTACATGTGTTTGTGCTGTGCATGTGTGTGGTATGTGCATAAGTGTACTTGTGTGGAGTGTGCATGCATGTGTGGTGTGCACGAGTGTGCATGTGTGCGTGGTGTGTGCGGTATGCACGTGTGTGTGTGAAGTGTGCATGTGTGTGGAGTGTGCATGTGTGTGAGTGTGTATGTATGTGTGCTGTGCATGTGAGTGGGTGCATGTGTGTGTGGTGTGTGCAGTATGCACGTGTGTGTGTGTGGAGTGTGCATGAGTGTGAGTGTGTGTGGTGTGTGCATGAGTGTGTATGTGGTGTGCCTGTGTGTGTGGTGTGTGCGGTATGCACGCGTGCGTGTGTGTGGAGTGTGCATGCGAGTGTGTAAATGTGTGTATGCTGCACGTGTGTGCATATGTGTGGTATGCGCGTAAGTGTATGTGTGTGGAGTGTGCGTGCATGTGAGTGTACGTGTGTGTGTGGTGTGCATGTGTGTGTGATGTATGTGGTGTGCACATGCACGTGTGTGTGTGGAGTGTGCATGTGAGTGTGCTGCATGTGTGAGTGTGTGCATGTGTGTGGTGTGCATGTGAGTGGGTGCATGTGCGTGTGGTGTGTGCGGTATGTACGTGTGTGTGTGTGGAGTGTACATGAGTGTGTATGTGTGTGGTGTGCACATGATTGTGGTGTGCATGTGTGTGTGGTGTGCATGTGTGTGTGGTGTGTGCAGTATGCGTGTGCGTGTGCGTGTGCATGGAGTGTGCATGCATGTGTGTACATGCTGTCTCTTATACACATCTAGATGTGTATAAGAGACAGCCCTCCAAGGTTACAATCTTGAACTTGCTACTTTGTTGTCCTTAAAAAGCACTCATGATTGAGGAATTACACTCCCAGGTGATGGTCTGAAATGTACTCTATTTCAGAGCATATTTTACCACAGTGAGCCATGGGTGGACCTCAGAGGACATTTTACCACAGTGAAATCTGCACATTTTACACACAGTGAGAGCACATTTTAGCACATTGAGCCGTGGACCTCAGCCACAAGGTCTTAACCCTATAACAGGGTCCTGCCTCAGCATTTTCATGTCTTAGTGTGTGCATGTGTGTGGTGTGTGTGTGGTGTGCACAGAAAAGCAAAACTTGGTGATCTGACTTCTGAGGATTAGCAGGGCTGTCACTTGCCCCCAGCATCAGAGCACATTTTACACTTTTTACAGCTCCTCTGTGGAACCTCAGCATCTGTACTATGGGCAGGAACTCTGGTGAGACTCATGTAAATCCTACATCTCCATCATTCCACATGTCCACATATTCTGAGACCACGCTTCTGGCTTCTCTGGGACCCCGCTCTGTTCCCACACCCCTGACCCTCACCTCCCTCCTGTAGGTATCAAGGTACTGTGTTCAGAATAGGAACTGACTCCAAGAGAGCCTGCCTCTCCATCAACCTGCCTCCCTGCCAAATATAACATGAGCCACACATACAACTTTAAATGTTATATTAGCCACATGAAAAAAGTAAAAAAAAACAGGTAAAATTAATTTTCAGAATATATTTGAGTTGACCAATACATTCAAAATATCATCTTAACTTCTTATTTCCATGAAATAACCACCGGGCTTCCTAGATGGTGCTTCTGGTAAAGAATCCACCTGCCAATGCAGGAGATAATAAGAGACACAGGTTTGATCCCTGGGTTGGGAAGATCCCCTGGAGGAGGAAATAGCACCCCACTCCTATATCCTTACCTAGAGAATCCCATGGACAGAGGAGCCTGGCGGGCTACAGTCCATGAGGTTGCAAAGAGGTGGACATGACTGAGCATCCGAGCCACACACACTTGCTTCTTCTGGGCTTCCCTGATGGCTCAGAGGGTAAAGAATCTGCCTGCAATGCAGGTAGACCAGAGTTTGATGCCTGGATCAGGAAGATCCCTGGGAGAAGGGAATGGATGCCAACTACAGTGTTCTTGAAATTTTTTATATAACTTTCACACGTGTTCAAAATCCAGAGTAGGCTCACAGCACATCTCAACCACAGACGAGCCACATTTCAAGCACCCATCATATCAGACAGCACATCCTGGGGCACTTAAGTGACACTTATTCCAGAGTATAATTAAGGGCCTGAATCTGGAGATATGAATAAGCCATGGGCCCCACTAAGGTGCTTCATCGTTTGTTTGTTTTTTTCTTTTAATGAGACTTGAATGAAAAATGGTGTGGCTCAGATCCATTAAAAGACAACAGTCATTGTCTCTACCCTCGGGCACTGAAAGGCAAGTAGGTTTCCAGATTGGTTTAATCTATGAGTCATGAGAGGCAACGCATGTCTGTACAAAGACATTAGTGTACTGGAGTCAGATATGAGTTCTAACTCTACACTCCAGTGATGAGCTGGGAGGGGAGGCTTGGGGAAGCCACCAAACCTCTCTGTATTCTTCTTTTAAAAAAATGGGGCAGTTACTCTCAGCTCCCACGGTCATTATGAGGAAAATGATAGGCTGTATGTAAACAGTTAGCGCAAAGACCAAAGAAGCGGGAGGAAGGGCACACTCCTCATTAATTCAGTGCCGGCCTGAGCTCGGGAGACGAAATGGAGATGCCCCTGGGTGGGAGGGCTGACTCCCTGCCTTCTGTGACATTGTAAGAAGGTGGCAGCCACCCAAGGCATATAGCCTCCGAGTGTCCAGAGAAGCTGCAAGGGGCCACAGGCCAATTACAGACAGCCTTGGAGATGATTCAGACAAATGGAAAAGGGCCCCCTCTGCTAGCATTTTGATATGAAATTGGTGATACAGTGAACTAAAGTGCAGCCATTAGTTATACAGGGCTGTGCAAGTATTTCTATTTGGGGCTGAGAGAAAGTGAGATCGGTCAGAGGCTGGCGAGAGGGAAGGAGAGAAGACAGCGATTCCTCTGTCTGGTCCCTCAGGCCCCTGGTCTTCTCGGTCCTGAGTGGCCTGGGACGGGGCATGAAGACGACCGTGAAAGCTCCTACCACGGCAGGATAAGCACTGCCCTGGCACCTTCTATAAAATAACCCACCCACACTTCACACAGCTTCTGAGAGGTAAGAATCCATTCTATTGAGGGGCAGCCTCAGACGGTAAAGAATGCAGGAGACCCAGGTTCGATCCCCGGGTCAGGAAGATCCGCTGGAGAAGAAAACGGCAACCCACTCTAGTCTTCTTGCCTGGAGACACCCATGGACAGAGGGGCCTGGTGAGCCACAGTCCTCGGGGTCTCAAAGAGTCGGACATGACTGAGCGACTCACAAACTGACCTTCCGAACCTCAACGCTGCTTATCTAAGATCATGCAAATGACAAGCTCTGAACCTGGCTTCTGTCTGATTCAGCCTCCTTGGTGGTCCAGCGGTTGAGAATCCACCTGTCAATGCAGGGGACATGAGTTCAATCCCTGGTCCAAGAAGATTCTACATGCCCCGGGCCAATTAAGCAAATGCACGCAGCTACTAAACCCGAGCACCCCCGAGCCCAAGCTTGCAGTGAGGGAAGCCGCCACCACGAGAGGCCCATGCAGCATAGAGGGCAGCCCTCACCCTCCGCTCACAGAAAGCCTTGGCACAGCAGCCAAGACCCGGAACAGCCAAAACAAGAAAAACACCCCTTACTCATCAGGGGAACGCAGACCAAAGGCACACTGAGGTAGATACCACTTCCCATGCACTCAGCTGGCCACAGTCGAATGAATGAGAAAGTAACGGGTGAAGAAAAGGATATAGAGAAATTGGAACCCAGATAGATTGCTAGTGGGAATGCACAATGGTGCAAAAACCGTGGGAAACAGTTTATCCATTAGCTCCTCAAGACGTTAAACATACCAGACTACCACGTGATCCAGGAACTCTGCCCCTAGGAATATCTGAAAGAACTGGAGAGGGCATTCAAATACACACTGGTACGTGAACGTTCACAGCAGCACCGCTTACCATAGCCTACAGTGGCAACGACCCAAATGTCCCTCAGCTGATGGACAGATGAGCAAATACGGGATATTCATACGACGGAATATTACCGAGCCACGCAAAGCGATGTTGACATGTTACATGGGTGGACGCTGCATGCAACGCAAAGCATTTTTCCAAGTGAAAGAAACCAGACATAGAAAGGCTTATGCTACATGATTCCGGTTAGACGAAACATCTGAAATAAGCAAACACACAGAGACAGAACACAGTGATTGCCAGGGCTGCGCAGGGAGAAGAGAGGAACAGGGAGTTATTGCTAATGAGTATGGGGTTCCCTTTTGATATATTGCAAATGTCTCAGAACTAAATAGAGGGGACAGTTGCCCAATCCTGGGAATGTATTAAATGGCAATGAATTACACACCTTTAAATAGTTAATTATTAATTTTATGTTACATGAATTTTACCTCAATAAACAAAATGTTAAAAAAAGAGAGAAAGAGAGAGAGAGACACCCTCTGTTTGCTCTGTAACATCATACGACTCATGATAAAACCACGGGATGGGGAACTGTGAGCGCAGAGTGGAGGCGTCACAGTGCTAGTAACCAGTCGCTCAGTCGTGTCTGACGCTTTGTGACCGTGTGGACTACAGCCCACCAGGCTCCTCTGTCCATGGGATTCTCCAGGCAAGAAGACTGGAGTGGGTTGCCATGCCCTCCTCCAGATCTTCCCAACCCAGGAATCGAACCCCGGTCTCTTATGTCTCATCCACTGGCAGGTGGGCCCTTAACCACTGGTGCCACCTGGAGACGTCACAGAGCCGCAAGAAAAGAGCCAGGCTCAGGCACCTTGAGTCCTGGACCCAGAGTTTGAGGTTACAGGGTGTGATCCGTCAGTCTGCCCTTGACCCAGTGGTTACCTCAAATAATCACAACACCCATTTGTGTATTCATTCATTCCACACTTACTAAGTGCCCACTCTGTAGCAAACACTGTTCTGAGCACTGAGGGAGGAAAAGCAGTGAATAAAACAGACAAAACGTCCCAACTTCTTGACATTTCCTTTTGGATAAGGAAGCAATTCACATATTCCAAGCATGACGCTGAGCTCTCTGCATGGGAATTATCTCAAATTTGCTGACAAATAAACTGAGACATTCAGAAGTTTTTAGAGGCTTCTTTCTAAAATGACATAGATATCTGGTGGCAAAGAGAGACCTGACTCCAGTTTGCTCTGGAACAAACCAGGACATCTGAACAACTTGAAAGTCCAATTATGGAAAAGGCTGGAGCAATTGTTAGCATGAACAGTCTTTCCTGGGCCTGAGACTTAACTCACCGCAAATCTGCTCTCTCGCACTGGGCTGCCCTGTCCACAAACCTGCTCTGCCAGCCCCTGGTAGGCCCACCCCTCCACACTCTATCTCCCGCGCTCTTGGTATCATGATGGATGGTGGTGACATGTTAAATTATTCAGACTCCGTGTCTTCCTTGAGCTGGTGACAGCGATATTGCATTTTTAGATTGCCCAGAACTGTGCTAGATAGAAAAATATGCAGCTTGGAAATGCAAAACCCATCTGACCCCCAGCTGCCCAAGGAATACAAATGGTACCAGTCGTGGGAAGAGGACAAAAGTAGCTAAACCTCCCGTGCCTCCTAAACCACACAGCCCACAACTGCTCTGAGCTCTAGGGCTAAACCATAGACATTCGTGGAGATGCTCTGACCACAACTGCTACCGGTCATCAGGCACCACAAAAGGCCAGGCACAGCGCCAGGCACTTCACTCAGAGGCGACCACACATACTCCTAGACCTCCGACGTGAAAACAGAGTCTGGGAGAGACGGCACCCCTTGTCTGTATTCACACAGCCAGGAAGCGGCAGGACCTCAATTTGAACCCAGGTTTATGTGACCCACAGACAAGATTCTGTAGCATGACTGGGACTCATGCTGAACTTTTTAAAAATTTTACTTATTCATTTGGCTGTGCTGGGTCTTCACTGCTGTGCGGGCTTTCTCCCCACCTGAGGCTGGTAGGGCTTCCCTCTAGTTGCAGTGCCTGGGCTTATTGCAGTCACTTCTCTCACTGCAGAGCTCAGGCTCTAGAGCACAGTCTCAGTAGTTGTAGGGCATGGGCTGAGCTGTATCACGGCGTGTAGGACCTCCTTGGACCAGGGAAATAACCCGTGTCTCCTGCACTGGCAAGTGGATTCCTTACCACTGAGCCGCCAGGGAAGCCCCTCATGCTGGAATTTTTAAAACTGACTCTTTGCAAACCTATGGACTGTAGCCTGCCAGGCTCCTCTGTCCATGGGGATTCTCCAGGCAAGAAGAGTGGGTTGCCAATTCCTATTCCAGGGGATCTTCCCAACCTAGGGATTGAACCCAGGTCTCCCACATTGCAGGTGAATTCTTTACCAGCTGAGCCACCAGGGAAGCCCCTCAGGAAAAAATTTAAATATATATATATATGTGTGTATATGTGTGTGTGTGTGTAACTTAGAAGCCCATTTATAGGGGACTATTTAAAAATGGGGGCATATTTCTAACACAGACTTTCATGAGATCATTAAATATAGTGATAGAAACCTCTATTTATTGACATGCAAACCTCTTCATGATATATTGTTGGGTGGAAAGATATATGGACAATAAATCAAATTTTAAGTGTTAGTCACTCAGTCATGTCCAACTCTTTGTGACCCCATGGACTGTAGCCCCCAGGCTCCTCTGTCTATGGAAATCTCCAAGCAAGAATATTGGAGTGGGTTCCCACTCCCTTCTCCAGGGGATCCTCCTGACCTAGAGATTGAACCTGGGTCTCCTGCATTGCAGGCACGTTCTTTACTGTCTAAGCCATCAGACAGACATTGCCAAGAGGAATTTTACTTGTGTACATTTATACACACTTACTGATTTTTAGTCTGAATTCCACTGAGTGTGTGTAATAAAAAATAAATAGATTTTAATTTAAAAAATAAAGAAGAGGAAAGTAAAAGTAATTCTGAGATGCTCATGATCTAGGGTTATGAACCAAGCTTAAAAAAGCATAAGGCAAAACTCTAAGTGCAAAACGATCCTATTCTGTTTTAAAACACACATACACATAAAATATGTAAATATATGCATATATATGTACATATACACACATGCTAAGATATTGAAATAAATATATTAAGGTGCTCTGGTGGTTATTCCCTGGGTAGTAAAATTTGGAGTATTAAAAAGAATTTTTTTCTTATTATTGCTTATCTACATTTTATAATTTCCCTCCAATGAACTATTGCTTAGTAACTGTAAAAAAAAAAAAAGACATGTAATAAAAGTTACATTTATTTTAAAAATAGATTGTCTTTATTGACATTATGCTCATTGAAATGCTATTTATAAATATAGAAAAGTGAAAAATCACTTTACTACATATCCAGCTTGAGGGGGAGTAATTAATTATTCTGGAATATTAAAAGGGTGCTGCTGCTGATAAGATGTTATATAAAATATTTGTGTCAAATGTTAATTTTGAGAAAGGGGGGGCAAAGAAATATAAATTCTATATCATAAAATAATAATCATTGAATATAGTAGAGATTCTCCTGATGGCATAAGAGAATAAGGTATTATTAAATAGCAGGCCAACCCTCTTGCAGATAACAACAATAAATTTTGGACAAAAAAAAAAAAGAAAACCAGCAAAATAAAACAAAACCACTAGCAGAGGGTTCTGGAAAATAAATAAAAGCACATGCGCTTTAGGAAGGAGTTGAGACTTAGAGACAGTAGGCAGCGTTGGGTAACCTTTCTATGTTTCAGACTTGGTCCTGAGGGTAGATCACAGTTTCAGTGTGGCTCAGGCCAACAGAAACAGCAGGACCAAGACTGCTGTTTTACTGGACTGAGGACTCAGCAAATCAGTCAATGCTACTAAGGAGTAAGAGTGAGATTCAAAGTAAAAGGAGAGACCTAGAGAAGGGTCTTGGAATCTGTGTGCTATCTCTGCCCACATTCCTAGCTGCCACTGAACCATGGTATGGATAAGGCAGACTCCAATCAGCTCAGCTGGAGAAAGAAATAATAGTAATAACTGAAATTTAAGCAGTTGCTCATGGTTTTGCTCACAGGCAAAACAGTTGGAGTCTGATCAAGTTCACTGCCTGCAAACAACATTCAAATTCTTTAGAGAAACAGAATCCAAGAATTTTCATACAATAAATTCACAATTTCTAGAATGAAATCCAAAATTATTTAACATATGGTGACCCAGGAAAATTTCATCCATTCCCAAGGGAAAAGACAATCAGTGAAGGCCAACCTAAGGTGATCCAGATGAACAAGAACCTTAAGATAACTACTATAATTGTGCTCAATGGGGTAAAAAAGAAGATAATTATAGTGAATAGAAAATATAAAAAGGAGCAGGAAAATTATACATACAGCAAATGAAGGTTTGTAGAAGCAAAAAACTAAATGTGTAATTAAAAAAAAAAACAAACCATTGGATGGGCTAAACAGAATGGAAATAACAGAGTAAAGAATCATTGGTCTTAAAAACAGGTTGATAGAAATTCTCTAACTGAAGAAGAAAGACACGAAAAATTGAAAAAAAAAAAGCAAGTGTTTAAGGGATCCAAGGCACAATATCAAAAGTTCTAAATATAGAGTCACAGAAGGCAGAGACAGAACATAATAATAACTTTAGAAAATGAAAGTAATAATGGTTGATATGTACCAAATTTAGTATAATATATGAACTAGCAAATCCATAAAGTTGAAGGAACACAATAAATATGAGAGAAAAAAGTCTATCCTTATAATCAAACAGCTAAAAATAAAATACAGATGCATCTTTGTTCTTAGCCATTTCAATATGGCAAGAAAAAGAAATAAAAACACAGATTATAAAGGAAAAAATGACACAATATTTTTTGCAGATGACATGACTGTTTAGAAAAAGAATCATAAAATATTCCAAAACAACTATTAGAATAAATGACTTTGGCTTGAATGATGAAAGTTTAACATAAGAACGTTAATTGTATTTACATATATAGACAACAAACAATTAGAAAATATAATTTAAAAACACTTCCATGCAACAGTACAAGAAACTCTAAACTATGTAATAATGAGTTTAGAAAAAGGCATGAAAGATCTCCTCAATGAAAACAACATAAAATTGTAAAAGGAAATTAAAGAAAACTTTAATAAATGGAGAAACATATCACATTTGTGGGTTGCAAGACTCAATATTGTAAAGATGCTATATACCCTCAGATTATCTATAGGTTAAATGACATACTACTTACAATCCCAGAAGCTTTTTTTTTTTTTGGTAGAAATTGACAAGGTGATTTTAAAATTGATGTGGAAGCACAAATAATCTCAAATAGCCAAGCGATATTAAAGTAGGAAATCAATGCAGCACAGAGTTCAGAAAAATACACAACTGATTTTTCATAATGTTGCCAAAGGAAACGTCTTCTCTACAAATGGTGCTGGAACAACTGGAGAGCCATATGCTGGAGGAAATGAGCACAGACCCTTAGTTCATGCTGTATATACATATTAACTCAAAATGGATCCTAGAACTAAGTGTAAATACTAAAACTGTTAGCCTTCTAATAGAAAACAGGAAATATGTCTTTCTGACATTGGAGCACGCAAATATCTTAGACAGGGAATTAAATGCATGAACAGTAAAATAAAAAGATATAAAAATTTGACTTTATACAGATAAAAAAATCTTCTGAAGATATCACTAAGACAAGACAAGCCATATAATGGGAGAAACTGTCATACATATATCTGAGAAAGGACTTGTATCCATAATATATGAAGACTCCTTACAATTATATAAAAAGGACACAAAAAACTCAGTTAAAAAATTGGCAAGTTACTTAAAGAAATACCTCAACAAAACATAAACTCTCAGAATGGAAACCAGTACATACAAAAATGCTTAAACTCTTTATTCCTCAGGAAAATACAATTAAATCACAATGAGTTACCACTATACAACTATTAGAATGGCTATTAAAAAAAAAATCTAGCCATTCTAACGGTTGCATAGTGGTATCTCACTGTGATTTAATGAGCTCTACCAGTTTTGACAAAGTTTTCAAGCACATGGAATTCTCAAATAATGCTGACAAGAATGTGCATCAAGCATTTAATTTGAAAAAAATATGTATTTCTTGAAAAGTTAAAACCACAACCACCATATGACCAGGATATTCCATTCCTAGTTATTTACTACAGAGAAAGGAAAACATATGTTCACACAAAGAATTGTGCATCAACATCCATAGCAACTTTATACACAGTAGCACAAAACTGCAACCAACAGCAATGTCCATCAACAGGTGAATACATAAAATTAAGCATATCCATATAATGGAATAATAGCCAACATTTTAGAAAAGAACTTATGATTTATGCAAAAAGATGAATTCCAAGGTAACTAAGTAGAATGAAAGATATCACACAGAAAGAATACATACTGCAACATCATATTTACATGAAATTCTAGAAAAGGCAAATTCAGCCTACAGTGACAAAAAGAGAATCTGTGGTTGCCTGATATTGTGGACAGAAAGGATACTTTGTAAAATGTGGTAAGGAATCTTTTGGAGGTGATGAAAATGTTCACTGCTTTATATTGGGTTGGCCAAAATGCCCATTTGGGTTTTTCCATAACAGCTTATGGAGAACCTGAACAAATTTCTTGGCCAACCCAATATATCTCCAAAACTCAATGAATTGTGCACTCTAAATGGATGCAGTTTATTGTACATAAAATATACCTTATTCGATTTTTAAATTGCACAGAAAAAATATAAATCAAGCTTGAAAATAAACTAGAGAAAAATTTAAATGTTGGCAATACTTGAATAATGGGATAACAGAAAATCTTTATTTTTCTGGTTGCACTTTTAGGAATTTTAGAAATGTGCTTTAATGAACACAAATCATTTTAAATTTAAAAAAAAATGAGCAAGTTTATGACATGTATTAGATTAAAATCAGCCTCCTGTTCCTGGTTCAATGTATGACTAATATACCTGTCTCTTATACACATCTAGATGTGTATAAGAGACAGATCCAAGAAAGGATAAATCTCAATCTATCCCCAGATTTTGGCTTAAAGAACTGCCTTTGGAAGAGAAGCTTTCTAATTAAGCTTAACTCCGCTTATCTCATGAAAGTATAGCTTTGTCTCTGGAATATCCCATTGTTTCCTGGGGGTGGCGGTAGGGGAGGGAAGGGCTGGTGGCTCAGAGGTTAAAGCGTCAACCTCCAATGCGGGAGACCCAGGTTCGATCCCTGGGTTGGGAAGATCCACTGGCGAAGGAAATGGCAACCCACTCCAGTATTCCTGCCTGGAGAATCCCATGGACGGAGAAACCTAGAAAAAAAAAATGAGCAAGTTTATGACATGTATTAGATTAAAATCAGCCTCCTGTTCCTGGTTCAATGTATGACTAATATACACATTTTTGTTTAAAACATATTGTTTCTAAACAATACGCTTTTTGTTGGTCAGCATCAAGGGCAAAGAGGTAATCCAAGAGGATTAGTGTTCTCCTTTCTCCTCTACATTTCAGGTGTGAAACTGGAGAAGAGACAATTCAATAATTTATCATAAACAGCATTTTAGGCACAGTAAGTCTTCCTGTAGCTATCTGAAGAACTGAGGCCTTCACTGATAGGTTGCATTAGTTCTGAACTGTTTTGTGTATTCAAAATTCATCATACATCCATCATCAAGGAGCCAAAAATGACTGGCTTTGGAGACAGGATACCCGAGTTTGAGTCTTGGTTCTTTAATCCTGTTTTACTGTGGTGGCTAAGCACACCTCTCATTGAGAAGGAGGATCTCCTCCCTTTGAATGGGTGGGCTTGCTCCTGCTCTGATGACAGAATGGCGGAGGTGAGGCTTACAACTTCCAAGGCTCAGTCAGAAAAGGCCATGAAGTTCCGGCTAGTTTTCTTGGGAGGGTCGCACTGAGAGAAGTCAGTCACCAGCCAAGAAATCTGACTACCCAGGGAGTACCATGCTGGAGTGGCCACCTGTAGAAGTGCTACTCACTAGCCTGGCTGAGCTCCTAGTCAACTAGAAGCATCAGCTGCCAGCCACGCAAGTGGCCCATTTTGGCTGCCATTTTGGCTGACTCTACAGATGACTGTATCCCCATCTGGTGTTTGGCTGTAGCCACAAGGAAAACTCCAAGCAAGAGCTGCCCCAGCCAAGTCCTTCCCAAATCCCTGACCTGTGGATAAAATAAAGAGGTGGTTGTTTTTAGCTGCAATATTTGGGGTAACTTTTTATGGAACAACAATACCTGTAGTAGTGATTATGGGTGAAGGACTTGATGTCTTTAAATTCTTACATCTTAACATCTCTGATGGAATATCATCTACTGCTGCTGCAGTAGCTGAAAAGGATCACGTGAACCTTGAAGTTCTGAGCAAATATGTGTAGCTTTATTTTATACACTTCTGTATATGTTTACTCAGCACACTAATTGAATACCTAAGGGATCATCCTGACTCGGGGATCGAACCTGGGTCTCCCGCATTGCAGTCAGGCACTTTACCCTCTGAGCCACCAGGGAAGCCCCAACTGAATACCTATTATATGTCAAGTCTGTGTGGTAGGCTAGGGGTGTAACCATTAATAAGATACAGTCACAGTCAAATAACTCAGATTTGGATAGAGGAAGTAGTCAAGAAACCAGGTGATGGACTGAAGTGTAGATCTCCTATCAAAGGCAGAGGCTCTCTCTCCTTGAATGTAGGCTGCCTTAGTTATGTGTTTTTAATAAAGAGACTTGACTCTGCAAAAACTTCTAGGACTGGATCATAAAAGGTAAGACAGTTTCTGCCTGGCTCTCTTGATACACTGATTCTCTGGATACTTACTCCCTTTTCGGAAACCTGCCCCTGCATTGTGCTAAGTCTTAGCCACAAGGAGAGGCCAATTTTAAGTGCTTCAGTCAACGGTCACAGCTGAGTCCAGCTTTTAAGACATCTTGAAGTGTCTTAGTCCAGGTGGAAAAAATGTGAGAGAGGCTTCTAGTTGATTCTAGCCTCCAGCCATCTGAGTCACCCACAAGTGTTTGAGTATTTTCAGCTTGATCATTTGAAGTTGAGACTATCTTCTCTTTGTTTATAAATTTTTGATTCTAGAACCCATGAGCATAATAAGATCGTGTTGTCTTAAGGAACTCAATTTGGGTATATTATGCAGCAGTAGGTAACCAGAACACTCCCCTTGTCTAGTCCTAGAAAAATATCCATACTCCTTACAATCTGTCCCCATATGGCAACTCTGGGCAATGGAAAGATGAACTGAGTGTCCCAGAGACCCAAGTTCTAAAGCTGTCCTGTTACTAACAAACTGTAAGATATTTAAAAAGCATTACCACCTAGTAAATACTAAAGACCAACCCTTTACTTTCTTCCCACAGATAGTAATTCATTTGACTCTCACAATAACTGGATGAGGTACTGTTATCCCCATGTGAAAGGTAAAGAGATTGAGTCAAGACACTGCAGATGACTTTCTCAAGGTCAAATAGCTCATAAATGGCAAAGACTAAATACAGTGGCGGGCCCAAAAGGTACAACAGGATAAAAGAGCAGATGTGGGTTTGTGAGGCTGGCCAAGAATGAAATTCCCCATAATTAGCCCTCTAGATTCTGTCCAGTGCTTTGGAATCACAGGCTCAGGCTGTCTCATGACCCCATACAGTGGCTTTTCAGCCGCTGGAAGACTGCTCATGTACCCATTTATAATCTTTCCACCCAAGCAAAATAGTCCTACTAACACTTTCATTCTTTATGTGAAACATTTCACAAAAATTACGATCTTACAGATTACACAGTCAATGCACATTTATTGTAGAAAATTAGAGATAAAAAGTAAAAAAGCGCAAAAAAGAAAATAATAACCAAGTCAGATATTATCACTACCAGTTGATCTTTCCTACTCCTAGTTTTTTTACCTTTTTATGCATATGCTTTTACAACTGGATTTTATTGTCTTGTTACATGAACACATCTTGTGAGTTTTGTTCAAAATATCTAAGCATATATTGATTTATTCACTGATGTCAGAAATATATCTTGGGATCCAATTATATGCTTGGCGTTTTTGCTGTTACATAAATTATATACATCAAGTGTGTGTGCATATGCACACATCTATATCTGTGTGTGTGTGCGTGTGCGCACACGCTCAGTTGCTTCAGTTGTGTCGACTCTGCGACTCTATGGACTGTAGCCCGCCAGGCTCCTCTGTTCATGGGATTTTCCAGGCAAGAATACGGGAGCAGGTTGCTATGCCCTCCTTTAGGTGATCTTCCAGACCCAAGGATCGAATCTGCGTCTACTGCGGCGGCTCCTGCATTGTAGGCAGATTCTTTACCACTGAGCCATCAGGGAAGTCCCATTATCTCTATCTGCACCTAGATTTGTATGTATTCAATATAATCATCTATACATATATAGATGCCTATAATGGCCAAAGTGTTAATAGCGATTTTTTCTGAATACTGAGATTTTCTTTTTATCTTTTTTTCTTAATAAATTGAAATTGCTTGTGGAATTAAAATAAAGCTAAATAAAATAGACCACATTACCCCATGTCATTAAACATTGACACCAATATCATTTAATGCCTCATATATATTCTACTCTATCATTGTATTATATTTTATTCAATTCTCTGTTGTTTAAATTTCATATTATTTCCAATTTTTCACTATAATATTGCATCATGCACTCCTAAAGATAAACCCTTCTACACATCCCTAAGCAACCATGTATAGAATTTTCTTGAGATTAAAGAGATGAATTGGTGGGTCAAAGGGTAGCTAAAGGTTTTTTGATCCATACTGTCAAGATGTTCTCCAGAAAGATTATACCAGCTTCACTCTGATCAGCTGTATACAGGAGCAGTTATTTCACTGCTTCTATCAGTTCAGTTCAGTTCAGTCACTCAGTCGTGTCCGACTCTTTGCGACCCCATGAATCGCAGCACGCCAGGCCTCCCTATCCATCACCATCTCCCGGAGTTCACTCAGACACACGTCCATCGAGTCCGTGATGCCATCTAGCCATCTCATCCTGGGTCGTCCCCTTCTCCTCCTGCCCCCAATCCCTCCCAGCATCAGAGTCTTTTCCAATGAGTCAACTCTTCGCATGAGGTGGCCAAAGATCAGTGGAGAAATAACTCCAGAAAGAATAAAGGGATGGAGCCAAAGCAAAAACAATACCCAGTTGTGCATGTGACTGGTGATAGAAGCAACATCCGATGCTGTAAAGAACAATATTGCATAGGAACCTGGAATGTCAGGTCCATGAATCAAGGCAAATTGGAAGTGGTCAAACAAGAGATGGCAAGGGTGAACGTTGACATTCTAGGAATCAGCGAACTAAAATGGACTGGAATGGGTGAATTTAACTCAGATGACCATGATATCTACTACTGCGGGCAGGACTCCCTCAGAAGAAATGGAGTAGCCATCATGGTCAACAAAAGAGTCCGAAATGCAGTACTTGGATGCAATCTCAAAAACAACAGAATGATCTCTGTTCGTTTCCAAGGGAAACCATTCAATATCACAGTTATCCAAGTCTATGCCCCAACCAGTAATGCTGAAGAAGCTGAAGTTGAACGGTTTTATGAAGACCTACAAGACCTTTTAGAACTAACACCCAAAAAAGATGTCCTTTTCATTATAGGGGACTGGAATGCTAAAGTAGGAAGTCAAGAAACACCTGGAGTAACAGGCAAATTTGGCCTTGGAATGCGGAATGAAGCAGGGCAAAGACTAATAGAGTTTTGCCAAGAAAATGCACTGGTCATAGCAAACACCCTCTTCCAGCAACACAAGAGAAGACTCTACACATGGACATCACCAGATGGTCAACACCGAAATCAGATTGATTATATTCTTTGCAGCCAAAGATGGAGAAGCTCTATACAGTCAACAAAAACAAGACCAGGAGCTGACTGTGGCTCAGATCATGAACTCCTTATTTCCAAATTCAGACTTAAATTGAAGAAAGTAGGGAAAACCGCTAGACCATTCAGGTATGACCTAAATCAAATCCCTTATGATTATACAGTGGAAGTGAGAAATAGATTTAAGGGCCTAGATCTGATAGACAGAGTTCCTGATGAACTATGGAATGAGGTTCGTGACATTGTACAGGAGACAGGGATCAAGACCATCCCCATGGAAAAGAAATGCAAAAAAGCAAAATGGCTGTCTGGAGAAGCCTTACAAATAGCACTGAAAAGAAGAGAGGTGAAAAGCAAAGGAGAAAAGAAAAGATATAAGCATCTGAATGCAGAGTTCCAAAGAATAGCAAGAAGAGATAAGAAAGCCTTCTTCAGCAATCAATGCAAAGAGATAGAGGAAAACAACAGAATGGGAAAGACTAGAGATCTCTTCAAGAGAATTGGAGATACCAAGGGAACATTTCATGCAAAGATGGGCTCGATAAAGGATAGAAATGGTATGGACCTAACAGAAGCAGAAGATATTAAGAAGAGGTGGCAAGAATACACAGAAGAACTGTACAGAAAAGATCTTCACGACCCAGATAATCATGAGGATGTGATCACTAATCTAGAGCCAGACATCTTGGAATGTGAAGTCAAGTGGGCCTTAGAAAGCATCACTAAGAACAAAGCTAGTGGAGGTGATGGAATTCCCATTGAGCTGTTTCAAATCCTGGAAGATGATGCTGTGAAAGTGCTGCACTCAATATGCCAGCAAATTTGGAACACTCAGCAGTGGCCACAGGACTGGAAAAGGTCAGTTTTCATTCCAATCCCAAAGAAAGGCAATGCCAAAGAATGCTCAAATTACCGCACTGCTTCTATAACACTGAGTATTGCTTCATTGTTTTCCAATCTTATTGATTTTGATGTGCATACCAAATTTCAAATTCATTTCGTCAGATTATTTTCAACATAGTCCAGTGCGCTCAACTCCTTTTTGAGCTTCTGTGTCCAGAACTAAGCATGATAATCCAGATGTGTTCTGACCTACGCCAAGCGAAAATGGACTATTACCTCCCTTTCTCAGAACAAGAGGTTTCTAATAATGCAGCCCAGGGCTGCTTCCACTTTACTGGCAGCTGACTTGTATTCAATATGCCCTTGCTTCTTTGTTCACATGCACTGCAAATAAATCTGGTATTTCCCATCATGTATTTGCAAATTTTATTTTTCTAAAACCAAAGTAAAGAACATTCCATATTATCAAATTGTATCTGTATGTTTTGGCCCTTTGCTTCTAGTGTCTCAGATATTTTAGGTCCTAAATCTGTGATCTCATGTTTTCACTATTCCATAACTGTGACAAGGATTAGGAGGTAAGAAAAGGAATGAAGAGTTACTGAGTGTCTACCATGTCAAGTTACAGGCTAGATATTTATATGTTAAAATCATATACTACATTTAAGAGTATAATGAAGTTGATGCTAATATCTTCATTCCAAATATTAGGAATGTGAGGTGTACAGGGATTATTTGTCTTTGGCAAGTCCATACAGCCAATACAGACAAGAGATGGATTGGCAAGTCTAACAGTGGTCCTTGCTATTCCCTGGGTTCCAAGCTAGGCTTTTGCTTATTTAAGGCAAGGACATCAATGTCAATGAGAACTAGATAGAAAATAGAACTTGAGAGCTCATGGCTACAGAACTCTCTACAAATTGACATTAATCCTTTAAGGAAAACTTTTGTAAACATATAATTGAGTAAACTGACTACACTATTGAACATACTACAATTTTCTCTTTTACAAACCAACACAGAAATATTGCTCATTCAGTAAATATCTATTGAGAGCTTATCATATACCAGGAAGTGGGCACGCAGAGAGGGTAAAACAAAAATATTCCCTGTCATCATAGAACCTGCACTTAAGATGGAATATCCAGGTAAATATGTAAAAAGTAATGCACCTATAAGAAGCTTTGTCAAATATATTGCTGACATTTAGATATCTATGTAATAGTATCTCCTTGATCTGTTTGTGCAACAAATCTATCCAAAGTATAACTGCAATTCACCTGACGGGATTTATTCTCAGTGAACCCAAGATGGCTCCTAGCGCTCCCAACTTCTGACCCCACAACTCATTATATAAATCTGACCAACTGATCTTATTGCCCTTGAGAATCAAAGTCAAGTTCCAAACATGCTTCATCACCTATTTGAAATCGGAATATGTCCTTCCAGAATTCTGCAAGTTTCTCTGCCTACCTTAATTCCTTGAAGAGAATAAGTAACTGTTTTTCTGAAAATATATCTTCATACTATTTTAGCTCTGGAAAAGTAATTCCCTTAGATTTGGAGACTGAACTTGAAGAATGCACTCCAAAATAAAACCTAGTACCTCCTCTTGCAATAGAACCTCACTCCTTTTGAAATATCTTTATTCTCCCTTTACAGTTTTCAGATTTTTTTTCTTAATATAAGTGACACGTCTGACAGATTCAGAATGAATTTAGTTTTCTACCTTCATCTGGTAATAAGGTTTCAGTTGTTTCATCCAATGAGACAATCATTTTCTTGTCCTTATTTTTCCAAAAGCAATTTTAAAAGCTTTATTTCTGCTTGTTTTCTTTCAAATTTGCCCACCATGCACTGACAAATTTGAAGTCTCATCCTTTCTGGGAGTATTTTTATAAGTTTGGGCTAAACTGTTACACATTCTTGGATTTTTTTCTATCTGTTAGTTTCCTGCACATACAGTTTCCTCTTCTATGCTTCCCAAATTCTTCCTTCATTGTAATCCTCTGTGATTATTTGCTCAGAGTTTCATTTTTCAGAGTCTTCCTCTCTGTAATACATCTATTTTATTTTAGCGTCTCTGCCATAGAGCCAGAAAAATCTATCCTCTGACATTAAAATATTATGTGTATATGTGTTCATAAATTCTTGGTTATAATTTTTCATCTCTTGAAATAGAAATGTTATTTCTTGGTTTAATAATATCCAGTGCTGGCAAGGGTTTTATGAAATGATCATTTTCCTAAATTGCTGCAAGCGGTGCAAATTTGTACAACCCTTTTGGGAAGCAATTTGGCAATATAAAAAAGAGCCTTAAAAAATGTCCAACCCTTTTGACCCACTTCTGGGAATTCACCCTAAGGAAATCACCCTAAATATAGGAAAGGCTTTACACAGCATTATGCTCATTGAAATGCTATTTATAAATATAGAAAAGTGAAAAATCACTTTACTACATATCCAGCTTGAGGGGGAGTAATTAATTATTCTGGAATATTAAAAGGGTGCTGCTGCTGATAAGATGTTATATAAAATATTTGTGTCAAATGTTAATTTTGAGAAAGGGGGGGCAAAGAAATATAAATTCTATATCATAAAATAATAATCATTGAATATAGTAGAGATTCTCCTGATGGCATAAGAGAATAAGGTATTATTAAATAGCAGGCCAACCCTCTTGCAGATAACAACAATAAATTTTGGACAAAAAAAAAAAAGAAAACCAGCAAAATAAAACAAAACCACTAGCAGAGGGTTCTGGAAAATAAATAAAAGCACATGCGCTTTAGGAAGGAGTTGAGACTTAGAGACAGTAGGCAGCGTTGGGTAACCTTTCTATGTTTCAGACTTGGTCCTGAGGGTAGATCACAGTTTCAGTGTGGCTCAGGCCAACAGAAACAGCAGGACCAAGACTGCTGTTTTACTGGACTGAGGACTCAGCAAATCAGTCAATGCTACTAAGGAGTAAGAGTGAGATTCAAAGTAAAAGGAGAGACCTAGAGAAGGGTCTTGGAATCTGTGTGCTATCTCTGCCCACATTCCTAGCTGCCACTGAACCATGGTATGGATAAGGCAGACTCCAATCAGCTCAGCTGGAGAAAGAAATAATAGTAATAACTGAAATTTAAGCAGTTGCTCATGGTTTTGCTCACAGGCAAAACAGTTGGAGTCTGATCAAGTTCACTGCCTGCAAACAACATTCAAATTCTTTAGAGAAACAGAATCCAAGAATTTTCATACAATAAATTCACAATTTCTAGAATGAAATCCAAAATTATTTAACATATGGTGACCCAGGAAAATTTCATCCATTCCCAAGGGAAAAGACAATCAGTGAAGGCCAACCTAAGGTGATCCAGATGAACAAGAACCTTAAGATAACTACTATAATTGTGCTCAATGGGGTAAAAAAGAAGATAATTATAGTGAATAGAAAATATAAAAAGGAGCAGGAAAATTATACATACAGCAAATGAAGGTTTGTAGAAGCAAAAAACTAAATGTGTAATTAAAAAAAAAAAAAAACCATTGGATGGGCTAAACAGAATGGAAATAACAGAGTAAAGAATCATTGGTCTTAAAAACAGGTTGATAGAAATTCTCTAACTGAAGAAGAAAGACACGAAAAATTGAAAAAAAAAAAGCAAGTGTTTAAGGGATCCAAGGCACAATATCAAAAGTTCTAAATATAGAGTCACAGAAGGCAGAGACAGAACATAATAATAACTTTAGAAAATGAAAGTAATAATGGTTGATATGTACCAAATTTAGTATAATATATGAACTAGCAAATCCATAAAGTTGAAGGAACACAATAAATATGAGAGAAAAAAGTCTATCCTTATAATCAAACAGCTAAAAATAAAATACAGATGCATCTTTGTTCTTAGCCATTTCAATATGGCAAGAAAAAGAAATAAAAACACAGATTATAAAGGAAAAAATGACACAATATTTTTTGCAGATGACATGACTGTTTAGAAAAAGAATCATAAAATATTCCAAAACAACTATTAGAATAAATGACTTTGGCTTGAATGATGAAAGTTTAACATAAGAACGTTAATTGTATTTACATATATAGACAACAAACAATTAGAAAATATAATTTAAAAACACTTCCATGCAACAGTACAAGAAACTCTAAACTATGTAATAATGAGTTTAGAAAAAGGCATGAAAGATCTCCTCAATGAAAACAACATAAAATTGTAAAAGGAAATTAAAGAAAACTTTAATAAATGGAGAAACATATCACATTTGTGGGTTGCAAGACTCAATATTGTAAAGATGCTATATACCCTCAGATTATCTATAGGTTAAATGACATACTACTTACAATCCCAGAAGCTTTTTTTTTTTTTGGTAGAAATTGACAAGGTGATTTTAAAATTGATGTGGAAGCACAAATAATCTCAAACAGCCAAGCGATATTAAAGTAGGAAATCAATGCAGCACAGAGTTCAGAAAAATACACAACTGATTTTTCATAATGTTGCCAAAGGAAACGTCTTCTCTACAAATGGTGCTGGAACAACTGGAGAGCCATATGCTGGAGGAAATGAGCACAGACCCTTAGTTCATGCTGTATATACATATTAACTCAAAATGGATCCTAGAACTAAGTGTAAATACTAAAACTGTTAGCCTTCTAATAGAAAACAGGAAATATGTCTTTCTGACATTGGAGCACGCAAATATCTTAGACAGGGAATTAAATGCATGAACAGTAAAATAAAAAGATATAAAAATTTGACTTTATACAGATAAAAAAATCTTCTGAAGATATCACTAAGACAAGACAAGCCATATAATGGGAGAAACTGTCATACATATATCTGAGAAAGGACTTGTATCCATAATATATGAAGACTCCTTACAATTATATAAAAAGGACACAAAAAACTCAGTTAAAAAATTGGCAAGTTACTTAAAGAAATACCTCAACAAAACATAAACTCTCAGAATGGAAACCAGTACATACAAAAATGCTTAAACTCTTTATTCCTCAGGAAAATACAATTAAATCACAATGAGTTACCACTATACAACTATTAGAATGGCTATTAAAAAAAAAATCTAGCCATTCTAACGGTTGCATAGTGGTATCTCACTGTGATTTAATGAGCTCTACCAGTTTTGACAAAGTTTTCAAGCACATGGAATTCTCAAATAATGCTGACAAGAATGTGCATCAAGCATTTAATTTGAAAAAAATATGTATTTCTTGAAAAGTTAAAACCACAACCACCATATGACCAGGATATTCCATTCCTAGTTATTTACTACAGAGAAAGGAAAACATATGTTCACACAAAGAATTGTGCATCAACATCCATAGCAACTTTATACACAGTAGCACAAAACTGCAACCAACAGCAATGTCCATCAACAGGTGAATACATAAAATTAAGCATATCCATATAATGGAATAATAGCCAACATTTTAGAAAAGAACTTATGATTTATGCAAAAAGATGAATTCCAAGGTAACTAAGTAGAATGAAAGATATCACACAGAAAGAATACATACTGCAACATCATATTTACATGAAATTCTAGAAAAGGCAAATTCAGCCTACAGTGACAAAAAGAGAATCTGTGGTTGCCTGATATTGTGGACAGAAAGGATACTTTGTAAAATGTGGTAAGGAATCTTTTGGAGGTGATGAAAATGTTCACTGCTTTATATTGGGTTGGCCAAAATGCCCATTTGGGTTTTTCCATAACAGCTTATGGAGAACCTGAACAAATTTCTTGGCCAACCCAATATATCTCCAAAACTCAATGAATTGTGCACTCTAAATGGATGCAGTTTATTGTACATAAAATATACCTTATTCGATTTTTAAATTGCACAGAAAAAATATAAATCAAGCTTGAAAGAACATAATAATAACTTTAGAAAATGAAAGTAATAATGGTTGATATGTACCAAATTTAGTATAATATATGAACTAGCAAATCCATAAAGTTGAAGGAACACAATAAATATGAGAGAAAAAAGTCTATCCTTATAATCAAACAGCTAAAAATAAAATACAGATGCATCTTTGTTCTTAGCCATTTCAATATGGCAAGAAAAAGAAATAAAAACACAGATTATAAAGGAAAAAATGACACAATATTTTTTGCAGATGACATGACTGTTTAGAAAAAGAATCATAAAATATTCCAAAACAACTATTAGAATAAATGACTTTGGCTTGAATGATGAAAGTTTAACATAAGAACGTTAATTGTATTTACATATATAGACAACAAACAATTAGAAAATATAATTTAAAAACACTTCCATGCAACAGTACAAGAAACTCTAAACTATGTAATAATGAGTTTAGAAAAAGGCATGAAAGATCTCCTCAATGAAAACAACATAAAATTGTAAAAGGAAATTAAAGAAAACTTTAATAAATGGAGAAACATATCACATTTGTGGGTTGCAAGACTCAATATTGTAAAGATGCTATATACCCTCAGATTATCTATAGGTTAAATGACATACTACTTACAATCCCAGAAGCTTTTTTTTTTTTTGGTAGAAATTGACAAGGTGATTTTAAAATTGATGTGGAAGCACAAATAATCTCAAATAGCCAAGCGATATTAAAGTAGGAAATCAATGCAGCACAGAGTTCAGAAAAATACACAACTGATTTTTCATAATGTTGCCAAAGGAAACGTCTTCTCTACAAATGGTGCTGGAACAACTGGAGAGCCATATGCTGGAGGAAATGAGCACAGACCCTTAGTTCATGCTGTATATACATATTAACTCAAAATGGATCCTAGAACTAAGTGTAAATACTAAAACTGTTAGCCTTCTAATAGAAAACAGGAAATATGTCTTTCTGACATTGGAGCACGCAAATATCTTAGACAGGGAATTAAATGCATGAACAGTAAAATAAAAAGATATAAAAATTTGACTTTATACAGATAAAAAAATCTTCTGAAGATATCACTAAGACAAGACAAGCCATATAATGGGAGAAACTGTCATACATATATCTGAGAAAGGACTTGTATCCATAATATATGAAGACTCCTTACAATTATATAAAAAGGACACAAAAAACTCAGTTAAAAAATTGGCAAGTTACTTAAAGAAATACCTCAACAAAACATAAACTCTCAGAATGGAAACCAGTACATACAAAAATGCTTAAACTCTTTATTCCTCAGGAAAATACAATTAAATCACAATGAGTTACCACTATACAACTATTAGAATGGCTATTAAAAAAAAAATCTAGCCATTCTAACGGTTGCATAGTGGTATCTCACTGTGATTTAATGAGCTCTACCAGTTTTGACAAAGTTTTCAAGCACATGGAATTCTCAAATAATGCTGACAAGAATGTGCATCAAGCATTTAATTTGAAAAAAATATGTATTTCTTGAAAAGTTAAAACCACAACCACCATATGACCAGGATATTCCATTCCTAGTTATTTACTACAGAGAAAGGAAAACATATGTTCACACAAAGAATTGTGCATCAACATCCATAGCAACTTTATACACAGTAGCACAAAACTGCAACCAACAGCAATGTCCATCAACAGGTGAATACATAAAATTAAGCATATCCATATAATGGAATAATAGCCAACATTTTAGAAAAGAACTTATGATTTATGCAAAAAGATGAATTCCAAGGTAACTAAGTAGAATGAAAGATATCACACAGAAAGAATACATACTGCAACATCATATTTACATGAAATTCTAGAAAAGGCAAATTCAGCCTACAGTGACAAAAAGAGAATCTGTGGTTGCCTGATATTGTGGACAGAAAGGATACTTTGTAAAATGTGGTAAGGAATCTTTTGGAGGTGATGAAAATGTTCACTGCTTTATATTGGGTTGGCCAAAATGCCCATTTGGGTTTTTCCATAACAGCTTATGGAGAACCTGAACAAATTTCTTGGCCAACCCAATATATCTCCAAAACTCAATGAATTGTGCACTCTAAATGGATGCAGTTTATTGTACATAAAATATACCTTATTCGATTTTTAAATTGCACAGAAAAAATATAAATCAAGCTTGAAAATAAACTAGAGAAAAATTTAAATGTTGGCAATACTTGAATAATGGGATAACAGAAAATCTTTATTTTTCTGGTTGCACTTTTAGGAATTTTAGAAATGTGCTTTAATGAACACAAATCATTTTAATTTAAAAAAAAAATGAGCAAGTTTATGACATGTATTAGATTAAAATCAGCCTCCTGTTCCTGGTTCAATGTATGACTAATATACACATTTTTGTTTAAAACATATTGTTTCTAAACAATACGCTTTTTGTTGGTCAGCATCAAGGGCAAAGAGGTAATCCAAGAGGATTAGTGTTCTCCTTTCTCCTCTACATTTCAGGTGTGAAACTGGAGAAGAGACAATTCAATAATTTATCATAAACAGCATTTTAGGCACAGTAAGTCTTCCTGTAGCTATCTGAAGAACTGAGGCCTTCACTGATAGGTTGCATTAGTTCTGAACTGTTTTGTGTATTCAAAATTCATCATACATCCATCATCAAGGAGCCAAAAATGACTGGCTTTGGAGACAGGATACCCGAGTTTGAGTCTTGGTTCTTTAATCCTGTTTTACTGTGGTGGCTAAGCACACCTCTCATTGAGAAGGAGGATCTCCTCCCTTTGAATGGGTGGGCTTGCTCCTGCTCTGATGACAGAATGGCGGAGGTGAGGCTTACAACTTCCAAGGCTCAGTCAGAAAAGGCCATGAAGTTCCGGCTAGTTTTCTTGGGAGGGTCGCACTGAGAGAAGTCAGTCACCAGCCAAGAAATCTGACTACCCAGGGAGTACCATGCTGGAGTGGCCACCTGTAGAAGTGCTACTCACTAGCCTGGCTGAGCTCCTAGTCAACTAGAAGCATCAGCTGCCAGCCACGCAAGTGGCCCATTTTGGCTGCCATTTTGGCTGACTCTACAGATGACTGTATCCCCATCTGGTGTTTGGCTGTAGCCACAAGGAAAACTCCAAGCAAGAGCTGCCCCAGCCAAGTCCTTCCCAAATCCCTGACCTGTGGATAAAATAAAGAGGTGGTTGTTTTTAGCTGCAATATTTGGGGTAACTTTTTATGGAACAACAATACCTGTAGTAGTGATTATGGGTGAAGGACTTGATGTCTTTAAATTCTTACATCTTAACATCTCTGATGGAATATCATCTACTGCTGCTGCAGTAGCTGAAAAGGATCACGTGAACCTTGAAGTTCTGAGCAAATATGTGTAGCTTTATTTTATACACTTCTGTATATGTTTACTCAGCACACTAATTGAATACCTAAGGGATCATCCTGACTCGGGGATCGAACCTGGGTCTCCCGCATTGCAGTCAGGCACTTTACCCTCTGAGCCACCAGGGAAGCCCCAACTGAATACCTATTATATGTCAAGTCTGTGTGGTAGGCTAGGGGTATAACCATTAATAAGATACAGTCACAGTCAAATAACTCAGATTTGGATAGAGGAAGTAGTCAAGAAACCAGGTGATGGACTGAAGTGTAGGAAGGCCACCCTATAGGTCAGTGCAGGACTGTGGGAACACATTGTAGAAGGGGCTTGCTCCTGCGATCCTGGGGGTGGCAGAGAGAACAGTCAGGACTTCGGATTAGATGTGTGGGGACAGGGGAGGCATGAGAGGGGAGGAAAGACACTGCATAAGAGACACAGAGTATATAGCTTACTCAGTAGCGAATGAGCTGAAACTAAGAAAGGAATGTAGAATGTTATACAGAGGAAGGTTGGTGTGTTTTTTTTTGGTGACCTATGTAAATCTTGGTGAAAAAAAGATTTCACAGTGTGGCATGATAGAGGCACTGTAAAATCTGCCTTCCATGCATCTGTCTGGGCACACAATAACTAGAGAAACAAATAATCAACAACAATAGACTACACAATTACTACCCTTAAATAACCTTTGTCAGTTTGGACAAGTAAGAGGGAGACAAGACTAAGGGTACAAGATTTCATGAGAAACTTATTCTGCTCAACGCAAGGATGGAGCACAGTGAGACTAGGAGGCAACCGGGGAAACCTGGCTCCAGAATCTTTGCAAAGCCCCTCTTTCCCAGTCAGAGTTACCCAGGGATAGGCCTGCCTCCCTAGACCTGATGGTTGTGGCAGTAGGTCTTCCTTGACCCTCAGGTGATCATGATCACACTCAAGAAGTGTTTAGGGGTGGAGGGGCTGGGGAAGGGGAAAATCGAAGCATCAGCAAAAAATAAAAAAAGTCACCCTCCCATTCACCATTTACGTAGTTCCATTTAGCAACTCCACGATGTCAACAGAATAAAAGGCTTGCTATCAATGTCTAATGTCAGCTGTCTCAGAGGTGAGAGTGGGATAACTGATTCACCATCAGCTCTTGCGTCTCTATACCTGGTGCTCTGCTCCTAAAGCACCTGTCGACAGTATAACATCTGCGATTGGTGATGGGGGGTGAGGACATTGAGGTTCTCAGAGCAATCAAAACCTCAGCCAGGTACAGAAGAGAGAGGAGGGGACCTGTTTGGAATGAGGAACCTGTTTCCCCTTCATTGCAAAAGGTCTATTACTCTCCATGGCAGAAACAAGAAGCATGTTAAGTTGCTTCAGTCATGTCCAACTCTTCACAACTCCATGAACTACAGCCTGCCAGGCTCCTCTGTCCATGGGATTCTCCAGGCAAGACTACTGGATTGGGTTGAAATTTCCTCCTTCAAGGGATCTTCCCGACCCAGGGATTGAACCCGTGTCTCTTACATCTCTTGCATTGGCAGGTGAGTTCTTTACCACTAGTGCCACTTGGGAAGTACCAGAGACAAGAAGGGCTCCTGAAAAATGCCAAATTTAATGAGCTCAGATCCATGTGAAATGGACTCAATGCAATTTGCTATTTGCACTCCTTCTTTTCTCTCTGGAAGAAGCTTGCGGTTTAAGACAGCTTATGGATTGGAGTAGGGGCAGGAAGTAAAGTTAATAGGAGGAAGAAAAAGAAAAATCAAGCAGCTGTGATACACAGAGTGGTGCCAAGACAGTCGTTTTAGGAAAGAGTGGGGGACTTTCTTGGGGGCAGGAAGATTCTCCCATAACATCTCAAAATGTAGGCAGGGGCTTTACTCCTCTCTTAGTTCTTGGTGTGGAACGAGGCACACAGAAGGTGCCAACAAAGGCTGGCCAGAAAGAATAAACCTGGAGGAGCTGTCCTTGCCATCATCCCTAAGGTGTGATGCTGCAGAGGCTTTGAAGGGACAGTTCTTCAGTTTAATCCTATTTGCTGAGATATCAGCCTTTTAATCTCAGAAATACTCCACCATGCCCTAGGAGCCTGCTCTGTCCATTCCCTCTGCTACTATGCCCACTCGAGCCCTCCCACATGCCCACCCCAGGAGAAGACAGCATCTTTTCAAAGCAGACACCACTCTGTGCCTTTCTTCAGACATGACCATCCCCAGTGAACTTTGCATCCCTCTGAATGTAAGATCCCATCCAAAGTTGCCTGCATCTCTGACAGCTGAGAAGAAGGCAAGTGAAATTTCATTGTAAAAACACTGTTATACAAAAAATCACATTATTTGCAACATCTCTCCACCTCCCCCAAGGGCACAGGTGTCAGGGAATTTTATTATCATTCAAAAAAGGATTCACTGGCAAGTTACACAGACTGATTAATCAAGACCTAGGATTTCTGAGTTCTCATTCCGGGTTCTATCAAAGTTGCCATATGGCTTAAAGTCAGTCATTTAATTTCCCTGCTTTCTTAAATAAATAAATATTTATTTTTATATGGACACATATACATATATAATTTATATACGGACACTTCCCCATATATTTGCCAAAGCTACTACTCAGTTCAGATGAGAAACTCTTACATGGCCAAGTCAAAATTCGTGGTTGGTCTTCCCCAACCTGCTACTCTGTCGGGCGCCTCATCTTCTTAACAGAATAACAAGATCTTTAGTCATGCACTTATTCAGGCCATGACATGCAGCCATCCCTGGGTTCGTTCTTTCTCTCCTAGTGAGCAGCCAATCCAGCCTCATTTCTTTCTGTCCTCCTTGGCACTCACAGGAAATTATCCACCCGGGCCATTTTTCATCCAACACATTCACCTTGTTCTTGCCTCAAGGTCATGACATTGCTCTTTCCTCATCTGGAAATATCCTTCTCTAGCTCATACAGTCCTTTCCTCCAATGTCACGTCCACAGGAAACCTTCCCTGACTACCCACCTGAGATACTCTTCTCCTACTCCCACATGCTTTATTTTTCTTCATAACATTTATTAATATCTGCAATATGCTGTATCTTTGTGTTGCCTCCCTCTTGTATCAAAATAGCACTGTCAGGAGAGCAGAATCTCTGTTCTCCCAGCGCCACACTCTGTACCTAGTCCAGCGCTGGCTTACAGCACACACTCGATAAATATGTGTGGAATGAATGAATAGGTAACGCACGCGCACGTGCGCACACACACACACACACACACGGGAAAGTTCAAAGCTGCACAGCTGAAGGGAAAATTATACATTATGGCTGTGCCTGCCCACTCCAAAGAGATTTGCGTGTAGGGTTTGGCAATCTCTTGCAAACATGTATGTTTCAACATATATACAGTGAGGAATACCTCACCCATTTGGTTCTGTAAGGAACTCTCTGAGGAAATGGAAGAAAAGGGAAGAAATGCACTTCGTTTTGCTAGGCAAAAGGTGTTATTTTCCAATTTGCTCCGGATTTCACAGGAAACAGCTTCAGGCTGAGGGCATGAGAGCGCCAAGGTGAGGTGCAGTTAGGACCGGAAGGCCCTCCGGGGGACCACGCGTGAGGCGCAACCAGGACCGGAAGGCCCTCCGGGGGACCACGCGTGAGGCGCAACCAGGACCGGAAGGCCCTCCGGGGGACCACGCGTGAGGCGCAACCAGGACCGGAAGGCCCTCCGGGGGACCACGCGTGAGGCGCAACCAGGACCGGAAGGCCCTCCGGGGGACCACGCGTGAGGCGCAACCAGGACCGGAAGGCCCTCCGGGGGACCACGCGTGAGGCGCAACCAGGACCGGAAGGCCCTCCGGGGGACCACGCGTGAGGCGCAACCAGGACCGGAAGGCCCTCCGGGGGACCACGCGTGAGGCGCAACCAGGACCGGAAGGCCCTCCGGGGGACCACGCGTGAGGCACAACCAGGACCGGAAGGCCCTCCGGAGGACCACGCGTGAGGCGCAATCAGGACCGGAAGGTCCCTCTGGAGGACGACATGTGCTTGTGTTGGGGGCCGGGGGGGCGGGCTAAAATAGGGGCAGAAGCGGGGAGTGGCTTCCAGGGTCCCAACCCGCCCCCCAACACCTCCTTCACCCACTGCTTCCAGAATTTTCACTCCAGAAGGCAATGGCAACCCACTCCAGTACGCTTGCCTGGAAAATCCCATGGACAAAGGAGCCTGGTAGACTGCAGTCCATGGGGTCACTGAGAGTCAGACACGACTGAGCGAGTTCACTTTCACTTTTCACTTTCACGCATTGGAGAAGGAAATGCAACCCACTCCAGTGTTCTTGCCTGGAGAATCCCAGGGACGGGGGAGCCTGGTGGGCTGCCGCCTATGGGGTCGCACAGAGTCGGACACAATTGAAGTGACTTAGCAGCAGCACCCTTCCAAGTGATGAAGGAACATGTGATGGGAACTCAGCGTCTTCTTTGTTGTGTGATTTTTGAGAAAGTTACTTAACATCTTTGACTCTTCTCTACATTTTTAAAAAACCTTGTGTAATATGAAAAATATATGAGGGTGGAAGACACACTGACTGCTGCCTCACTAGTTCTTCTCTGAGATAAGGTACTTGTAACACACATGAGGGGGTCCCACTACAACTCTGAATTTCCCCAGAAGCTGATGGGTCCTGACTCCTTTCTGTGGGTAGATATTGCTGGGCGGAGGTGAAGAGGTAAATAGCACTGTAACATGAAAAGGCAATTTCCCAACACAGCACAGCTATTACTTCACATTAAAGGAAATGTTTGTACTCAAAGATTATGTAATGGTGAAATGCTGAACAATTACCATTACAAAATATTTTGGCTTCTATTGGGTGTGGAGGAGAGAAGAAAAACCCTGAAATAGAAGACAGTGGTGGCTCATAGGAAAATTTTATCATTTCTCTTTTGAATGACTGAAGACCACATTCCCATACACGTTCTGAACACTTTCGGCAAAATGAGTCATTATGTTACGCCAGCAAATATTTGTTAAGCCTCTACTATATGCCTGTTTCTAGATCTAGACCAGTTCTCAGACCTGAACCCACTGACCAAAGAGGTGCCTGCTTACCCATGAGGAAGGCTGTGACAGCACAGCAAATGTATATGGTACTGGTTCCTCCAGGCCTTTATCGGGGACTTACGGCCATTTATTTAGGTAAGCATGTAGGTAAGCAGAGTATCGGGATTGTTCAAAGACAGTTGAATACAAGTTGACACTGATATACAGGGACTCAAGACATATTTAGAGTGGGGGCATTTATGGACCACCAGAGCCTTCACTTGCCTGGAGAATCCCAAGGATGGGGGAACCTGGTGGGCTGCCATCTATGGGGTCACACAGAGTCGGACACGACTAAAGTGACTTAACAGCAGCAGCAGCAGCCCTATACTCCTAGATACATATGTGATCAGTTCAGTTCAGTTCAGTCACTCAGTCATGTCCTACTCTGTGATTCCATGAACCACAGCACACCAGGCCTCCCTGTCCATCACCAACTGCTGGAGTCCACCCAGACCTATGTCCGTCAAGTCAGTGATGCCATCAAACCATCTCATCCTCTGTCATCCCCTTCTCCTCCTGCCCTCAATCTTTCCCAGCATCACAGTCTTTTCAAATGAATCAGCTCTTCGCATCAGGTGGTCAAAGTATTAGAGTTTCAGCTTCAACATCAGTCCTTCCAATGAACACCAGGACTGATCTCCTTTAGGATGGACTGGTTGGATCTCCTTGCAGTCCAAAAGACTCTCAAGAGTCTTCTCCAACACCACAGTTCAAAAGCATCAATTCTTCGGTGCTCAGCTTTCTTTATAGTCCAACTCTCACATCCATACACAGCCACTGGAAAAACCATAGCCTTGACTACACGGACCTTTGTTGGCAAAGTAATGTCTCTGCTTTTGAATATGCTGTCTAGGTTGGTCATAACTTTCCTTCCAAGGAGTAAGCATCTTTCAATTTCATGGATGCAATCACCATCTGCAGTGATTTTGGAGCCCAGAAAAATAGTCAGCCACTGTTTCCACTGTTTCCCCATCTATTTCCCATGAAGTGATGGGACTGGATGCCATGATCTTAGTTTTCTGAAAGTTGAGATTTAAGCCAACTTTTTCACTCTCCTCTTTCACTTTCATTGGAGTACATATGTGGTAACTACTTCATATTCTTTGATGGGCTTCCCAGTTGGTGCTAGTGGTAAAGAACATACCTGCCAATGCAGGAGACAAGACATAGGATGTGGGTTCTATCCCTGGGTTGGGAAGATCCATCCCTGGATTGGCATGGCAACCAGCTCCAGTATTCTTGCCTGGAGAATCCCATGGACAGAGGAGGCTGGCAAGCTATGTTCCTCAGGGTCATAAAGAGTCAGTCACGACTGAAGCAACTTAGCACATGCACAATTCTTTGATATACCAATTTCCCCAATGATGTTTATGGGAAAGGAAGCAAATGCCTATTATTATTACTTAAACAATTGTATTAGAATTTAAGTTTCTTGTCTAGGAAATAAAAATATAAAATGGTTAGTATTCCTGACCATCCCCTTCACCTCCACATACTAAGCACCGAAGGTCTTCAAACCAATTTTACACCCATCCTGCCTCAACCCACTTTGGTTTTTGCTAAGAGTATATGGACTACTACTTTCAGGTTGTTATTTTCATTACTAGGAATATTTGCTTTTATATTTCAAAATTAATTATAATGACAGTGTTAAATCTTAATAAACGACATCAAAACCCTATTATAATTAATTTGTGTTTTATTTCTCACCATTGTTTCCTGAAGACCACAACTTTCCCTTTTTATGTCCCTGCCCCTAAAAAAAAAAAATCAGTTCTCTCCTTTTCATTGGTGGTAGTTTAATCACTAAGTCATTTCTGAATCTTTGTGACCCCATGGACTATAACCCACCAGGTTTCTCTGTCCATGGGAATTCCCAGGCAAAAATTCTGGAGTGAGTTGCCCTTCCCTTCATCAGAGGATATTCCCAAACCAGGGATCGAATCTACATCTCCTGCATTGGCAGATAGATTCTTCTACCACTGAGTCACTAGGGATTAATTTGTGTTTTATTTCTCGCCATTGTTTCTTGAAGGCTAAAACTTTCCCTTTCTATATCCCTGCCTTTTAAAAAAAAATATATATATATATACACACACAGTTATTTCCTGTTTATTAAAGGAGAAAAATATTAATTTGAATTATTTTAAATTCTGTTAACTCCAGCTGTCATGGATTTTCATTAGAGTGACTAGTTGAAAGAGTGATACAAATCCACAACTCAGATAGTATCAGTGTGTTAACAATTATAACTTTTAGTTTTAGTTTTGTCTTGAGATCTGATGTACTTGGCTCTTTCTCTTATCCTTTGCCTAATTTAAGCCAACAATGGAAGGTATCGAGAAATAGTTCCACTTGGTAGAAGACTTTAGTCACTTTTGAATTTTCAGTTTGAATTTCCTTTCTTCAGAATAGGAGTCTTCCACATGAAAAACAAACCCATCAAAAGAATGGACGATTGAACGTCATTCCCTTCCCTGCTTTGCAATGAATACAAACTGACTCTGTTTCAGTTTATGCACCTACTCATTTTCTACTTTAGAGCAGCTTTTATGCTAAGAAAATGTCTGAAGAACTTCTATCTCCTGGGAAGAAAAATGTGTTATATGTCAAAGCTTCAATTGTTAAAAGACTGTAATATTTTCAAAGGCTGGGAATCAAGGTCAAATCAAAAGGCTAAGTGCCTTAACTTTCTTGCATATATTGTTTCTGTTTCTCTTTTCTCTTTTATAATCATGTCTGTTTGCTAAAAGGTTATGCAAAATGCAAAATAAATTAGGCTTTCAGAGCACTGACAACTCAGCCATAGAGAAATCCTTTCCTCTATTTTTTTTGCACTTTATACGTGAACACCTGCTACACTTTTAATGAGCTTTAAATTATACTTTACACCCATGTAACAAGAATGGATATTGCTCTTTAGTTATAATCAAAGAAAATATCAGGATGACTTGTTGCTAAGAGCAACAGCTTGTCAAAAAAAAAATGATACTTCTCCAGTAACAATATAGATAGATAGGTCCAGGTTGATAGATGGAAAATATGATTCATACTACATTGAGAGTTATCAATCTTTTAAATTCTCTTGTCTTCTGTGATTTAGGAGGAATTTGTCATTGCTCTGTGGCTATGCCTAGATTATTTTCTTTTGTTCTTATCTTTGTTCTTTCAGTCTCCTTGCTTCTTATAGGCCAAAGGGAAAAATAAAAACAAATTTTCTTTGTGCTTTTATTTTCTTCTGACACATTAAAATGGATAGAATTTAAATAAGATTCCAAGAACTTCTTGAAATACCAACATATAATGATATATATATTTATTTGAATTCTGTTTTTCCCTATGATTTGATTCACTTTTAAATACTTAACCCTATTTCATCATTGTCAGATTTTCTTTTTAAAGGAGTTTAATGTACGGCAGAAAAGCAAGCATTAAAATGAATGTTAGCAATTTAGCTCTATACCGTCTTCACATGAAAGATCTTAGACTTCATGGCCAACAAGAATTAATTTCTTTTCCACAATAGTACCAATCTAATGCCACCAACAGAGAAGTGAGTTGGATGAGTGAAAGAGAGGACTATCGTGGAAGTAAACAAGACATAATATGGTAGAGGCGGCACACAGGGTCACTGCAATGAGCTTCTGGCATGAAGATTTTGTCAGACGTCTCAGTCAAGCACTGAGAAAGGCAGGATAATACAGTGGAAGAATTGTGGCCATGGGGGCAACCACTAGTCTATAAAGGATGAAGAGGTTCTTCTCTGTTGGAATGAACACCTACCTGTTTCTTGCCATTAGGTTGAGTCATGAGTGAACATGTGTCCATAACATTTCCTTGATAGGTACAACTGGATTTATTGTTTTGTAAATTTTCCCCTCTATGCTGAGATGCAGGGATGACCTCCGCGTGACTATTCTCATCTCTAAAATGCTTTCTGCATATGGAGTTGCAGTGTAACACACACACACACATAAGAAAGATGAGAAGACAATAGAATGGAATGGGAAAAGAGACTATGGAAATTAGTGAAGAAAAATAAAGAGGAGAAAACAAAGAAACAAGATAGGAATATTTTTAGCATATTTTCCCATGCTGTTTTATAATCCTCATAAGATGTGGGAGGCAATGCACTGCTTAATTGGAAATATAGTCAACAAATAAACCTCCATAACTTCAACTTTCAGTTTTCATTTAAATAATCTTTTAAAATTTTGAACTAAAGTGAATAAAAATGCAATAAACATGCTTTCTTTCTCATGTGTTCCCTAAAATAGTATACCTTTGTCTGTAAGAGCATATATTACTATACTCTCCTGTTCAAAAAGAAATTTAAATGTCTCATTAAAAAGCTGAAGAAGAAACATACTTTTTCTTCTTATCACCAGTAACAAAAAACTTCAAAAAATATTTGGTTCCAAAGCTCCTCAATATGCAAGCTATCTATTTATACTAATTATTCAAGCCTTGAGAGACTGAAAACTAGAGATAGAATTCTCTTGAGAAAAAACAAACTCTGTGCATTTCATATGAGATTTCCTAAAATTCACTGCTTCCATTCAGAGTAGCTTCAGAAAGAATATCATGCCTGTATTTTAATTCAGCTAATAACAATGATAACCCTTTAAAGTACAATAATAGCAATAATAGTATATTTACAGAGACATTTCTTTTAGTAGGCTATAACCACTTTATCATTGCTGTTCAGTTGCCAAATCATGTCCAAGTCTTTGTGATTCCCTGGAGAGTAGCCCACCAGGCTCTTCTGTCCATGGGGTTTCCCAGGCTAGAATACTGGAATGGGTTGCCATTTCCTTCTCCAACTACATTATTAAATATGCAAAAAATGCCCTACAAACATCCTTGCTCATTTTCTCAGAAAGTAAAATAGAATACAAATTACTGGAACTAATATCAATAGTATTTGAGTTTTCATGTGACTTTGAAAAAAAACACAGATAAAATGTATAAATCCAGTGAACATGCTCAGCTATATTCTATAAGATATTTCCCAGTTCAGAGAAATTTTATGTTATCTTACCTTGCTTCTTTTCACTATATCTGTTTCCATGTCCAGCACTCAATTTTCCCAAGTTCAGTTCAGTTCAGCCGCTCAGTCGTGTCCGACTCTTTGCGACCCCATGAATCACAGCATGCCAGGCCTCCCTGTCCATCACCATCTCCCGGAGTTCACTCAGACTCACGTCCATCGAGTTCGTGATGCCATCCAGCCATCTCATCCTCTGTCGTCCCCTTCTCCTCCTGCCCACAATCCCTCCCAGCATCAGAGTCTTTTCCAATGAGTCAACTCTTCATATTTAGAGTGGGGGCATTTATGGACCACCAGAGCCTTCACTTGCCTGGAGAATCCCAAGGATGGGGGAACCTGGTGGGCTGCCATCTATGGGGTCGCACAGAGTCGGACACGACTAAAGTGACTTAACAGAGCCTTCAGTTAACAAATGGAGTCTTCACTGAAGTCTGTTTCACAGTAAGATGATCATTTTCCCAGGCCCCAGGTGGATAATTTACATGGATATATGTAGTGGTTGGCAGAATTCTCCTCCCATTGTTTCCTTGGTCTCTATGATGAACTATCACAGTGGGAGAGGCAACTGGAATCATCTCCATCTACAGCATAAAGAGGAAAGCAAGGCCGGCATCATGTGCTGAGAATCACTCATGTGGTAAGTGGTACTCCTAAAGACCTTAAGGATCCAGGGGTAGTGGTCTCCATCATGTCTCCATGTAATTCATCAACCCTGTCCCGTAAAAACCCAGATGGGTCCAGTTGAATGGAAGTGAGCAACCANCTGGAATCATCTCCATCTACAGCATAAAGAGGAAAGCAAGGCCGGCATCATGTGCTGAGAATCACTCATGTGGTAAGTGGTACTCCTAAAGACCTTAAGGATCCAGGGGTAGTGGTCTCCATCATGTCTCCATGTAATTCATCAACCCTGTCCCGTAAAAACCCAGATGGGTCCAGTTGAATGGAAGTGAGCAACCACACATTCAAACAAATGATAGGATTAACTGCAGCTGCCAGATGTGATGTCTACGCTATAGCCAATTAACACAGCCTTGGGCAGGTAGTCTGTAGCCATTGATCTGGAAAATAAGTGTTTTCCCATCCCTCTGAAAGAAGGATCAGAAGCAGTTTCCATTCACAAGGGGAGGACCGCTGCACATTTACAGTCTTACCCCAGGGCTATATTAACTACCCAACCCTCTGTCCTAACAGTCAGAAGGGACATGGACCACCTGGACTTCTTGAAGAATAACACATCAGCCCACTATGTTGATGTATCCTGCTAACTGGATCAGAAGAACAAAAAAGGGAAAGCACATTCAAGAGCTTGGTAGGATGTATGTACTACAAAAAGTACAAGATGGAGCCTATGAAGAAATGGAAACTTGCCACATCAGTGATGGCTTTAGGCTTCTGTGGGCTGTGGTATGTGATATCTGTTCCAAAATAAAGAAGAGATTCCTGCAACTTACCCTTCACAACCCCAGGGAGGAAGCAGAATGCTTAGTAGGCCTCCTTGGGTTCTGAAAGCAGCATACAGAATACTTGGGGATATTAGCCTGGCCCATTTTCCCAGTAGCATGGGAGGCCACCAGCTCTGAGTAGATCACAGGGCAGAGAAAGGATCTGCAGCAGGTCAGGCTGAACTACTAACAACTCTGGCATTTGTATTATGTGATCCAGTGGACCCTATCATAGCAGAACCATGGGTGGTCATAAATACTCTGGAGTTTTTGGCAGGTGCCAATTAGGAGACTCATAGTTTAGACATCTGCCAAGCTTCTGGAGTAAGGCCCAGCCATCTGCATCACAGAGCTATGCATTTGTTGGGGACAGGAGAGTGGGGGGTTCCTGGTATGCTACAGATCAAGAGCCCAGGGAAGCCAGAGTTGCCTACTGTGAGCTGGGTTCTGTCAGATCCACCAGGTCATGTGGACGAGAGGCTATGAGATGAAAGCAGCACATTGAGGATCGGGCCCAAGCAAGTTCAGAGGGCACAGGGAAACTGTTAGGAAACTGCTACTAAAAACTAGCCTGGGGAATTCAGGAGGAGCCAAAAGAGGGAGGAGCCGACCAACCTCCCAGAGTCCCTCTCGTCAGAATCCATCCTGGCTGAGAGATGTGTGTGTCATCCCGAAGGACTCTGAGTCAGACTGCAGGCCAAGCAAGGTGACTGGCCAGAGACAAGCTGGAAACTGATCCCATTACCATAAAACCTGAGACTGCAAGCCACATGGCAGACAGTTCTGGGTGCCCTTCTCTTGCTCCCTCTACCCAAACGTCCCTTTTCCAATAGCCTGTTCTTTGTCAGCACGTGTATCTCCTGGGACAATTCATTGCCGAGTGTTAGAAAAGGGCCCACTCTCAGGCCCTGGAAAGGGCCCCCTTCCTGCTACAAAACTACACAAGCAGATGCCCAGAGCCCATGTCTTCTAGCACCAGCACCTTTCCTGCCGCTTATGGAAGTGGTGAGGGTTGGGGGAAGCATGGGGGTGGAAGGCCAAGCTGATTTCACAAAGAGATATTGGCTTTGTATATACGGATACAGACCCGAAATAGACCAAGTTGCTCAGTCGTGTCCGACTCTTTGCAGCCCCGTGGATTATACAGTCCATGGAATTCCCCAGGCCAGCATACTGGAGTGGGTAGCCTTTCCCTTCTTCAGGGGATCTTCCCAGGGATCAAACCAAGTTCTCCTCATTGTAGGCAGATTTTTTTAGCCTCTGGGCCACAGGAGAAGCCCCAAGATGACCACTTGCACACAAAGGATAGACTTGAGGGGTACACCTGACCATCTACTTTGTGGGGAAAGAGGTGAGGTTCAAAGTGAGATATAAGTGGACGGATGACTTGATTGGCTTGTCAAGGGCCTTGGCAGAGAAAGACAGGAAGATCCCCCTTGCCTTGTGTGTTCGGCAACAACAAAAGCCTTTGAGAAGTAATGAGGCACCCCTGCCTGGGGTTGTCAATGAGTGGAGGGCTTACTGAGGAGAAGGAAAACCTAGGAGACTGCAGCACTTGTCCCTTCACTATCAGAGGTACAGACATGTGCCACAGCTCAGCAATCCACACTACGCTCGGCCCAGCAACTCGGAGCCTGCCTGCAAAGCTTTCAAGCCTCAGTCTCGTTTAACCTGATTTTGACTCCTCGTATAAAAGAGAATAGCACCAAAAAACAGCCCAGATGAGTGATACCGAGCTCCAAAGGGGCTGGCATCGGGTCAGCAGGGTCCCTCTGGCCCTCAGATGCCATGACAAAAGAGCGAAGGATGGGAATAGTTTGCTAGTATCGTGGCTCTCTCACTTACTGAAGCATCAGAATCATGTGGAAAGCTGTGAAACACAGATTGCAGGTCTCCACCCTGGAGTGGTGGAGGGGCAGGGTCTGAGAATTTGCTTCTCTGTCAGGTTGTCAGGGGATGCTAACACCCTTTGAGAGTCACTGCTGGGGACTCAGGGACCAACCTTGTGAGGTCCACCGCCCCCTACTCTAGCAGCCAGCTTCAATGATGGAGGCCATGTGCATTGTAGTTAAGAGCCTGGACCTTTGAGTTCAACTGATCTGAGTTCAAATCCAGACTCTGTCACTGATCAGCTATGTGAGCTGTGACAAGTGAATTTTACCATATGAATCTCAATTTTCCCATCTGTAAAATGGGGAACCATGATAATATCAACCTTGAACTTTACAGGATACTGTAAAGGTTTCATTAGGATATTTTGAAAAAAAAAAAATAGGCACTGTGCTTAGCACATAGTAAGCCCTTGGTAAATGTGCATACAGTGTTAGCAGTTAAAACACTGGCCAAATGTAAGAGATTACTTTCTACTGACATCTAGACTTTATTCTTCCATTCAAATTTTCATTTTCTGGGACTCAAGAGAGGTAACAACATTAGGAGGAAAACAAAGAAAAGATACTTTGTAATGGGGTCAATAACTCCCTGTCCCACATCTCCCCAGTCCTGTTCTCGTGGAGTCAAGTGTCTAAATTCAGACTGATTCCTTTTAAAATTTACAAAACACTGGCATCACTTGCTGACACTGTATGTTCATTTACCAAGGGCTTATTTGTGCTGTGCACCATGCCCATTTTTTCAAAATATCCAGATGAAACCTTTACACCTGTGAAGTTAGTTAAAGTTCAGATTGAATACCAGACCAACTGACCTGCCTCTTGAGAAACCTGTATGCAGGTCAGGAAGCGACAATTAGAACTGGACATGGAACAACAGACTGGTTCCAAATCGGGAAAGGAGTAGGTCAAGGCTGTATATTGTCACCCTGCTTATTTAACTTCTATGCAGAGTACATCATGAGAAACGCTGGGCTGGATGAAGCACAAGCTGGAATTAAGTTTGCCGGGAGAAATGCCAATAACCTCAGCTGTGCAGATGACACCACCCTTATGACAGAAAGTGAAGAACTAAAGAGCCTCTTGATGAAAGTGTGAGTGAAAAAGTTGGCTTACAGGACATGAAAACAACCTAAATGTCCATCAGCAGATGAGTGGATAAGAAAGCTGTGGTACATATACACAATGGAGTATTACTCAGCCATTAAAAAGAATACATTTGAATCGGTTCTAATGAGGTGGATGAAACTAGAGCCTATTATACAGAGTGAAGTAAGCCAGAAAGAAAAACACCAATACAGTATACTAATGCATATATATGGAATTTAGAAAGATGGTAACGATAACCCTGTATGTGAGTCAGCAAAAGAGACACAGATGTATAGAACAGTCTTTTGGACTCTGTGGGAGAGGGCGAGGGCAGGATGATTTGGGAGAATGGCATTGAAACATGTATAATATCATATATGAAATGAATCGCTAGTCCAGGTTTGATGCATGATACTGGATGCTTGGGGCTGGTGCACTGGGACGACCCAGAGGGATGGTATGGAGACGGAGGAGGAAGGGGGATTCAGGATGGGGAACACATGTACACCTGTGGCAGATTCATGTTGATGTATGGCAAAACCAATATTGTAATTAACTTCCAACTAAAATCAATAAATTTATATTAAAA
>SJYX01014098.1:151548-174258 GCA_006410675.1 Oreotragus oreotragus
TGCTGTTTGAGCTATTCTAAGCTTCCTGGCACGCATTTTCAAACCTAAGGGAGGTGAAACATGGTAGGGAAGACACGCTGGAACTGGCTTTAAATGCTGTGTCTTCAGCGTCAGGTTCTTTTACTTTCTAGGTGTGTGACCCTGGGCCAGTGACTCAGCCTCTCTGGGTCTCCGTCCCCTCAGCTGGAAATGTTTCTCTGGCTCACGTCACATGGGTGTTGCAACAATCATCTAAGATAATGGATGTGAAAATTTGTTGTAAACTGTTAAGCTCTCTGCAAACACAAGGCATTGCCATTATAGTAATAAAAAGCAAACGGCACATGAATATTTCACAAGCATGGACTGGGACCAGTTATTTGTAAAGTCTTCCCATCTAATGGGGTTTTATAAGTACACACACCCTCTCCTTATTACAGACTTTCTAATAATCTCTTTCCAAATCTTCAAACTCCCTTTGTCTCTCCATAATTTCTTCTTAATGTCCCCTTACTTTCATAACCATTTATTACTGAACTCTGGGTCCCATCTGGGGGGATGGCTAGAAAAATACACTCCACTCATACATATTTTGTGCAGAGACATAAACACAATGAAGCCAGGACATATCAATTCTAAACTAAGATTTCAAAAAACATACATCTTCTTTGTAGGTCTGTCAGACCTATTCATATTAGTGATACTTAGCCTAAAATTAGGTTTCACAACTCATCCCAAAATGTTGCCTCAAATCCATTCACATGTGGCATTAATGTGGGGTGGGAAGAAATGAAACAGGCTCGGTGCAATTTTTTTCCTTTTTATTCCTCTTAAAAAAGTAGAAGAGTTTTACAAAGCCTTTGGAGTCTCTCTTGGCTAAAAAGGAAATCCTTTTGCCATTAACTGATCCTGCAGAGCGAGCTCGCTAGCTGTAAGATCATGATGAGGGTAAGCATTAATTAAATCTAACTGCGAGAGAATAATTATGTACACATATCCGTCAGGGTAAGTTGTCACTATGCAATAACAAACTTGGATACGAACTCCACCAGCAGAACTGTCAGGCGGCTGTTAAAAGGATATAAATGTGTCCCAAAAGGATCATTTCATTTAGGGGGGGAGAAATTGGATTGCAAAGGATTAATGAGGCGAGTGGTTTGTGTTTTCAATTGGATGTAAAATGCAAACCGAGTAAGTTGTGATATCATCATTTAACCTTAATGTTTAGCTACATTTGGATTTCTAACATGTGGTGAAGACAGTTAGATCTCGTACATCCAACCAACATTTTCCATCCTGAAATGAGACTAAAGGCTAGGTCTTTGTAAGTCACACTGTGCCAAAGTTTACAACAAAATCGTAATATCTAGTTGACACAGATGGCATATTCTTAATAATAATCAGGCAAGAAAATGAATGCAAGCCCCATTAGGGTGACTGAGTTGTTTAGACACTAAGCTGTGTCCGACTCTCTGCGACCCCATGGACTAGAGTCCACCAGGCTCTTCTGTCTACGAGATTTCCCAGGCAAGAACACTGGAGTGGGTTGACCTTTCCTTCTCCAGGGCATCAGGCAGGTTTTTTTTTTTTTTTTTTTTTTTTTTTTACCACTGAGCCACATGAGAAGCCCACCAGGGTGATTAGAGGATTTCAAAGGATCTGTTTCCGTGACTGACTTTATTTTCTGCCAAATTTCAGTCTAACCTCTGAGGCCTGTCTATGTGCAGAGATCACACAGGTGATGGGAAATCAGGTCTTGGAAACAGGCACTAAAAAAACAGAGACAGTTTCAATGTGGGCGAAAGGACATCAGTGTTGGAAGCAGACGCATCTAAGCTGACATCCGGGCTCCACCACGGACGTGACCATGCGAGCTTGGGCAACATATTTTATGTCTCTGAACATCAATTCCTTTTACAAAATAAGGGTTAAAGAAAGGAAGGTGGTTACAAGGATACATATGAAAGCACCTAGAATAGTGACTGGCCCAAAGTAGGTGGCTACAAATTGCAGTTGCTTCCTATCTGATATCTGCCCCAAGGCAGGAGACAGAATAAAAACGAATTACAACCTCAGTATCTTTCCTGTTGAATTGTCATCTTGGCTGAGGGAATCATGGGTAGGGATGGTTTCCAGCCAAAGCAACAAAGCAGCAGCCTGGCTGGTTTCATGTTCGCTTTGGTGAACAACTATGATGGTCAACACCAAGGTCATTTCCTCCGGTACACTTAATTTGTAATTGTACTTGAATGTTTTCTTGCTTGCTTGATTTCCTCCTACATATCTTGAGCCCTGCAGGGGTAGGGCCCTTCTCTCTCTGGTTTCTGCCGCCATCTCAGGACCTAATATGGCACCTTGTACCTGGCAGGCAGTCCGTTGAGAGAATGAATGGCAGTGAGGCGGAGGCCCTGGGCAGGGCCGTAGCTGGAGAGGCAGGAATCCAGGAAATGGGGATCAGCAGCAGCATCTGCAGAGAGCAGTTAGGCAGGTCTCATCCTATGGCAAGAATCGCAGTGCCGTGGCGATGATCTGACTCACCAGGCTGTACTGGGACCAAAGAAGACGCTCTTCGCCAAAATGAGCCAGAGGTAAGTCAGATAAAGACAAGTGCCTTATATGGTATCACTTATATGTGAAATCTGAGAAAGACAACAACCTAGGGGCTATAATAAAGAAATAGACTCACAGATACAGAGAACAAGCCAGTGGTCACCAGTGGGGAAAAGGAAGGGAGGCGGGACAATATAGGGGTAGCAGACTAAGAGATATAAACTACTATGGGTAAAATAAATAAGATACTATGCTATACTGTACAGCGCTGGGGAACACAGACCATATTTTATAATAAGGATAAATGGAGTAAAACCTTTAAAAATTATCAATCACTATTTGTACACTTGAAACACACATAATATTGTATATCAATTAAAACAAAGGAAGGAATTTGAAAAAGAAAGCAAATAATGGAAAAACTAATTAAAAAAAAAAAAGCAGAGAACCTCTCGGAGATCCTAGAGCCGCTGCTAGGATGCTGCAGTAATCAGTGTAATTGCCTAGGTGCTCCAGTTCTTACAGAGTTACTGACCTGCAGGCCTGCCTAAAAGTGAAATTTCTTCTTCAAGACTTTTTCCCCATTTGGGAATCTATGATGGTTGCTGTTAATGTCACATCATTCTATGAAGGGGATTCCACTGACCTTTCTCAGGCACCTCCTTTGGAGGTAACCAGACTGACACAGATACAGCAGGGGGTCAGAAACTACAGCGATTCCCTATACGCCTTCTCAACTAGACTATGCACAGGTAATCTAGAGAAAGGCCTCCTGGTTCCAGAAGCTATTCTGCGAAAACAGACTGTCTTTGGCCTTAAGGAAAAAAATGTGAGGAATATGAATTGAAACAAAACTATTAGTTTCTCTTGACAGTGACCATTTTTCTGAAAGGATTCTCCTTCAAAACCAACTTCCCCTTTACCCTCTTCTCAAAAAAAGCAAAGCCAAAATAAAACCAGCACACATAGATCGCTACTTCCTACTCCCACCCCTGATTGAAAGAAATCTTTCAAAGGCATAAAAATGAACCCATATTTAGCCATAAATGTTGCAAAGTCACATTACCACTGAATATAAAACAAAATTTCAGGAAATTGGACCAAAGCCAGAACATTCAGGTCATAAGATGTCAAGACCATTAAGAGAATTTCTCACTTCTTGAGAAAAATCTTTAAACTCTAAATTCTTAGGGACAGGATTTTTTATATGCCCATTTTCTTGTATTTTTAAGAGTACAGTTCAACTGGTCCATATTATTAGAAGCATTTTGCTTACTTGATCTAATTAGAATATTTCTATTAAAAAAAACTCCTAGTTCGATTAGGTATTCATCAACATATTCTACTCAACTTTTTCTTCATATGTTTTAAAGTTGTGTTGTTCACAACTTTAAAACAAATTTTATTTGTCTCCTGGTGAACCATTCCTTTTATGATTAATTAATGACAATTTTTATTCCTAAGGATTTTTTTGTTCCTTCTTATTGCTGCAAAGTTCATTTTGTCATATATTTATACTTCTCCCCAAGGTTTCATTTGATTAGCATTTGCCTGGTATAGGTTTTGCTTTTCCTTCACTGTCAAACTTTCTGTGTCTTTATGTTCTAAGAAGATCTTTGGTAAACAGCACATAAGTAGATTTGTGTAATATAATCAAGCTCTGAATTGAAATATGCAAATTACATTTATTATGATTACTGATGCTTCAGAGTTTTTTTCTACAAAGTGATCTTTCATTTCTTCCTTGCTACTATTTTCTCTTTATTTTTTTAATGAATTTTAATTGAAGTACAGTTGCTTTATAATATTGTGTTAGTTTTTGCTGTATAGCAAAGTGAATTAGCTCTACCTATATATATATACATATATATATTGGAGAAGGCAATGGCACCCACTCCAGTACTCTTGCCTGGAAAATCCCATGGACAGAGGAGCCTGGTAAGCTGCAGTCCATGGGGTCGCTGAGGGTCGGACACGACTGAGTGACTTCACTTTCACTTTTCACTTTCATGCATTGGAGAAGGAAATGGCAACCCACTCCAGTGTTCTTGCCTGGAGAATCCCAGGGACGGGGGAGCCTAGTGGGCTGCCATCTATGGGGTCGCACAGAGTCAGATATGACTGACGTGACTTAGCAGCAGCAGCATATATATATATTTCCTCTGTTTTTGGATTCCCTTCTCATTTAGGTCAATACATTACTCTTGCCTGGAAAATCCCATGGATGGAGGAGCCTGGTAGGCTGCAGTCCATGGGGTCGCTAAGAGTCAGACACGACTGAGCGACTTCACTTTCAGTTTTCCCTTTCATGCATTGGAGAAGGAAATGGCAACCCGCTCCAGTGTTCTTGCCTGGAGAATCCCAGGGATGGTGGAGCCTGATGGGCTGCAGTCCATGGGGTCGCTAAGAGTCGGACACCACTGAAGCGACTTAGCAGCAACAGCAGCAGCACAGAGCACTGAGCAGAGCTTCCTGTGCTACACAGTATGTTCTCATTAATTATCTACTTTATACATAGTAACGAGAGTGTATATACACCAACCCAAACTTCCTGATACATCCCACAGCCCTCTTCCTACTTAGTATCCATATTTTTTTTTCTTTTTACTTTTATCCCATCGCATTGCTCACCTGGAGTCACCAAAACATTAGCTTCTAAAATTGAAACCTAGGTTTTTGCATTTCTTCCTCATTCCTTACAATTGAGGAGTTGCCTTTCTTCATTTTTAAGATAAACTTGTTTTTTTTTTTAATGTTATATTTTATCCAACACCTGTGTGTGTGTGTGTGTGTATAACAGGAAGGCCCTTGCCAGCTTCCTTTCCACATGTGAATGAGAGCTTCTGTCATAAAAACAGAGGGTTTTTTTTTGGTTTGTTTTTAAAAGCATATGTGCTAGAGTTGACACTTTTCTCCAAAAACACTGAAGCCCAATACATAAATCTAGAATAGGAATTTGATGAAAGACCCTACCTACACAGCGATGCCCCACTATGCCCACTCATCCCTGGAATGTCTATTTGGAGTACAGCTGAAAAACTCCTGCTAATAGCTGTGAGCTCTGCATCAGAACCTCACTATTTCACCACGTCTTTCTCAAACACGGGAGAACACAAAGCCGAAGCCTTCCCCTTGTAATTTTCTAAACACACAACTCATTTGATAACAGTCAGAATAGAAAAGTGCATGAGCTGCCAGTTCCCACCTGCATGTTTTATCCAAATTCCCCAGTGTCAATCCTTATGTACATAATACGGTCTACATGCTTTTACACGTCCAAATGACATTAAGTGAGGACAGTTTTGTGGCACTCCATTCCCCAGTCTGCTAGCTTCTCTCTATGGCAGGGCCCATCTACAATCCAGCTGCCTCACATGAACCTGAGATTTGCTTTCCTCTCTGGTGAACTAAGAGAACATAAGAAACTATCTCCCCTCTATGCGTGCCTGCGAGCCTGGGGCAACAATGGCTTTGGAACATCCAGGATTCACCTGACATCACACAGCAATTAGATACTCATGGGGGATGCTGCATCAAGGATTCTCTGAGTCCAAATCTGAGATGCTCCCTTATGCCAGGGGTCGTGGGCCAAATCTGGCCCAATGCCTGTTTTTGTATGGCGCACGAGTTAAGAATGGGTCTGACATCTTTAAGTGGTAAAAATAAATCAAAAGAAGAATACATTAAGTTGTGAAAATGATATGAAATTCACATTTCAGTGTCAAATAAATTCCATTCTTCTCGTTAGCAGAACTTTGTTACCAAAGATGGTTCTTTATTATTATACTTTAAATTTCATCAATCAAAATTTGTGGACAAAATTTTCTCATTGTATAGATATCTACACACTGTCTTGAAGCTTGCCTCTTGGTCAGAAAGGCCTAAAATGTTTTACACCTGGCCCTTTACTGAATCATTTTACTGATCTGGCATTAGACCATAGTCCCTTGCAAGGATGGAGCCAAGATACAAATGTATTGCTCTTCTAGACATCACAAGCTAGGCTGTATCTAACCATGGCTTAGTATCATGAAGTCTTTGTCCCTGTTAAACAGGGGCAAAGTAGCAGAGCTTCAAACAGGCTTTAGGTGAGCTCTGAAAAGGATTAGAATCGGGGGAATCGGTTCTCCCATGATCATCTCTGCTGCATTATAACGTTTCCTTCATCTATACGTCTCAATTTTTCCATCGGCAAATTAGAAATAATTATGCTGAGGTTGTGATGATCAGTCCAGGCTTTAATATAAAACAGAGGCTTCATAAAATATCAGTGCTTGTAGGTTGCAAAACTCATTCTTAAAAAAAAAAAAGCCATCCTAATATTTAGCCTCTTCTGCAAGAGATGTACTCTATTTCTACCCCCTGGGTCTAAGGTGGCCTCACAACTTGCTTTTGAATAAGTGAATGAAGTAGAAAGGACAAAGTGTCTTCCAAGTTGAAGCCTCAAAAGGCCCTGAAGCTCTTGTTCCTGCTGCTTTTGGAACCCATGTGAAGCAGCCTTGGAGAGCTGGCTGGCCATAGGTACATGACCGAGGGCAGCTGAGCTCACCCTGCCCAGACAAGAACTGCTCAGCTGAGCCCAGGCCAAACGCTTGACTCGAACTGAGAACCAAAAAAGTGGTTTCTGTCTTAAGCCACAACATTTCAGGGCACTTATTATGTTATAAGGGCTTTTCCTGGTGGCTCCGGGGTGATCAATCCGCCTGCCAATGTAGGAGACGTGGGTTCGATCCCTGGGTCAGGACGATTCCCTGGAGGAGGAAGCGGCACGCCACTTCAGTATTCTTGCCTGGAAAATCCCATGGATAGAGGAGCCTGGAAGGATACAGTCTGTCTATTGGGGCACAGAGAGTAGGATACAACTGAGCTACTAAACACACACACACACACGTTCTGCTATAACTCTAAGTGATATGGTACCGTACCATATACTGATGAAAAAAAACATCCTAGAGTTACATCCCAGGCCCCACCAAGACCTGGTCCAGAGCTTTCTCTTCGGGTTACCTGTAGTCGCCTCTACCCAGCCAGACCAGACAGAATGGACTGACAGCTGTGCACGTATTTCAGACAGCCAAGGAAAACCACCTGGAGGAGACATACACTTTTAGGAATGCAAAGTTCTCTGAAAGATACATCAGGGAAGATTTACGGAGGCAGCTGTGTGCTCTGACTATAAATCAGCTTTCCCAGGCCTCCATCCAACCCAGCCTGGGCGTTACCGGGCTGTGGCAGTGCTGGCTCTGGGAGAGCGCGTGGAAGGGCCGTGTGGTCCAGGAAAAGGAAAGCCGGAGCCCCAGAGGACAGGCTTCCTCTTTCAATCTGCATTTCATGCCCTGTGTTTGAAGGTGCCAAGGCTCTGACTTCAGGATGCTGCTAATCTACAGAGTGTTTTAAAAGAGCATTTTAGTAAGTATTCTAGCACATTCTCACAACAGCCTCAAGGAACAAGAGTAGCAGGTATTATCCCATCTCCAGGTGCGGAATCCTGAGAAGATGATGTCGTTTCTCTGAGGACCCATTGCACTTGAGGACTGGTGTTCAAGCCGGGGTTTCTGGACTCCAAATACTGAACTTTTCAGTAGACAACAGTGCTCACAATCAGATTTATGGGTCAGAGACTACTTGAGATGGAGCAGACGTGGAAATGATCTAGCCCGTCACCTCTGCCTTCCAAATTAGCAACAACAATGATTTATTAGGTGCTTCCTAGGTTTAGTGTGGCCCGCTGAGCTTTTTACATACATTAAGTCTAATCCTCACAGCCTCCCTATGAGGGGGCCAACTGTGTGATTTGCAGATTAAGTGGTGCCGACTTTGCACAGTAAGTAACTTCTCAGAGTTGAGGGAGCCAGGGGAAGAATGCAGTGTGGAACCATATGGATCCGGCAGCAGAGCGGAGCTTGCTTCCACACAGCTTTGTAGATGGGGACACTGGTGCCTGGAGAGTAGAAAGTCTTGCCCAAGATCACGCAGCCCATGTGATGAACTTTCCATTAATTCATCAAGCATTAACTGAACATCTGCTATTTGTCAAGATTCGTTTAGTTACGGGAAGCACAGGCATGACCTGGGACATAGTCACTGTGCTTCAGGAGGTTAATTGAGGGAGAAGAGAAGTGGCCTTAAATTATTCTCATCAAAGGTGATAAATGACAAATAACATAAGAAAGATAAAGAAGGGGTCACCAAGGTGGAGAGGAACTAAAGGCCTCTTGATGAAAGTGAAGGAGGACAGTGAAAAAGTTGCTTAAAGCTCAACATTCAGAAAATGAAGATCATGGCATCCGGTCCCATCACTTCATGGGAAATAGATGGGGAAACGGTGGAAACAGTGAGAGACTTCATTTTTCTGGGCTCCAAAATCACTGAAGATGGTGATTGCAGCCCTGAAATTAAAAGACACGTACTTCTTGGAAGGAAAATTATGACCAATCTGGACAACATATTTAAAAGCAGAGACATTACTTTGCCAGCAAAGGTCCATCTAGTTAAGGCTATGGTTTTTCCAGTGGTCGTGTATGGATGTGAGAGTTAGACTTTAAAGAAAGCTGAGCGCAGAAGAATTGATGCTTTTGAACTATGGTGTTGGAGAAGACTCTTGAGAGTCCCTTGGACTGCAAGGAGATCCAACCAGTCCATCCTAAAGGAGATCAGTCCTGGGTGTTCATTGGAAAGACTGATGTTGAAGCTGAAGCTCCAATATTTTGGCCACTTGATGTGAAGAGCTGACTCATTGGAAATGACCCTGATGCTGGGAAAAATTGAGGGCAGGAGGAGAAGGGGATGACAGAGGATGAGATGGTTGGACGGCATCACCAACTCAATGGACACAAGTTTGGGTAAACTCCGGGAGTTGGTGATGGACAGGGAGGCCTGGCATGCTACGGTTCATGGGGTTGCAAAGAGTCGGACACAACTGAGCGACCGAACTGAACTGAACCAAAATTTGGAGGAAGAATGCATGACTTTCATGTGAGAAAAATTTGGAAAGATTTCATGAAGAAAGCAGGTTTAAGGTTTTGTTTGGAAAGAACAGCAGGGTTCTTTCATCACAGAGTCAAGGCTGGACTCTAGGTAGCTGGGGTCTATTCAGTTTTCTTTCTATTTCTGTAACTATCTCGTGGTTTATAAACATCCCAAGCCAGTTCAGACCACCTTCTTATGTATTCCTTGTGGCACAGATGTCTAATTCCTTGTTTTATGCTCTAAGTGATGAAGTGCTGGTTGGCAGAGATCTGGGCAACACATCCTACAAATGTATAACACAGAAAAAAAAAAAAAAAAAAAGCTGGATGAGCCTTGAAAATGCACAGAATGCTGGACAATGACATAACCACTGGGTTTTCTGATTCTCAGGTCATAGCACTGGCTCCCCAGGGCAAGAAGGAGCTTATAAGGGGCAGTCTTGACTCCTTGTTAGCTAAGAGGGAAATGCCTCACTTTCCAGAAGCTTGTAGCTCCTGATTACCCTCACAGCAGCACCAATGATTCAGAAACACCTGCCAGTGTAAAGGAACTACACCACTTCCTTCTAGTATCCAGACTAGGCTGATACAATTTCACAGCTCAGAGATCGCAGCCAGACTAGCCAAGACCAAAACTACTGTCATCTGGAGACTGAAACATGGACTCTGTCTGGGCTCTGGATTCACAGTTCCAAAGTCTACTAGCTGGGCACGCTTGGGATAGTCGTTTAAACTACTTAAGTTTAGATTTCTTATTTTGTTTTTGTTCTTCAGTCACTAACTCGTATCAGACTCTTTGTGACTCCATGGACTGCAGCACGCCAGGCTTACCTGTCCTCCACTATCTCCCTGAGTTTGTTCAAATTCATGTCCATTGAGTTAGTGATGCCATCTAACCATCTCACCCTCTCTGTCCCCTTCTCCTCCTGCCCTCAGTCTTTACCAGCATCAGGGTCTTTTCCAGTGAGTCAGCCCTTTGCATCAGGCGGCCAAAGTTTTGGAGCTTCAGCATCACTCCTTCCAGTGTATATTCAGGGTTGATTTCCTTTGGGATTGACTGGTTTGATCTCCTTGCTGTCCAATGGACTCCCAAGAGTCTTCTCCAGCACCACAATTCAAGATCAATTCTTACAGAATGGAGTTAATCATAGGCCTTACTTTATGAGATTTGGGGGGTTTTAAAATGAGATAATATATGATGAGTACAATACTAGGAACGTACTAAATGCACAGTAACTGCTAGTTGTACCACATTTCCTTAACCCTTTGTATTCCAGGAGGCTCCCAACTGTCTCTTTTTATTCATCTATTCATCCGCCTATTCATATATTCTCCCATTCAGCCAAATGCTATTCTATGCCTGTTCTANTAATAAAATAATAGAATCTATCTGTTCGATGTGCACATTTGCCTGGCTTTGTGCTCAACGCTTTACAGGCATTATTTCACTGGGTCCTATGGAAACCCACTGAAGATGGTGCCTTACTATCCCAGTATAACCAGCACAAGTATGATTCTTCTTCCTGGGACTAAGGGCTTGAGAAAATATTAAACAATTTAACTGAAAAATAAAACTGGCTCAATGGTAAAGAATCTGCCTGCCAATCGCAGGAGATGCAGGTTCAATCCCTGGGTCAGGAAGATCCCCTGGAGAAGGAAACAGCAACCCACTCCAGGATTCTTGCCTGGAGAATCCCATGGACGGAGGAGCCTGCTGGGCTACAGTCCACGGGGTTGCAAAGAGTTGGACATGACTTAAAAACTAAATAGCAACAACAAAGTACAATCAATCTGCATACAATAAAACAGGCTGGCATGGATGTTTTTAGATGGAATCTGGAATTTGAGGCTTATGTTGAAGCTTTGTGAGCACAGCTGCATTCCCTTTGGGGGTGTGCGTTGACTCTCATCCACCTCTAGAACAACTCTGCTAGAAAAGCTTCAGAAGCCCCCCAGTACCAGTGACAGGTATCAGGAAAATGTGCCAGGTAGAAGAGTGACATGGTCTGATTTAGCATGTTTTCAAAAGATCACTTCACCCGCCAGGTGGAAGATGGATTTGTGGATGAAGAGGCTGTCACAGCAATCAGGATAAGGGATGATAAAACCTCAACCAAGTTACAGGCAATGGCCGGGCAGAAGGAAATGGATGTGTGAGTCCTGAGGTCAAATGAGCAAGACCTGACGACAATGATACAGCTAGCTACACTCGACTGAGGGTCAGCCATGGGCCAGACACTGGGCTGAGCACTTTGCAGGTGCTACTTCACAACCCACATGTGACTCAGGCATCATTAGCACTAATTTACAGATAAGAAAACTGAGGCTAAAAACCACTTCATTTACTTAAGATCATTCAGTTAGACAGTGGTGAAATTAAATTTCAAATACAAAATCCCACTTTTAAAAACCACTACCTAAACTGCCTGAGCCTCAGCAAGCCCTTTCTCACATCCATCACAGTTTCCTTCTGCCTTATTTGAACATTCCTAACTCCGTTTCAGGCTTCCCTGGTGGCTCAGAGGGTAAAGAATCTGCCTGCAACGCAGGGGACCCGGGCTGGATCCCTGGGTTGGGACGATCTCCTTGAGGAGGCCATAGCAAGCCACGTTAGTATACTTGCCTGGAGAATCCCATGGACAGAGGAGCCTAGTGGGTTACAGTCCATGGGGTCACAAAGAGTCAGAGATGACTAAGTGACTAACACATTTCAGTTTATTTTTCTACCTCCATTTTATTGCACATGGATGCCTGGGAGTGATGACCCAACAGCTGCCTCATAAAACCCTGCTGCAGACGAGAGGATGGCACTGGGGCCTCCCCGCCTTCCTTTGTCTGCCTGCGAACGACGCAGTCAGCATCTGCCAGGCCTCTCAGGGGGATGCCCTGACTGCCAAACCACACTGGGGCTGCTTTTCACCATGTGTTCAACACCATGACACAGGTTCCAGGCTACCCACTCCATCTGCTGGGACCTGCTGAGCACCAGGGGCTGGGCACAGAGCCTAACGAAGTAGGCAGAGGCCAGGTGCCCTCACTCTGGGCTAGAAGGCCCACGGCCACTTGAGTGGCAGATGGGAGAGAGAGTGAAAGACCGGGGGTTTGACCATCATATCTGGGATTGTTGATGGTCAGTGGAAGCCAATGGAACACTTCCAAAATTGTGTTTCTATGGACGCTTCTGTGCTGCAAGATGTTCGTGCACGTTCCAAGGGGGAAAATAGTCTGTGGTCAAGATGGTTTTTACAGACGATGAGCTAAATAAATCTGCCCAGCTTTCTGCACGGCAGGACTTCCTGGGGTCTTTCAGAGACTAAAACATGTTTGGGAATTTACGAGAGAAAGAGGGAGTGTGCAGAATTTCCAGACTTTTACTGACCGTGGATTTTTTCTATTCAAGAAAAGTTGGAGGACTTGTGGCAGAAAGGCTGTGAGTTCGGAAGTTCAGGGCTGGCACGTAGTAACCCTCCTCTCTCTTGGGAAAAAAAAAAAACCCTTATCTAATAGTGGCAGCAAAACCATGAGCACAATGTTATTAAGCCATTTTGAAAATCGCTTTAACAGCATCCACTTGAACACGTTTCATGTGCTATCCATCAGCGAGGCTACCTCTAGGGGAAACAGGATTCCCTGGAGACCCGTACCGGGAGGTTTTACTTTATCCTAGATCCCTCTTCTACCATCAATCTGAAGGTTATAAAACTGAGCCACTTTCCAATGATCTTTGAGGTTAATGCACTCATTTATTCAACAAATATTTATTAAGCATGTTCTATGTATGAGGTTTATGAATATGAAGCTTCTATTTTAGAGAGGAAAATAGTAAATGAGCAAGCAAATAAAAGTGATTTTAGACCTGTAATATCAGGGAAGGAATGAAAAACGATTATGTAACAGACAGTAGCAGGCTGGGGGGTGGAAAGGAGTAAACATCTGGGTTGCTGTGTTTGGGCAGTCAGGGGCAGTGGCTGAGGAGGTGGCATTCGAGGTAAGATCTGAAAGGTGAGGAGAGATGCCCAGGATGGCATCTGGGGGCAAAGGAGCCACGGTGAGGAGAAGCACAGCAAGTTCTCAGACTGTGTAGTTGCGTTCTTGGGACGTAAAATCATTCCGCCTGAAGCCCAGGGAATGCCCAGTGAGTGAAGAGGGCAGAAGACGTGGCTGGAACAGGGCCCGCATGCCAAGGCAAGGAGTTTGGATTGTGTTCTAAAGATGATAGGAGCAGGCACTAGCGAGAACAGTGTGGAGGTTCCTTAAAAGACTAAAACCAGAAGCGCCGTATGACCTTGCAGTCCCACTCTTGGGCAGACACCCAGGGACAACCAGAATTCCAAAAGATTCCTGCAGCCCAGTGTTCACTGCACCACTACTTACCACAGCCAGAGCGGGCACACAACCTAAATGTCCGTCAAAAGAGGAACGGATAAAGAGGATAGAGCTAAATGGACACAGATGTGGGGCACACACACACACACGCGCGCGCGCGCGCGGAATATCACTCAGCCATAAAAAGGAACAAAATCATGCTACTTGCAGACACGTGGATGGACCTAGAGACTGGCATACAGAGTAAAATAAGCCACAAAGCGAAAAACAAATATTGCATATATGTAGGATCTAGAAAAATGGTACAGATGAACTGTTTGCAAAACAAAAATACAGACACAGAGGAAAAAACACATAAACAGACACCAAGGGCAGAAAGAGTGGATGGGATGAACTGGGAGATTGGGATTTAGAGGAGGAAATGGCAACCCACTCTAGTACTCTGGCCTGGGAGATCCCACGAACAGAGGAGCCTGGTGGGCTACTGTCCATGGGGTCACAAGAGGTGGAAACAACTTGGCGACTAAACCGCCACCAACACCATATACACCATTCTGTATAAAATATATAACGAATGAGAACCGACTGCATAGCACAGGAAGCCCTACTCGATGCTCTGTGGCGACTTAAATGGGAGTCAAGATTGCTGGAAGAAATAACAGCCTCAGACATGCAAATCATACCACTTGAATGGCAGAAAGTGAAGAGGAACTAAAGAGCCTCCTGATGAAGGTGAAAGAGGTGAGTGAAAAAACTGGCTTAAAACTCAATATTTGAAAAACTAAGATCTTGACATCCGGTCCCATCACTTCATGGCAAACAGACGGAGGAAAAGTGGAAACAGTGACAGATTTTATTTTCTTGGGATCGGAAATCACTGTGAATGGTGACTGCAGCCATGAAATTAAAGGATGCTTGCTCCTTGGAAAAATAGCTATGACAAACCTAGACAGCATATTAAATAGCAGAGACATTACTTTGCTGACAAAGGTCAATATAATCAAAGGTATGATTTTTCCAATAGCCATGTATGGACATGAGAGTTGGACCATAAAGAAGACGGAGAGCTGAAGAACTGAGGCTTTTGAACTGTGGTATTGCAGAAGACCCTCGAGTCCCTTGGACTGCAAGGAGATCAAACAGTCGGTGCTAAAGGAAATAACCCTGAATATTCACTGGAAAGACTGATGTTGAAACTGAAGCTCCAGTCCTTTGGCCACCTGATGCAAGACTCTGATTCTGCGAAATACTGAGGGCAAGAGGAGAAGCGGGTGACAGAGGCTCAGATGGTTGGATAGCATCATTACCTGAATGGACGTAAGTTTGAGCAAACTCAGGGAGGCTGTGAAGGACAGGGCAGCCTGGCGTGCTGCAGTTCACGGGGTCGCAGAGGGTCAGACATGACTGAGTGTCTGAACAACAACAAGCGGAAAGAGACGGTGCCATGCCAGCCCCTCTGCCCGGTGTCGCGCCAGGCCCCCTGCCCGGTGCCCCACCGGCCCCCCAGCCCGGTGCTGTGCCAGCCCAGTGTTGTACCAGCCCCCCAGCCCGGCGCCGCGCCGGCCCCCCTGCCCGGTGCCGCGCCGGCCCTGCCGGCCCCTCGGCCTGGTGTCGCGCCAGGCCCCCTGCCCGGTGCCCCGCCGGCCCCCCAGCCCGGTGCTGTGCCAGCCCAGTGTTGTACCAGCCCCCCAGCCTGGCGCCACGCCGGCCCCCCTGCCCGGTGCCGCGCCGGCCCCTCGGCCCGGTGTTGTGCCGGCCCCCCAGCCCGGTCTGACTCTCTGGATCCCCACGGACTGGCCTGCCATGCTCCTCTTTCCATGGAACCCTCCAGGCAAGAATACTGGAATTGGCTGCCGTTCCCCTCTCCAGACTGTCCCGACCAAAGGATCAAACCAGGGTCTCCCGCTCTGCAGGCAGATTCTTTACCGTCTGAGCCATCAAAACAGAAGGGATGTGTGTACATATAAGGCTGATTCGCTTTGCTGTACAGCAGAAACTAACGCAACATTGGGAATCAACCTATACACAAATAAAAACTACAGAAAAAGTAAATATAGCAGGGAACACTGAATAATTTTAAGTGGAAGAGTAACCTTATCTTATTACTCTAGCTTGCTTTGGGGAGAACCTCAGGAGGATATAGTCAGAAGCAGGAGGTAAGAAGTGGCAATGGTCAGAATGGTGACTAATATATCTGGGACAAATCTGAAATACATTTAAGGGGAAAAAAATGAATTTCTACCTGTATGACTTCTCTTAGCCCCCATCTAACTTATAAATTAAAATGAGTTGATATTCAATTATGGTCTAAGCCAAATAATAGATTCCACTGACAATCTAATTCTGAAATTCAAGAAGGGAAAACAGAATCCAACACGAACGCCAAGTTTTTTCCAAAAAAAAATAAATAAATAAAAGTTTGACATGGCATTGCTTATAATTGTGAAATAATTAGAAATAACCCAAATGCCTAACAGGGGCTTCCCTTGCGGCTCAGATGGTAAAGAATCCACCTGCAATGTGGAACACCTGGGTTTGATCCCTGAGTTGAGAAGATCCACTGAAGGAGGGCATGGCAACCCACTACAGTATTCTTGCCTGAAGAATCCCCATGGACAGAGGAGCCTGGTAGGCTACAGTCCATGGGGTCACAAAGAGTTGGACACAACAGAGCAACTAAGCACAGCAGAAATGCCTAACAGAAAAGGCCTCCTTAAGACAGTNAGGAGGGCATGGCAACCCACTACAGTATTCTTGCCTGAAGAATCCCCATGGACAGAGGAGCCTGGTAGGCTACAGTCCATGGGGTCACAAAGAGTTGGACACAACAGAGCAACTAAGCACAGCAGAAATGCCTAACAGAAAAGGCCTCCTTAAGACAGTTATGGTGCATAAAAGAGATGGTTATTGGAAGGAAGCACTGACATAAAAAAGCCTTAAGGATATGACATTAAGGAAAGGAATTCAGATTGATGGTGGAGAGCAGTGAAGTTATGGACTTGGCGTCAAGTGTATTTATGGGGACTGTATTTGCAGAAAGGATATGGGTAGGAGATTCTTGGTGAATGCTGGAGCAATAAAGATGGACAGTTAAAGCTGAGTGGAATTACAAGTGATCTCGAATGCTCAACTCATGACAAATACGAGAGAGCATTTTTCAGTACCTAATATATGTTAGCTAATATATGTTAACTAAGAGCTCCAAGGTAATCTACATTCTTCATTTCATCAGATGTTTACAACAGTTCTCTGATGTAGGGGTCAGCATCCCCATTCTACAGAAGAGGAACTGGAGGCTCAGAGGCATCCAGTGACTCTTCCAAAGCTAAGCAAGTTGACACCTACAGGGCTGGGTTAGTGCTCAGACATTGCTGACCTCAAAGCAACTAATCTTTATCATTACCCAATGGTTCACCCTGGGGTTTACCACATGAATTCCAAAAAGGAACTCAATCTTCAATCTCTGTCTCAATTTATAACCTTGGCTAAATGTGTAGATCTTGGTTTTTCATTGGATACAGGAATTCATAGGATTAAGATCTAGAGAATAAGTGTCTACTATGCATGCAGACACTGATTTAGTCTCAGAAACACAAAGATGATTCCAATAATAAGATACTTCCTGCCTTCAAAGAACTCGCTGTCTAGCTAAGGAGGGAGCCAGACATAAGCAAATGACATTACACAAAAATGGAGTCAGTCTTTAACACATGGATAAAGATGTGAGAGAATTCACACTTGGGAGAATTCAGGGTGAACTGTGATGGTGACTGGTGACTATCAGAGATCTCTTTGCCAATATATGCCATGCATGTTAAGCTTGGAAAGACAGGGAGGACTTCACTGGGATAGAATCTAACGGTTTAGTGGAAAAAAAAAAAGTTTGAGACTCAGGCTGTTCAGCTCTCCCTGGCTCTGATACTTACTAGAGTGTCCCTCTGGGTGACTCTGTGCCTTAGTGGCAACATCTGTAAGATGGGCATCACAATGGTACCTGTTACTGACCATCAGGTGAGACAGGCAAAGCATTTAGCCCCCTGCCTGGAGTAAGAAAGTGTCAGGAACCGCTGATAAACATTCACTGGGACTAGACAGGAATTTTCACGGAGAGAAAACGGTATGGAAAAGAATATGGAAGTGGAAACACATGGATTTAGAAGAACAGCACAGAGACTGGAGCTCTGTGGTGGCCTCAAAGGCCATTTTCATAAGCAGGAACATTTCTGTAGACACTGGACAATCTCTGAAGCCAGGAAAGGAGGAGAGCGACATAATAAGAACCAAGTTACAGGCACTAGAGACGTAAGAGTCATGAGGGAGATCATGGCGTGGACAGAAGGATGAAGTTGAGTTTGGGAAGTTAGGCAATGATGGGGGTGGTGGTTGCCGCGGACACAAAGTCACCTGTGAGGTCAGAGGAAGAAGGAGATGGTGATGATGCTGAGATGATAATGAGGGGGAGGAAAGGAAGGAGGAAGAGGGACAGATCTACTTTTTGACTGCATGCTGGCTGGCACCGTGCTGAGATGTTATGGCAAGCCAGGCAGAGACAAGTGGCTTGGAAAAGTGAAGAAACGGCCCCAAAGTGTTAGGTAATGGTAGAACCAAAATATGAATCTAGTCTGTCTAACTTACAACATTCCTACTTTGACCACTAGATTCTCCGGGCAATGAAAGAGGGGGTCCAAACCCTGCTCTGAGATCCCAGTCTGAGAATGTCTCCCATAACAACATCCTGACTATCTCACACTCTCCAAAATGACACCAGCTACACTTAAAGTGTATCCCGCTGCACTGCTGCTGTGCTGGGCACGTTCCACAGATTGATGCTAATCTTCCCAACCGCTCTAGGAGATGGCAATTCATTGCTATTCTCAGAGGAGGAGGCTGGGGCCCAGAGAGGGGACCTTTACACCCAGGGACACAGGTCCTCTCTCTGCAGGGCCTCAGATGAGATGACTTCTTGGGGAGACAGTGGCGTGGGTTCTGTGAGCAGAGGGAAGCCAGGTAAGAGGGCACCATTCTTCCTGGCACCTTCAGAACCTGGGCAGAGCCGGTGGACATCCTGGCCAGAGATGCCCAGGGGACCTACCTCGGGGCCTGCTTCTCCTCTTCCGCCTCCCTGCTGAGACGCTGCGTGGTGCCGACTGCAGCTGACCGATCTCAATGGGCGTGTTCGCGCGGAAGCTCTCCTTGAACTTCTGCATCAGGGACTCCACCGGCTCCTGCGTCGCCTCAGCCGCTGTACAGGGTGGGCAATGGGGCTAAAGTTAGGGCTTGGCTCGCCCTCAGGTCCTGTGATATATATGCTTCTTTTGATGTCTGTATCCCCAGGTATCTCAGTTAAGTCTACTTAAAGGTGAGCCAAGAAGAAAGTCNGAACTTCTGCATCAGGGACTCCACCGGCTCCTGCGTCGCCTCAGCCGCTGTACAGGGTGGGCAATGGGGCTAAAGTTAGGGCTTGGCTCGCCCTCAGGTCCTGTGATATATATGCTTCTTTTGATGTCTGTATCCCCAGGTATCTCAGTTAAGTCTACTTAAAGGTGAGCCAAGAAGAAAGTCCCAAACACAGGTCCACTACTCCAAGCCTATGATACAGAATCCTCCAGCAAAAGCCTACAATCCCTTCTGAGAAGTATTGTCATGCCCAATCCTGATGCTTTAAACCTGGAAAGGAGAACTGGGCTTGGGCCCCCCACCCTGTGTGTGTCTGGAGCTCCCTCCCAGACCCAGTGATGATGCAGGAGTCACGGAGGCCAGGAGAGATGAATCTGATACCCTGCACATTTATTGATGCAGCACCTACTATGTTTTTAAGGGAACCACCCCCATGCCCCTGAGATATGATGGTGAACACCGTCCATGATTCCAAGAATCCACAGCTTGGTAGGACACATATCCAGGCATTGCCAACACCCTGCAATACTCCTGTGATAGGAGAATATAGAGTACTATAGGAGCACCAAGGTGGGCTCACCCATCCTAGGAGTCAAGGTGGGCTTCTTGGAGGAGACAATACCTCCACCGAGAGCTTAAACATGGTTAGGAATTAGCAAATAAGATAGAATCAGGGTGGAAGTGCTGAGAAGATTTGGGATAAGAGAGTGCCCTGGGTGGAAGGAGAAGCATGTGCGCAGACCTGAAGCCAGAAAGAACACTGTTCTTAAGTAAATGAAAGAAGTTCCGAGTGGCTGCTGTGGAGCCCGGGCAGAGCAGATGAGGCAGCAGAGGCCAGATCACCTTGAGAGCCACCTGGTGGAGTTAAAGATTTTTATCCCAAAGGCAAAAGGTGATTGTCGAAAGGTTTTAAAGAGGAAATTGGTATGCTCCAGTTAAGTCCCTGTGATAACAACTGCTAACCAGAGTGTGGAGTACACACACAGAGGCAAGGAGAAAGGCGAGCCAGAGGCTTTCGCAGGAGCCAGCCAGAGACAAGGAATCCGGAACCTGAACACTGGCAGGAAAGGCAGACGGCAGCCCTGGGGCGAACATCATTTCAGGAGAACGGCGGCTGAGCTGGTAAAGAAGCTGCCTGCAATGTGGGAGACCAGGGTTCAATCCCTGGGTTGGGAAGATCCTCTGGTGAAGGGAACAGCTACCCACTCCAGTATTCTGGCCTGGAGAATTCCATGGACTGTGTAGTCCATGGGGTCGCAGCGTCAGACAAGACTGAGTGCCTTTCACATACACACGCTATGATGCTGGGATACATAGACTGCTTGGTACAAGAGCCCCATTTCACTAAGGGAAACCGAAGTTCCCCCCCCAAACAAGGCATCCAACTTGCTCTAAGCTACCAAGCAGTAGAGTCAAGCCTACTAAACCCTACTCCAACGTTCCATTTGTTTGAATACCCTCCAAGGAGCTTCTGGTAGCCACATTTTCAGAAATTTCCAAATTGAGTCTGGTAGAAAGTTGCAGGCAATGGAGAGAGTGATGTCAAAAGGGCAGAGGGAAAAAAAAAAGTTGAAGATAAAAGTAAAAAAAAAACACAAAACACAGAACTTGAGAAGGAAGCAGAGAGCCAACATAAAAGGAGAGGAGAGGAAATGAGAAAGGAGAAAAGGAGATTGGCTGAATGGTCTCTGGGCCTTTGTTCCGAGAAATCCCCAAAGACAGTCCTGACTTTGAAATCTTCAGACTCAACCCTCCCTCCACTGACATCTCCAGAGGTTGGGAAAGTTCTTCAGTTTAAGCCACCTGCTGTCTGATGACAAGGAACGGGACGTGCTAAAGATTCCTGTTTCTTTGATGGGCCTTTTCCAGAGTGGACAAAAAAAGGCTTCTGAACATCCCAACACCAATTTTAAGGAGATCCTGTTTTCTCAGGAAGTTTTATCAGCTTAGATACAAATGTATCTGCAGGGTAGCTCCTACTCCGAGGGCTGGTTTGGGTATCAGATGCTGAGAAACCTCATCTTCAGGGACATAGAGGGGGAATCTAAGCTTGCTAAGGAAAAGACAATGGACAATACAAGTGGCCCTGTGGTATATATGCTTCTTTTGATGTCTGTATCCCCAGGTATCTCAGTTAAGTCTACTTAAAGGTGAGCCAAGAAGAAAGTCCCAANAAACCTCATCTTCAGGGACATAGAGGGGGAATCTAAGCTTGCTAAGGAAAAGACAATGGACAATACAAGTGGCCCTGTGGTATATATGCTTCTTTTGATGTCTGTATCCCCAGGTATCTCAGTTAAGTCTACTTAAAGGTGAGCCAAGAAGAAAGTCCCAAACACAGGTCCACTACTCCAGGCCTATGATACAGAATCCTCCCGCAAAAGCCTACAATCCCTTCTGAGAAGTATTGTCACGCCCAATCCTGATGCTTTAAACCTGGAAAGGAGATGGATTTACCCAAAACTGTCAGAATTGGGCTATCCTGTGGTCCAAAGTCCAGAGCAAGGCACAGTCTGGAATCCACCAAGGTTGGAGTGGGCGGTGGGACCCATACATATCTGTCAAGATCCGTGGATTCATTCATCTCCACACTCATTCATTCCTTCTATGGTATTTTCAGAAAATATGTCATGGTCTGCTTGGGCTTACATAACAAAAATCATAGACTGGATAATGTAAGCTGGTCAGATTCTCGTTTGAAAATGGTTCCTTCTTACTGTTTGTCCACGTGGGATTTTCTCAGTGTATCCATGCTGAGAGGGAAGTAGGGACAGAAAGAGAGAGAGAGAAAGGGAGATAGATGTCTTCCTCTTCTTATGAGGACACAAACCCTATTTAATTAGGACCCCAACCTTATTTTCTCACTGAATTTTAATGACCTATCAAAAGCCTTGTCTCCAATACAGTCACACTGGGGGTTAGGGCTACAATATGTGAATTGTGGAATACACAGCTCAATCTATAGCAGACCGCATTGGGAGATGCAACCTTTAGAATGTAATTAGGATTAATGAGACCACAAAATCGGAGCCCTAATATAGCTCGGTGGCCTTCAGTTCAGTCACTCGGTCGTGTCCGACTCTTTGCAACCTCATGAATCGCAGAATGCCAGGCCTCCCTGTCCATCACCAACTCCTGGAGTTCACTCCAACTTATGTCCATTGAGTCTGTGATGCCATCCAGCTATCTCATCCTCGGTCATCCCCTTCTCCTCCTGCTCCCAATCCCTCCCAGCATCAGGGTCTTTTCCAATGAGTCAGCTCTTTGCATGAGGTGGCCAAAGTATTGGAGTTTCAGCTTCAGCAACAGTCCTTCCAATGAATACTCAGGACTGATTTCCTTTAGGATGGTCCATACCATTTCTGTCCTTTATCGAGCCCATATTTGCATGAAATGTTCCCTTAGTATCTCCAATTCTCTTGAAGAGATCTCTAGTCTTTCCCATTCTGTTGTTTCCCTCTATTTCTTTGCATTGATCGCTGAGGAAGGC
>SJYX01014098.1:175265-209383 GCA_006410675.1 Oreotragus oreotragus
AAGGCCTCCTCAGACAGCCATTTTGCTTTTTTGCATTTCTTTTCCATGGAGATGGTCTTGATCCCTGTCTCCTGTACAATGTCATGAAACTCCGTCCATAGTTCATCAGGCCCTCTGTCTATCAGATCTAGTCCCTTAAATATATTTTTCACTTCCACTGTATAATCATAAGGGATTTGATTTAGGTCATACCTGAATGGTCTAGTGGTTTTCCCTACTTTCTTCATTTTAAGTCTGAATTTGGAAATAAGGAGTTCATGATCTGAGCCACAGTCAGCTCCTGGTCTTGTTTTCACTGACTGTATAGAGTTTCTCCATCTTTGGCTGCAAAGAATATAATCAATCTGATTCCAGTGTTGACCATCTGGTGATGTCTATGTGTAGAGTTGGAAGAGGGTGCTTGTTATGACCAGTGCATTCTCTTGGCCAAACAAGAACAGAAGGATTTCCCGCACCCCCGTGTGGACAGCAAGAGAAGGTGACCACTTACATGGCACAAAGAGAGCCTTCAGGAGAACGCGACCATGCTGACGCCCTCCAGAGCTGGGGAAGAGTAAACGTCTGCTGCTTAAGCCACCCAGTGCATGGTCTTTTACTACGGCGGGTCTAGCAGACTAAGTCACAGTCACGTTGGGGGTTAAGGCTTCTGCATATGCATTTGAGGGGGACATAAACTTCTGGTCCATAACAGGGTATGATGGTAGAAACAACAACTAGTAAAACCCCTCTGTGGTGCTCACCGTGTGGACCGGAAGACCAACAGTAATGGCATGAATGACAAGAGAAACGCAACATTTGCAAGTAATACGTACCAAAAAGGAGAAGTGAAAGATGATATAAAGGGCTATGTTGCAGGGATATGCCTTTGTCTAGGAAAGCAAGAGTGTGAGTTAATCAGGTGAAAAGGGAGCTCCTGTGGGGCTGCAGGGGAAGAAAGCAGAGGAGTCAGAAGAAAGAGTCTAAACAAAGACCCCAAGGGGAGCAGAAATGTGGAAGGGGCGCCAGTCACCCCTGCAGCTGAAGAGCTGAAAGCAAGTGGTATGAGATCATCTAGAGAGGTAGGAAAGCCCAGTACTAACACTAACCTTGAACTTCACCCTAACCCTCACTCTTCTGGATCTTATCAAGGAGAGAACATGGTGAAGGTTTTAGGTGGCAGATCTTCACTGAGGGAAGATGGCTCTGGTGGTAGCAAGAATAATTCACTGGAGAAAGTCAGAAATAGAAGTGAGAAGGCCAAGTAGGAAGGTGGTGTCAGAGCACAGAAGTCAGTATATGAGATGTGTGCGATCTAATCCATGTATGAGATGGTAGACTAGCAGAGGTGGAGACGGATCAGGAGAGAGCAGAGACAGAAATGGCAGAGCGGTAGAGACAGAGCAAGGGGGAAATGTGAGAGCTCTTTTGTAGGAGCAACTCCTACAGGAGTGGTGACTGACTGGAAAGGGAGGATAAGGGAGAGGGAGGTAGAGAGGATGACTCTGGTTCTGGCAGAACAAGGTACCTCTCAATGAGAGGAGAGACATCGGAAGAGGAATGAATGTGAGTTTAGTTTTAGGGAAGAGTACTTGATGCCTCCCAGATGTCTGCGTGGAGAAGGGTTGAGTACATGTGGATCTTGTACTTACCAGAGAGAAACTGGACTCTACAGAGGCCCTACACATGCATTCTTTAAAAGAGGTAGAAAGGGAGTGTGTGTAATGATTAAGAACATTAGCTTCTGACACAGTGCAGGCCATGGAACACAGAACCACTCCTGACCTGCACTATCTGATCTCTCTTTCACCCCTAGACCCATCTTCTAACCACAGGTTCATTCTGCTCCTTTGTTTCCTGGAGGCAGACCCTCAAGGGGCTACTTTGCAGGTCTTCGTTATCTGGCTATTGGTTGAGTTCTCCCAGGGAGATGGCCTGGAAGGATCTGGGAGGAGGAGGTTTGAGGGGATGTCTTCCCTTGTTCCTTTCCTGTTTCCACATCATATTTCTGACAGAGAGTGGGACCCTTAGAGCTTCCCTGGTGGCTCAGATGGTAAACAATCCACCTGCAATGCGGGAGACCTGGGTTCAATCCCTGGATTGGGACGAACCCCTGGAGAAGAGAATGGCAACCCACTCCAGCATTACTGCCCGGAGAATCCCAGGGACAGAGAAACAAGGCAGGCTACAGTCCATGGGGTCACAAAGAGTCGTCAAATGACTGACCTTCCACAATCATCACTTCTGCCACGGCCGCTTTTCCACAACCAGTTCTCAGAGCCTCTCCCTGCCCCTTCAGGTCTAGAAATTAGTAGTGGGCTTCCTGATACTTATTTGTTCCTGGTTTTTCCCCATTGATTCTCTGCATTCTGTTACTCTCTATGAACAGTCACTTTGTTGAATTTCTCCTAAAAATCCCATTGGAGGATGCCTTCTTTGCCCAGCTGGAACCTCGACTGATACATCATCCCTTTTCATCGTGGCTCTGACATTCAGCAACTCCAAAAGGTCAGTCTCTTCTTATCCTGTTATTTCTGCTTTACTTTCTCCTAAGCTGATGCCGGTCTGACCAGCTGGGAGCAGAGGAAGATACACAGAGAGGCAAGGTTTGCTCCCCTGGGCTGCAGAGGTTTCTGATCCCGACCATAGCAAATCCTATCCATCTGTTTGGCTGCTCTTGCCTTGGTGACGGTGCCAGGAGCCCAGACAGGCTTAGAGCGGGAAGTGCTTATGCAAACCCCTCCATGGCCTCTTTCATCCTTGGTAACACTCTCTCCCGCCCCCGTCCCTCTCAATCCCATCCGGTAGCTCTATCAATATCAATATATCAAGTTGTCCAAACAAGCCACATTACCTCCTGGTACCCGCTGAGCTCTGCCTCCCCAGAGCAGCAAAATGCTCACCCGTCGCCTGGATGAATGCAACAGATGGTACTTAATCTGAGCATCGCGGCAGGCCCGGGAAAGGGAGGGGAGGAGGGGGAAGCGGCCTCTTTCTAATTGACATATGAGAGATTGTCAAGCTTAATGGGAATGAACCGCTGGGGCCTGAGGAGACTGAAGCCCCAGCCCCTAAGCCAAGATGGAGAAAAGAGAAGAGGAAAAAGGTGCAGGGAGGAGGCAGACGAAGCAAGAATGAAAAGGAAAGCTGTGCTCTGGAATCAAGCTCAGGGTGTGCAAACGGAGAGATGGAAGAGTGGAAAGGACATGAGAGAGCTGGAAAAATAATAAAGAAAAGGGAAAGGGAAGGATACGGAGGACGGGGAGGAGACAGAGACAGCGAGAGGAGGGTGAAGACAAGGCAAACCCGAGTGCCTCTGCAAAGGCATAAAGGTTGTGTTGGTTTTCAGACACCAGGCAAGCTTCAGCCTGATACTCCCCGCTACAGAACAGGCACTGCCTGCCCTGTCTACAGTGGTATTCACCAAGGCCATGTTCAAACACTCGTGCACTCTTCTCTCTCCAACACAGACTGTGAGGTCTACCACTGAAACTTGTCTGGGTTTGGGTTCAAGTTCCTGTATCAGCTTTATCATCATCCTCTTTAATATTTCTAGATTCATCCAGTCTATTTATAAAGAAAACTCAGGATTCTTGTAAAATTCACCAATTCTCTGTCAGGCAAGGAGGCTGACTTTTTTTTTTTTTTTAATGTTGCTCACTTATTCCCCCTAACAGCTTTGAAAAGTGTCATTCGCTATTTACAAATGAGGAAATTGAGGCCTGGAGAAGTTAAATGGTCTCCGAGGGCCACGCCCTTGAAAACAGCAGAGCTGGGATTTAGACTCAGGTTATGACTGGTGGCTCAGATGTTGAAGAATCTCTCTGCAATGCAGCAGACCAAGGTTCAGTCCCTGAGTCTGGAAGATCCCCTGGAGAAGGGAATGGCTGCCCCCTGCAGTATCCTTGCCTGGGGAATTCCATGGACAGAGGAGCCTGGCGGGCTGGAGTCCATGAGGCTGCAAAGTCACAAAGGACTGAGGGACTCACACTTCACCTTCACTATGACTCAGAACCCAGCCCCACTCACTGTTTCACCCTACATATACCCTTCCTGGCCTGCCTGAACCCAGCTCCACTCACTGTTCCACCCTACACATACCCTTCCTGGCCTGCCTGAACCCAGCTCCACTCACTGTTCCACCCTACACATACCCTTCCTGGCCTGCCTGAACCCAGCTCCACTCACTGTTCCACCCTACACATACCCTTCCTGGCCTGCCTGAACCCAGCTCCACTCACTGTTCCACCCTACACATACCCTTCCTGGCCTGCCTGAACCCAGCTCCACTCACTGTTCCACCCTACACATACCCTTCCTGGCCTGCCTGAACCCAGCTCCACTCACTGTTCCACCCTACACATACCCTTCCTGGCCTGCCTGAACCCAGCTCCACTCACTGTTCCACCCTACACATACCCTTCCTGGCCTGCCTGAACCCAGCCCCACTCACTGTTCCACCCTACACATACCCTTCCTGGCCTGCCTGAACCCAGCTCCATTCACTGTTCCACCCTACACATACCCTTCCTGGCCTGCCTGGTGGATAGACATGGATATCCTAGTCTTTGAGTTTGGAGATGACTTCTTTGAGCCTGGAAAGTGACTCTGACATCTTAGCCACCCATCTTAAATCAACTGGACAAGAGTCCCCTACAATCTGGTCCTGGCTGCAGCCAGGGGCTCATCTTGGCTAATGTCCGACCTGCTTTGCCCAGGAACCTTGTTCGGTGTCGATGGTCAAGACTGTCCAGCCTGGAGGGCCTAGACCCAGCTTGTGCCCCAGGCTGTCAGTTCTGTCGCTTGACAGAACAATGTTCAGAGAACCAACCAACAGGCAGGCACCAACTGTCCATGCTGCCTCATGCAATGTGTGAGAAAGTCTCCCCGAGTTCCAGTGTCGGCTCTGCCAGTGAATGATGGAGCCATTCCCTTCTCACTTACAACCCTCAGCTTCTCTAAAGGTCTGCCAGGTTTAGGGGAGGATTAAATGTAATTATGTATATAAATTGTCTAACAGGGCTTCTAGAATGTAGTAAGTGATCAACCCAGCTTCCTCTCACTCTTCAGCCTCATGATTGCTCAGTCCATCCATCCATCCATGCATCCATCCATCCATCCAATTATTCATTCACTGTGAAAGGCATCTGTGATATAAGATATCTACTTTGAAAATCACTTTAGGTATATATTTCCCCTTTTACTCAGATGTGAAAATAGAGGCACCAAGAGACAAAGTCATCAGAAAGAAAAAAAAAAAAACATCAGCAGTGGAACAAGGTCCAACACTGAGGTCTCCAATTTCTGCATCCAGTTTCCCCAAAGTATTGAATAATATTCACCTCAGACCTTGTGATGATCAATTTTATGTGTCAACTTCACAAAGCTGTAATACCCAGCTATTTAGCCAAACATCTCCCTACATGTTTCTGTGAAGACATTATTTAGATGAGATTGATACTTTAATTAGTAAATTTTGAGTAAGATGGCCCTCTCTAACATAGATGGGTTTCATCCAGTTAGTTGAAGGCCTCACCAGAGAAAAAGAAGAAAGGAACTCTGCCAGCAGACTGCCTTCAGACCTGAGCTGCAACAACTCTTCCCTGGATTTCTAGTCTCCTGAGTGAGTGAGGGAAAGTCGCTCAGTCGTGTCCGACTTGTTGTGACCCCATGGACTGTAGCCCACCAAGCTCCTCTGTCCATGGAATTCTCTAGGCAAGAATACTGGAGTGGGTTGCCATTCCCTTCTCCAGGGGATCCTGGAGAGCCAGGGATGAAACCCAGGTCTCTTGCATTGCAGGCAGACTCTTTACCATCTAAGTCACGAGAGAAGCCCCCTCTAACCTCCTAGCCTACCCTGAAAATACTGGACCTGTCAGTCTCCACAACACGAGAAGATTCCTAAATCTCAACAGATCAACAGATAACTAGGATGCATCTAACCAATAGATGACATGTGTATATGAATATGGATATGAATATGGATATATAGGGCTTCCCAGGTGGTGCTAGTGGTAAAGACCCTGGGTGACAATGCAGGACACACAAGAGACACGAGTTCCATCCCTGGGTCAGGAGGATCCCCTGGAGAAGGGAATGGCAACCTACTCCATTATTCTTGCCTGGAAAATCCCCATGGACGAAGGAGCCTGGCGGGCTACAGTCCATGGGGTTGCAGAGTTGGACACAACTGATCGACTGAGCACAGCACAGGCAATCAAGAGAAGGCAGCCCGAACATGAAGAACACGTCAGCTAGGAAGATCTGGGAGAGAAGGAAAGAGCCATCACACTTGGAAGGTGTGAGAGTCCAGTTCCAGAATCCAACATTCCCTCTCATATAGGAATCATCTTTTCAATAAAGAATAAAGAAGTAGCAAAGAAAACAGCCAGGGTTCCCTAACCAGCTGAGAATGCTCCACGACTAGAATAAATTTAAAACACGTACACAATTTTTTTTTTAACTGACCAGCTCTTCCCAATTCTCAGGGATAAAAACTGATGGATAGAGTTTTCTCACTTTTTAGTTTTCTCTTCCACAAATGTTCTTAAACCTTTGGTTCCTGGCACAACTTATCTCCAAACAAGTGCCTGCAGACAAGACCAATGAACAAACAGCAACAAATACAAACTGAAACCTTGGGACTAGCCTCTTCTTATATGTATGATCTTGGGCCTGTCAGTTAATACTGCAGACTTGTAGGGTGGTAATAATTTCTGCTGGAGAACTGCACTGAGTTTGAATGATGGAATTAAATGCAGCAATATTTTCCTCTGCTCTGTTAAAAACACAATACTGTCCAGGTTCCACAGCTCCTAGCCAGGACACAGCTGATCTCAAAGATTCCTTCCAGCTCCGTGGCCTTGTAGTTATAAATGTAAACGAAAAATGCTTTCAACAAGATGAATACAATGACCACAGGCTTAACTGCATGCATCAGTCTGCAAAGCACTTTCACCTCTCTCAACTAACTCTGTCTTCATGTGTGTGTGTGTGTTATTTGCTCAGTCATGTCTGACTCTTTGCGACCCCACAGACTGTAGGCCACCAGGCTCCTCTGTCCATGGAATTCTCCAGGGCAAAAAACTGGACTGGGTGGCCATTCCCCTCTATAGGGGATCATCCTGACTCTGGGGTCAAACCTAGGTCTCCTGCATCGCAGGCAGATTCTTCACTGTTGAGCCACCAGAGAAGCCCAATGCTGTCTTTACTACATCAGGACCGTAGCGGCAGAGCAGTTTTCCAGAGGATGGGCTGGAGTTTATACCAGAAATCAACAAGTCCTGTTCAAGGGAGAAAGGATCAAGCAGCTAGACAGGCTGGGCCAGAGACTTCTTGGTCACTTTATTAACACCTTGGTAGCAAGGCACGGCTATAGAAAGGCTTCAGAACTAGCCAGAGTTTGGAATGTTAGCTATGTTTCTCATTAGCTGTGATACTTGGGTAAATTGCTTAACTACTCAGAGCCTCTGCTTCTCCAAGTGTTAAAATGGGGTTTGCAATTTCAACTTCATAGAGCTGTTTTTGGATTAAATGAGATGTTAAAAATGCTTATCACAGCGCCTGATACAGAGTAAGCATTTTAAAGATGAGACTTAATATTGTTACTGCCAAAAAGATCTTAGACCATCAGTCACAGCAAATCCAAATCTTCTACCCAACCCCAGATGGTGTGTGTGTGCCTAGAATCTGATGGAACAAACTCACAGTCACTAGTCAGATTCTTCTCCTAGATTCATTCCTTTCATAACTGCAAAGGAAGGCCATGTATGTGGCTCAGCACTCCTTAGCACTAGAGGGCCACCCATACTCCACAACTGGAATTCTACATCTGACACCATTCTTGGGTGCTATATCCTAAGGTGGGCATTAGGGATACAATAATAAATTGAAATATAGAGCCTTCTTTCAGAGAAGGCAATGGCACCCCACTCCAATATTCTCGCCTGGAAAATCCCATGGACGGAGGAGCCTGGTAGGCTGCAGTCCATGGGGTTGCGAAGAGTTGGGCATGACTAAGTGACTTCACTGTCACTTTTCACTTTCATGCACTGGAGAAGGAAATGGCAACCCACTCCAGTGTTCTTGCCTGGAGAATCCCAGGGACGGGGGAGCCTGGTGGGCTGCCATGTACGGGGTCACACAGAGTCAGACAAGACTGAAGCGACTTAGCAGCAGCAGCAGCAGCAGAGCCTTCTTTAAAACACAACACTGCTTAGTGAAAGAGACAAATAGAGATAAGAAAAATATACTTTACTAAGTGCCCAGTGATGAGATGGCTGAAAATGGGTTTTCTAATTCCTTTCTCAAGTGGAAAAGCTATAGAGAATTCCCAAAGGAGTTTTGAACTTTCCTGACACTTAAAGAAGGCAGAACCAGGTAAAGAGGATGACAAAAGGAGTAGGATCAGCAGGGAAAAGGGCAATGGCATCCCACTCCAGTACTCTTGCCTGAGAGTCGGACGTGACTGACAGACTTTATTTTCCCTTTTCACTTTCATGTATTGGAGAAGGAAATGGCAACCCAGTTCAGTGCTCTTGCCTGGAGAATCCCAGAGACAGAGGAGCCTGGTGGGCTGCCATCTATGGGGTCGCATAGAGTTGGACACGACTGATGCGACTTAGCAGCAGCAGCAGCAGGTAAAAGGGGGGAAAGAAATGTAGAGAAAATCCTACACAGTTTGGTTTCTCAAGAGCTTCAAGTGAGAGGTAATTGTACAAAGAACATCTATCTTTGAGCAAGGAAGGTGGGCCTGGCTCTTTCTGAGGACTCCTACCTCCCTTCCCAGTTCAGTTCAGTTCAGTCGCTCAGTCTTGTCTGCCTCTCTGCGACCCCATGGACTGCAGCACGCCAGGCCTCCCTGTCCATCACCAACTCCCGGAGTCCAACCAAACCCATGTCCATCGAGTCAGTGATGCCATCCAACCATCCCCTCCTCTGTCGTCCCCTTCTCCTCCCGCCTTCACTCTTTCCCAGCATCAGGGTCTTTTCAAATGAGCCAGTACTTTGCATCAGGCGACCATGGTCCAAAAGGTCCATTTCTTTCGAGAGCCCTTCTACCCAGCTTCACTCATCTCTCCTGTGCCTATTTTATTTATCTCAGACACCCAAGATGTAGCAAGGGCATGCAGTTTAGGAATCTGACAGACCCTCGCTTAACCTTCACTCTATCACTTATTCATTATGGGACTCAACATCTCTAAGCCCCAGTTCTCGACAAGTAAAACCTTGACCATAAGCCTGCTCAGGAACTGTGAAGTTTTGTTTCTTTGGGCTTCCCAGGTGCACTAGCAGCAAAGAACCTGCCTGCCAGTGCAGGAGACTTAAGAGACATGGGTTTGATCCCTGGGTCAGGAAGATCCCCTGGAGCAGGGCATGGCAACCCCCACCAGTATTCTTGCCTGGAGAATCCCATGGACAGAGGAGCCTGGTGGGCCTTGGTCCATAGAGTTGCGCAGGGTTCCAAGAGTTGCAGAGAGACTTCACAAGCACATTTGTTTGTTTACTTATTTTGGTTAAGATTCAAAGCAGTAATATAGTAAAGTGTTTAGCACAGTATGCAAAATGGATTAAGCACTCAACAAAGTATAGCCCTTATTATCATTCTCGCTAGTCTAAGTGAGATAAGCTTACAGAAGGCCTTGCACCGGGTCCAAACTTAATACAGACTAGGTTCTCCATTTCCCTATTGGGTAACTCATGACCTGTGACAAAGAACGGTGGATGTTAACTCCCAACTGTGCTCTCATGTATAATTCTGCCCTTATCTCTGACTTTAGCCACTCCCAGGGCTTGCACCCAGTGTCAACCAAACCCCATGGCTACACCTGAGATTTTCCCAGCCATAATCCAGGACCTGTGTGTGGCTATTATTTCCATTAAGCCTGGAAATCAAGCCTCTGCTCATAGTCCTCCATCTATTCTTATATCTTGCCCTTTCATGCTCATTAGCTATGTGCTTTGACCTGCAATATCCTGAATGTAAGGCATACTGTGGCAAACATGGGATTTTGTATATGTACATATAAAGAAAGAGAAAGAGAGAGAGACAGACAGATCTGTTGCTCATGAAACTCTAGTTCCATTATTTTTAGCCCAGAACAGAGGATGCTGAGCCAAAGACAAGAGGATGTTGTCTTTCTGGCAGCTGGTTGACATGGAAGGGAGAATCCCATTCTCTTACCCCTATTCCCTTCCTTCCCCCAAATTTTACCTCCTCCTGGTTTTAGTTTTCCCCCAGAGAGTTAGCTTGGACGTTTCTGGTTGATCCATTACTGAGGGTCACCTAAATGCAGCATTGTAACTTGCCAAGAAATCTCATTAGTCATATAATCATAAGAACAATGACAGTTACCATTCTGGAGTGTTATAATGCACCAGGGACTATTTGAAAGTAAACAAGCCATGGTTGGATATAACTCTCATCAAGACTATGGTAAATGGAACCTCAACACTCCTTGCACCCACCTATTGTTATAACTTCATTGTGGATGGAGTATACTTCACTGTCCTTTGATCTGCATTCAGTTATGTGACTTGTTTTGTCTGAGAGTATGTCGGCAGAAGTCAGTGTGCACCAGTTAGGAACACAGGCTTCAAGAGGCATCACATATGTAGGCTCACACATTTATACCTGCCATGTTCATGAGGAGGATGTGTCCCAGGGAGCCTACTGGTCCAAGAAAGGTGATGGACATAGAGCAGATTCATAGCTTTTTATCATGGAGTGGACTCACTCCATGGGCTATCCCATGACCTGGGATAGCCCAGGTCATTGACACCAGCCAACCTGTAGATGCTAAGCCATCCATCCACGATGAGCAAAACACTCCATCTAATCCACAGACACTTGGCAAAACACTATTTATTACTGGATGCCACTGAGGTTTCACAGTTGTTTTTTAAGTAGCTTTATTGTGGCAATGACTGACGGACACATTTCCATCTTACAAGTGGGTAAGGGAAGCACAACAAGGTTAATTAATTTCCAAGGGTCAGGTAGCCTATAAATAGCAGAGCTAGGCAAACAGCTTCACATACCACACCATGGCTTGTTTTGGAATGGGACCAATAAACATGGTTTAGTAAACTGACTTTCACACATTGGAGCAGATGAAAGGAATCCCTTATCAGTCAGCTTCCCTTTAGACCATATTAACAATGGTGAGAATAATCCCAGAAATAACAACCACCTGAAACTGAGGTGTCTCTCTCCAGTGGCGACATGAGTGATAACACATCCGTTCAGAGCTTGCAGGGTTGGGCTATGCTTGCTTAATGAATAGAAAAACCATATCACAGTGTATACTCAGTTCAGTTCAGTTCAGTCGCTCAGTCGTATCTGACTCTTTGCGACCCCATGAACTGCAGCATGCCAGGCCTCCCTGTCCATCACCAACTCCCAGAGTTCACCCAAACCCATGTCCATCGAGTCGGTGATGCCATCCAGCCATCTTATCCTTGGTCATCCCCTTCTCCTCCTGCCCTCAATCTTTCCCAACATCAGGGTCTTTTCAAATGAGTCAGCTCTTCGCATCAGGTGGTCAATATATTGGAGTTTCAGCTTCAACATCAGCCCTTCCAATGAACACCCAGGACTGACTAGGAATCAAATGAGGGGCATGAAAAATACACCTGCTGACATAGGTGCGTTGCTGACCCATGCTGATGTGGGAGAGTGGACGATGGAACCTGGATGGTTCTTACCTCTTCAACTGGCAGATTTTCTACCCATGTTCCTTGAAAGACAAATTTTCCCAGTACTAAAAGGTGGTTATAAATTTAAACACATGTAAGTCTACTGTAGCAAATGGAGGGGTTTTGGAGTGAAAAGAATGCATCTGCATTATAAATATGTCCTATTTCTCAATATTAAACTCTTAAAAATAGACTGGCTAAATATATAGACAATAATGGATTGAAGCTGAGTTGGCGTTACTATAAGGCTCCGGATTTTCCATTTAATGACTTATAATTTCAGCTTCCCATTTCTACATGACAGTTAGAGCAGGCTTGCTTTATTCTGCGTGATTATATGCCACCATCACACAAAAATGCCAGCAGACTCTAGTCTCTAGAGCAACCCCAGTGGGAGGGGCTAGCAGGGGATCCTGAATGGAAAACTCAGCAGATCTAGAGGAAGACCAGATCTTCACCTCCAGTCCAGCTGCTGCGTGACTTTGAACACCTCAATAGCCCTCTCTGAGCCTCAGACAATAAAACTTCCTGTGAGATTCATTGGAAACAGTACACGTACAAAGAAGTAAGACAAGGCCACATGGTGAAAACACAATGTAAAATGACTTTATCATCATACTGAGGTTCAAACCCTGAACCTCTTACATCTGCTCGTCCTTGAGCACGATGGCCATGCCTCGCCGAACCTTGGTTATCGTTTCATGTAGTAAATAGAGATGAGGGTATCTATTAGAAATATTTAAATAAGCACACTAGTTATACCATAAACTCATACTTGCTGACTTGTTGAGTGTTTATGCCACTCACCACCAGCCTGGAAAGTAGGTGATATTAGTATTTCCATATGGAGCAGAGGCTGACCTGGATTCCAAGCTGGCCTAACTCTGATCTTATCTACTGCTACAAACAAAGAGAGAAACACAAGAAGGATGTGGGAAAAGCAGAGAAGGAATCAGTCTGTGGAATGGTGGGGCTGGCCCAGGCACCTCTGGAGAGCTGTAGAGGCTCACATATGCATCTTAGGAACTATTTTTATTCCACAGCTAGATAATCCTGAATTATCTTCCTCTTTCTTATTTAGTCCTGGTTAAACTGGCTCAGCAAAGTATTATGGATGCTTCTTTTTCTTTCTATCCTTTTCCCAGGGAGCAGCCAAAAAAACTGAGTGAAGGCAGGAGAGCGAGCTAGAAATCATGTCTTTAGTGGAGCAGAACAAATTCCTCCTCTGATGTTTGGTGAAATAATAGAGATCCATCCTAGGGAGCCATTTGTACAGGGAGCCTGTGTGCACGGGCAGATGGGTCTTGAGGAACACTCTCATTTTGCTAGATGTGCACAATGAAGTAGAGAAATGTGATAAAAGAAAGAGGCAGAAAGGCAGTGATAGAACTCCCCAGCTCAGCTCACCCAGTCGCAACCCTGGAGATGCTGGCGACCCTGGAAGGGGGCTCACACACCAGTCACCGTTCTGATGAGGGGTACTGCAGGATTACAAACAATACTTGCTATTTCTCCCCTGAGTCAGCCTCTCCTTCTTCACCGTTCAGCTCTTATCAGCCACATCCTGATTTAAATCTCTAGAATGTGGACCTTGCATGCCTGGATTAGATGTGGGTGTCCAGGGACCTCCCTGATGGTCTGGTGGCTGAGATTCCAGGCTCCCAGGGCAGGGGGCCTGGGTTATATCCCGTACGCCACAGCGAAAGGATCCATGTGCTGCCGGGAAGACTGAAGATCCTACATGCCGCAACAGGACTGGGTGCAGCCAAATAAATCAATATTTTAAAAAGACGTGGGTGTCCAAGGAGGTTTTCTGGAGTCTGCACCAATAACACACATTTTATAAACACGCCTTCAGCTTGGTGTCCTTTCTCCCTTTCTTGTCCCTTCCATTCAATAGTTTGGGCATCAGAGATTTCAATGTAAGTTAATGATAAGGTGACCACAGAGAGAAGAATAGCAATCTCCATTGTGCTTTGCTCAGACCCCACCTAGAGAACTGTATTGAGACCTGAATGTTACATCAAGGATATAATTAGCAAAGTAGAACAGATACAGATAGGAGAAGCTAGACTGATACGAAAGCTTGTAATGGAATCATAAGCAACAATGAGACACTATCAATAAGTTAAGCAAGCTGCCTTTGACTATGTGAAGGGTTGTAATATTCCTAGTACTTATAATATCAATGTTTAACATTCTTATTACTGTAGCTATGCCCCCAGGCTCCATGATACATGCAATATATGCATAATAACCAAAGGGCTTTTTTGTTTGTATTTTTGGTGCTTACATTGGGCCAGGTACCTGCTAAAGAACTTTGCAGATGTGAGTTCATGTAATTCTCAGTGATGCTGTGAAGTAAACTCTAATCAAGTCTCCAATTTACAGATGGAAAAACTGACTCTCAGGCACTTAAGGTTCTTAAGACAGGTTTCTCAATCCTAGCATTATTGACATTTGGAGTTGGATAACTCTTTGTTGTGTGAACCATATTTTGTCGTATGTATGTTGTTCGATATTTAACAGCATCCTTGGCCATTGCGAATTAGATGCTAGCAGTCCCCTCTTTGAGTTGTAATAACCTAAAGTATGTCCAGATATGGCTCACTACTTCTTAAGGGGCAAAATCACCGCTGCTTGAGAACCTCTAGACTAAGGTAACCTAGATGGTAAGTGGGATGCCTGGGATTCAAATGCAGATCTGTCTGGTACCAAGATCCATGCTCTTAGGAATAATAATATCAACAACCATTGTAATAGCAATATTCATTATTTTATGAGCCCACACATGACAAACCTTTCTAACTCTGGAAAGAAGAGCTAATGGAGGTGGCACATCCTCTGGAACTGGGAGTAAGTAGGCAGAAGTGTCACATTCCAAAAATAATTCAGGAGAGATTCAAGTATTAAAAAGAAAAGGTGAACCAAAAGACAGGCAGACCAACGATAACCCAAAAATCCATCATTCAGTGAGTTTACAACTTGAGGTTCTCATTTTAGTTCTAAGTCCCTTTCAATAATTACAGAGGAAGAAACCAATCATAATTTGAATTATCTTATCCTCAGTAGAAACCCAAATAAATTTGCCTTGTACTTATACTTAGGAGATTAGGAAGGTGTCATTCCTAATTCCCTTTCTTCAGTCCTCTGACACACAGATACAAACGCTCTTGTCCATGCATCTGGGCTCAGAAACAATTGGTCCATTACCTGGTTCTAAGTAGAAGAAACTAGAGATACAATACAGCAAGTCATCAGCTGGGCAGTAAACTGGCAAGTCTCCACTGGTGTGTAATAAATTCATGGTGCCTGAGAAAGAAAGACATTGACAAGAGGGAAGATAACACATGTAAGTCTACTGTAGCAAATGGAGGGGTTTTGGAGTGAAAAGAATGCATCTGCATTATAAATATGTCCTATTTCTCAATATTAAACTCTTAAAAATAGACTGGCTAAATATATAGACAATAATGGATTGAAGCTGAGTTGGCGTTACTATAAGGCTCCGGATTTTCCATTTAATGACTTATAATTTCAGCTTCCCATTTCTACATGACAGTTAGAGCAGGCTTGCTTTATTCTGCGTGATTATATGCCACCATCACACAAAAATGCCAGCAGACTCTAGTCTCTAGAGCAACCCCAGTGGGAGGGGCTAGCAGGGGATCCTGAATGGAAAACTCAGCAGATCTAGAGGAAGACCAGATCTTCACCTCCAGTCCAGCTGCTGCGTGACTTTGAACACCTCAATAGCCCTCTCTGAGCCTCAGACAATAAAACTTCCTGTGAGATTCATTGGAAACAGTACACGTACAAAGAAGTAAGACAAGGCCACATGGTGAAAACACAATGTAAAATGACTTTATCATCATACTGAGGTTCAAACCCTGAACCTCTTACATCTGCTCGTCCTTGAGCACGATGGCCATGCCTCGCCGAACCTTGGTTATCGTTTCATGTAGTAAATAGAGATGAGGGTATCTATTAGAAATATTTAAATAAGCACACTAGTTATACCATAAACTCATACTTGCTGACTTGTTGAGTGTTTATGCCACTCACCACCAGCCTGGAAAGTAGGTGATATTAGTATTTCCATATGGAGCAGAGGCTGACCTGGATTCCAAGCTGGCCTAACTCTGATCTTATCTACTGCTACAAACAAAGAGAGAAACACAAGAAGGATGTGGGAAAAGCAGAGAAGGAATCAGTCTGTGGAATGGTGGGGCTGGCCCAGGCACCTCTGGAGAGCTGTAGAGGCTCACATATGCATCTTAGGAACTATTTTTATTCCACAGCTAGATAATCCTGAATTATCTTCCTCTTTCTTATTTAGTCCTGGTTAAACTGGCTCAGCAAAGTATTATGGATGCTTCTTTTTCTTTCTATCCTTTTCCCAGGGAGCAGCCAAAAAAACTGAGTGAAGGCAGGAGAGCGAGCTAGAAATCATGTCTTTAGTGGAGCAGAACAAATTCCTCCTCTGATGTTTTTGGTGAAATAATAGAGATCCATCCTAGGGAGCCATTTGTACAGGGAGCCTGTGTGCACGGGCAGATGGGTCTTGAGGAACACTCTCATTTTGCTAGATGTGCACAATGAAGTAGAGAAATGTGATAAAAGAAAGAGGCAGAAAGGCAGTGATAGAACTCCCCAGCTCAGCTCACCCAGTCGCAACCCTGGAGATGCTGGCGACCCTGGAAGGGGGCTCACACACCAGTCACCGTTCTGATGAGGGGTACTGCAGGATTACAAACAATACTTGCTATTTCTCCCCTGAGTCAGCCTCTCCTTCTTCACCGTTCAGCTCTTATCAGCCACATCCTGATTTAAATCTCTAGAATGTGGACCTTGCATGCCTGGATTAGATGTGGGTGTCCAGGGACCTCCCTGATGGTCTGGTGGCTGAGATTCCAGGCTCCCAGGGCAGGGGGCCTGGGTTATATCCCGCACGCCACAGCGAAAGGATCCATGTGCTGCCGGGAAGACTGAAGATCCTACATGCCGCAACAGGACTGGGTGCAGCCAAATAAATCAATATTTTAAAAAGACGTGGGTGTCCAAGGAGGTTTTCTGGAGTCTGCACCAATAACACACATTTTATAAACACGCCTTCAGCTTGGTGTCCTTTCTCCCTTTCTTGTCCCTTCCATTCAATAGTTTGGGCATCAGAGATTTCAATGTAAGTTAATGATAAGGTGACCACAGAGAGAAGAATAGCAATCTCCATTGTGCTTTGCTCAGACCCCACCTAGAGAACTGTATTGAGACCTGAATGTTACATCAAGGATATAATTAGCAAAGTAGAACAGATACAGATAGGAGAAGCTAGACTGATACGAAAGCTTGTAATGGAATCATAAGCAACAATGAGACACTATCAATAAGTTAAGCAAGCTGCCTTTGACTATGTGAAGGGTTGTAATATTCCTAGTACTTATAATATCAATGTTTAACATTCTTATTACTGTAGCTATGCCCCCAGGCTCCATGATACATGCAATATATGCATAATAACCAAAGGGCTTTTTTGTTTGTATTTTTGGTGCTTACATTGGGCCAGGTACCTGCTAAAGAACTTTGCAGATGTGAGTTCATGTAATTCTCAGTGATGCTGTGAAGTAAACTCTAATCAAGTCTCCAATTTACAGATGGAAAAACTGACTCTCAGGCACTTAAGGTTCTTAAGACAGGTTTCTCAATCCTAGCATTATTGACATTTGGAGTTGGATAACTCTTTGTTGTGTGAACCATATTTTGTCGTATGTATGTTGTTCGATATTTAACAGCATCCTTGGCCATTGCGAATTAGATGCTAGCAGTCCCCTCTTTGAGTTGTAATAACCTAAAGTATGTCCAGATATGGCTCACTACTTCTTAAGGGGCAAAATCACCGCTGCTTGAGAACCTCTAGACTAAGGTAACCTAGATGGTAAGTGGGATGCCTGGGATTCAAATGCAGATCTGTCTGGTACCAAGATCCATGCTCTTAGGAATAATAATATCAACAACCATTGTAATAGCAATATTCATTATTTTATGAGCCCACACATGACAAACCTTTCTAACTCTGGAAAGAAGAGCTAATGGAGGTGGCACATCCTCTGGAACTGGGAGTAAGTAGGCAGAAGTGTCACATTCCAAAAATAATTCAGGAGAGATTCAAGTATTAAAAAGAAAAGGTGAACCAAAAGACAGGCAGACCAACGATAACCCCAAAATCCATCATTCAGTGAGTTTACAACTTGAGGTTCTCATTTTAGTTCTAAGTCCCTTTCAATAATTACAGAGGAAGAAACCAATCATAATTTGAATTATCTTATCCTCAGTAGAAACCCAAATAAATTTGCCTTGTACTTATACTTAGGAGATTAGGAAGGTGTCATTCCTAATTCCCTTTCTTCAGTCCTCTGACACACAGATACAAACGCTCTTGTCCATGCATCTGGGCTCAGAAACAATTGGTCCATTACCTGGTTCTAAGTAGAAGAAACTAGAGAGACAATACAGCAAGTCATCAGCTGGGCAGTAAACTGGCAAGTCTCCACTGGTGTGTAATAAATTCATGGTGCCTGAGAAAGAAAGACATTGACAAGAGGGAAGACCACGGACTCCCACCTGCCTCTTTCCATGGCCGGAGCATCTGCCTCCTGAGCTGTCAGTCAGTTCAGTCGCTCAGTCGTGTCCGACTCTTTGTGACCCCATGGACTGCAGGATGCCAGGCTTCCCTGTTCATCTTCAACTCCTGGACCTTGCTCAAACTCATGTCCACTGAGTTAGTGATGCCATTCAACCATCTCATCCTCTGTTGTCCCCTTCTCCTCCCACCTTCAGTCTTTCCCAGCATCAGGGTCTATTTCGAGGAGTCATTTACTCGCATCAGGTGGCCAAAGTATTGGAGTTTCAGCTTCAGCATCGGTCCTGCCAATGAATATTCAGGACTGATTTCCTTCAGGATTGACAGATTTGATCTCCTTTCAGTCCAAAGGTCTCTTAAGAGTCTCCCCCAAATTGAACACAAAGGAAGAAAGTAGAAGAAAGACATACACATCTCTAGCAATTACAGAGTAGAATCACCAAAGGTTCACAGACACAAGTTAGGAGCAAACTTGCATGAAGCAGATCATCCAGGTGACATTTTAGAGACCCTTCCCAAAGACCTGACAATGCAATAAATTACACCAAGATGTTGTTGAATTAAAGCTGGGCTAAATTGGATTGGGCATCAAAACAAATTATTCAATTAACTGGTGATTCAAGCAAAAAAAAAAAAATAATAGTAAGAGGAGGATGTGGAGTTCACACCTAGAAGGCCAAGCAGAGAGAGATAGCTACCTCTTTGACGATTTTAGCCCTCCCCTGCAAAGCACAGGGACTGAAGCTCTACTTGGATGCTGGGTATGGTATATCAAAGAAGGATGAGAGGGTATTCCCAGGTGGCATATACAAAGTGCATCTTCATTTCAAAACACGATGAATCACTTAGTATGGCTAGAGTTCAGTGATCCTAGAGGGATGCTGCTACAGATAAGGTGAGAAAGATGCGGTGACCACATCGGGAAGGGATGAGGGACCTGAATACCAAGTTAAGCACCTGAGCTTTAGTGTATACAGTAGGGACGACCACATGTAAATATGGATTTTGATCAGAAGAGTGGCACCATCAGAGGAATACTAAAGAAAGATCAACGTGACTGTCAGTGTGGAAGAGGGTTCCTAGGGAAACTAATACATAATAGCAGTACTGATGAAAAGAGCTGAAATGTATCGAGCCCCTCAGCATGTGCCGGTAACTGTGCTAAGCGTTTTATTTACGTTTTCTGATTTAATACTCACAACAAACATATGGGGTAAGCACTTTGATAAACCGCTTTTTGTAGAAGAAAAGATTAAGCTTAGAATTCAAATTGTGTTCAGGATCCCAATATTTGACACTGATGGCGTCAAGATACTACCCCAAGTTCAATTCTAGCATCTATACACTTATTTGAGAAGTCTCTGTAAGTCCAGACAAAGGAAAATACAGATCTCAACTGGACAATGTCGAAGGAAATAGAAAACAAGATTTATACCTGAAAACATACATATTTAGGGAATAGCAATGGGTAGGAATGATTGGACTTAGATCTAAACTGGAGGCTATGAGAGAAGTCTTGTTGCATCCTAGCTGTTCTCCTTGGGAATGATATATAACTCTCGTTTCAGGGTTAACTGCATCCTGATAGGGTCAAAGGTTGCCTAAATGTTCCCCTTTTCAATTATAAAAGGATGACTTGTCATTGATGCTTTTCTTACCAAGATCAGCTTGTCTACAGAACTAAATTAAAACGTATGTTGCTGCTGCTGCTGCTGCTGCTGAGTTGCTTCAGTCATGTCTGACTCTGTGCGACCCCACAGACGGCAGCCCACCAGGCTCCCCCGTCCCTGGGATTCTCCAGGCAAGAACACTGGAGTGGGTTGCCATTTCCTTCTCCAATGCATGAAAGTGAAAAGAGAAAGTGAAGTCGCTTCAATCATGTCTGACTCTTCTCGACCCCATGGACTGCAGCCTACCAGGCTCCTCCGTCCATGGGAGTTTCCAGGCCAAGAGTACTGGAGTGGGGTGCCATTGCCTTCTCTGAAACATATGTTACAGAAATGGAAAAAAAAATGTCAAGATGAAAAAATTTCATCTCACCATCATCCAAGGGAGTGGCAACAGCAGGGTAAAAACTGCTGGGAAGGAGCGTGACCCAGACTCTGGGATTTGGGCAGGACTAGAGGGTGCAGGCAGACAGCCAAGGAGGGCACTGTCTTCACGAGCAGAAGGGTTTGCAGACGACTGAACTTGAAACTTAAGTAAACACACCTCATACAAATATTTATACTTACCTGCTCAGTGAACTTATCATGAATCTCCCTGTGGCTCTGGCTCATTAGTAAGTCCAATTCTTCAAGTCTCACTGCTCTTCCTAGATATCACTAATGCTGCCCGCTCCGAGCTCCACTGTTNAACACACCGCATACAAATATTTATACTTACCTGCTCAGTGAACTTATCATGAATCTCCCTGTGGCTCTGGCTCATTAGTAAGTCCAATTCTTCAAGTCTCACTGCTCTTCCTAGATATCACTAATGCTGCCCGCTCCGAGCTCCACTGTTTCCCCATCCTCAGCAAAGTCTGGATCCCTTTTCTCGCTCTTGTCTTTCGGAATGTGCCTGACCCTCCCTACCTTATCCTTCAGTCACAGCCCTCATTCACTTCCAAGTTAATTGTTTCCACTGATGTGTGCAAACCAACCATTTATGGGAAATGTCACAGGATGTTAATTTCATGTGGAACTGGGTAACTGCAAAAAGTGCCTCCTTTTTTATTATGTAGAATAAGTATTATATTAATAGTGCCATTTTCCATTAGAACCACAATTGCAGGCCTGTCGTCCACTAACTGTGGGTTATTTCTCATGAAGTATTTTTCTGAACAGTTTTCTTTCTAAATCCCCCATACTCCCTCCCTTGCATCATCATAATTAAGAGAATGCAGCATAATTATAAACACATAGTGGAGGCTCCAATGCCTGCATGGACTATCCAACTAGTGCTACATACTTACTGAAATTTCTCAAGCAAAAAGGAAGAAGTGTTGGACTCACTAGGGAGGTAGAGGAATGAAGATTGATGAAATCAGCAGGAACAAGAGAAAGCAGTCCAGAAAACCTGGCCAGAGTCCACGTCAGGGGAGCTGAGCCTGCCTGAGTATTTCTAGAAGGCAACCAGGAAGCATATTCAAAGCTGCGGAACATTGAGAAAAATCTTGTCAAGCATCTATCATGTTAGATGCTTCACATGTATCATCTGATTTACTCCTCAAGGCGACTCCATGAGGTTTTTTTATTGCCATTTTACAGATGAAGGAATTGAGAGTCTAAAAGTTAAGGAAAGAAAGGGCAAGCTGAGATTTAATACTCAATTCTAGCATTAGCATTACTAATCCAGTTACTGCCATTAAGAACCACTCCAAGTTGTTTTTCTTTTTTTTTTTTTTTTTTTTCAAGACTGTACTTATTCATGTGCCTGTGGGTCAAAGAAGCCCTACTGACTCAGTCAAGAATCTGCTTTCAGTGCAGGAGACCCAGGTTTGATCCCTAGTTTGGGAAGATCCCCTACAGAAGGGAATGGTTACCTACTCCAATATTCCTGCCTGGAGAGTTCCATGAACAGGGGAGCCTGGCAGGCTACAGGCCATGGGGTTGCAAAATGCTGGACGCGAATGAGCGACTTTCACTGTGGGTCAAATGAGGGTCAGATTCTTCAGGCTGGGGTTTGCTTGGCTGCAAAGCAACAGGTTGAGTTCGGGTCAGCTTCTCAGGCTTCGCATCCTCTTTGGGTCAGCGAGCTAAATGGGACTTTGAGGAGAGCACAAGAAAGAAACTCCTCTGTGCAAGCATATGTCAGGCTTTTTTGCGTGTCACACCTGCTAACATCTCACTGGTCAAGTAAGTCAGATGGGCAAGCTCAGCTTCAACAGGACAGGAAAATGTTCCCGACTCACAGTGGCAGATGGAAAGTGAATATACACTCAGTAATCATCTAAGCTATCACATCTAAAAATCTTTCAAGTTTCAACAGCACCGTGAAAACCACACCACTGTGAGTCCAAGTTTTTGTAGGGAGTCATGTCAAAGGGAGGTGGTCATGGTGACACAGAAATGGTAGCAAGTAAACCACCTGGAACCTTCCTCACCTGAGTAAAAGGCTTCATATTGGCAAGTCTTCTTAGGAAGGCTGTTAGAAAGTGACTGAGACGCCTCTGCTATGTTTAGTCGCTCAGTCATGTTCAACTCTTTGTGACTCCGTGGACTGCAGCCTGCCAGGCTCCTCCGTCCATGGGGATTCTCCAGGCAAGAAGAATGGAGTGGGTTGCCATGCAGTCTTCCAGGGGATCTTCCCAACCCAGGGATCAAACCCAGGTCTCCCATATTGCAGGAGGATTCTTTACATCTGAGTTATCAGGGAAGCCCAAGAATACTGGAGCAGGTACCCGATCCCTTCTCCAGGGAATCCTCAAGTCCCAGGAATCAAACCGGGGTCTCCTGCAATGCAGGATTCTTTACCAGTTGAGCTAACAGAGAAGCAAGATGCCTATACAGAGTTTAAAAAAAAAACAAAACAGGATGCTTCTTCGTGTGCTCAAATTCTATTGCATTGCTCAGTTTTACTTTTCTTTATCAAACATATCACTGCTGCCAATGTGTTGTTATACATCTATTTTCTTATTTGTTCCCACTTGTTGCTGCTTAGTTATCTCTGACTCCCAGAGGCCCTGTGGACTATAGTCCGCCAGGCTCCTCTGCCCAAGGAATTTTCGAGGCAAGAATACTAGAATGGGGTGCCATTTCCTTCTCCAGGGGATCTTCCTGACCCAGGGATTGAACCCACGTCTCCTGCATTGGCAGGCAGATTCTTTACCACTAGTACCATCTGGGAAGCCCGGTCCCCTCTTAACCATTCCAAATGTTAGCTAAATAAATAAAAAGATACTGTCTACTTTGTTAGCTGTCATATCACTGCTGCTTAAGGTGCTGACTAAAATGCAGTACACACTCAGTATTTTTTTTAGTACGTGGAATGCAATGTTGTTAACTCAACCTTATAAACACTCTCTGCCTGTAACACAACAAACTCAACCTGTGCCAGCTTTGAGCTCTGAAGAGGGGACAAAGTTGTTTTGAGAGGTGCAGTGGAATGGTAATGATGATGACAATGGTGGCTATGGTTTGATGTTGCTATTAAATATAATGAAAATTAAAGATCACTGGACTAGGAAGAAAAAAGTACTAATGACTCAGTTACATATCTTTACACTTGTGTTGCTTTGGAAGATCTCTTAACCTCAGCAATTCTCAGTGATTTCATCTATGTAATTGGTTTGCATATAGAGATTTTGCCAAAATATCTCAAGTCTCCAATATAATCTCTTAAAGTATCTGGCACAAAGTAGGTAGCTAGGTTGAAACTGAGGATGGTGATGGTCAAGATGATAAGCATTTTCTTAAAGTTTTTCCTGGGAAAAGTATATAAAACAACTGTTGTAAAAGTAGGCAGAATTAAACTTTACAACAGGTATAGCAAAGGACTGGGAGTTAAAAGCTGAAGAAATGTTCATGGAACAAGACACTTCTGAACTGACACCCATAGACCACATTAGATTCATATATGGAGAGATGGTAGAGGAAAGTCCCAGAAAAGGAAAATAAAACAAGAAAATCCCCAGAAAGACATAAGGGCAGAGCTAACAGTTGCAGCTGTCCAAACAGAAATTTTTGATTTATCTAAGCAATTCCAGATTAATGGGTTGATCTCTACAGTAACCGTGTATAATATACAGAAGAGTAATCATCACTATGTTACAGGTGAAGAAACAAAAGGTTCAAAGACAGTGCATAATTTAACTCTGCAGCTGGATGAGAAACGGAAAATCTAGTTGAGACCCCAAAGTGACACATATCAGACATCAAAATGAGTTTAAGATAGATCACTCCAGTAGCTCATGTGAACAGTGGGTCACTAGATACCAGTGAGCGAACCATTTAACTCCTCAGTTCCATCAGGGGAATGACAAATGACTTTTTTTTTACATTTTTTTAAAAATTGAAGTATATTTGATTTACAATACTGTCTTAGTTTCAAGTGTACAGCAAAGTGATTTAGTTACATGTATGTGTTTTATATTTATACATACGTAAATAGAAAATTTTATATATTTAACCGAAGATGAGATGGCTGGATGGCATCACTGACTCGATAGACGTGAGTCTGAGTGAACTCCGGGAGATGGTGATGGACAGGGAGGCCTGGCGTGCTGCGATTCATGGGGTCGCAAAGAGTCGGACACGACTGAGCGACTGAGCTGAACACATTTATATACAAATTTGTATTTATCTATATTCTTTTTCAGATTCTCTTCTATTGTAGGTCATGACAAGATGTGAATATAGCGCCCTCTGGTATACAGTAAGTCCTTGCTGTCTATGCATTTTCCATGCAGTAACGTGCGTCTGTTCATTCCAGGCTCCTATTCGTCCCTCCCCCATCCTTTGGTCACCATAAGTTCGCTTTCTGTATCTGTCCATCTTGCTATGCTCCATGAGTTCAGCGGTGACAGCTTTCTAATTTCACGTTCAACTGCTATCACACAGCATTTGCCTTCGTCTGACTTACGTCGCTCAGTATGATACTCTCTAGGTCCATCCACGTTGCTACAAATGGCATTATTTCATTCCTTTTTGAGTAATATTCCACTGTGGTGTGTGTGCATCACACCTTCTCTATCCACTCATCTCTTATGGACACTTGGGTCCATTCCATATCTTAGCTATTATAAACAGTGCTGCTATGAACACTGGGGTGCACATATCTTTTTGAATTACAGTTTCTCCGTGGCCCAGGATGATGAACCAAAGAAAACCAGCATGAGGATGAAGAACAAAATAGCTGTTCAAAGAAGGACTCTAAGAAAGGTTGTGTGAGCTCAGATCACGGCCCCTCCACATTTCAGCTATGAGATCTTGGACACCTTCCTTACGATTTCTAAGGCTTAGTTTCTTTACCTGTAAAACAGGGATGACAATCATGTAATAATACACACTGTCAAAGTGGGTAAAACAGCACACTCTAAGTGCCATGTAAGTGTCAGCCATCACACTTCTCTGAAGACCTGAGGAAAGGGCTGCCTGGAAGCGTGAACGCACCACACCAGAAGGAAGCTGGAGAAATCGTGAGAGTGACGGAGTAAGTGAACCAACACGGGGAAACAGGGATGCCGCCAACCACACGAAGGGGCCTCAGAGAAGGATGGTTAGGAGTGGGAGCTGCTCCGAGAAGATCATGATCACGCGCTCACGCAGTGAGCTAGCTCTAACTCCACCTGGACCACTGAAGCTAGGTCATGTCATGACGATGGCACTCAAGCCAGACCTTCCCTGACCTTTCTGTGTTTCCCCCCTCCTCACGCACACTCCAGCCCCAGAGAGGCTGGAAACAACAGATAAAAGCTGGAGAGGGGGCAAGTGAGAAAGAGAAAGCAAGCAAGCGTCACTGACCATCTTCAGCTGCCAAGATAACTTCAGCCCTAATCAGGGGAACCGCAGAGAGATTCTCCTTTTAGTGGGGACCGAAGAGCTGGTTATTACAAGCCACTGGACAGCCCGGAACTGAGACGGTCTTTTGTTATGTTAAGTCAGTTTCGGCCTTTAATTACCTAACGGTCACCAGAAAAGCCACTGTGTATTTCTACAGGGGCAGGGAAGAAACTAATACCGTAATATTACTCAACAAGTATAAAGTGGTTAGAAGACAAAACCAAAGATGCTTTGTGACTGTATCCTATCGGGGCACTGCCGGGCAGCACATGACATTACAACTCTGTAATACTATTTTCCTTATACTTAATACAGCTTTTTCCACTCCAACTAGGACTTCCTTTTTGTTTTTAATAAAATCATCACAACAGATTCAGATAAAAGTTACTTAGCAGGGAAGTGGAAGAATTTGACTTGAGTTTGCATTTCCCAACTCATGAATCATTCTCCATACAAGGAGGCAATCAATATATGCAATTTATGGTTGTAAATAATGTATTTTTCCTTTAACTCAATCATAGGTTAACCATTAAGTCTTCCTTCCACTGGACTAGGTATTTTTTCTGTGTTCTCTTTCATTTTATCATATAGAGTCCTAGTTCTTGTAACATTGCTCATATTTGCAATGATTGGCAGGAAAGTTATGACCAACCTAGACAGCATATTAAAAAGCAGAGACATTACTTTGTCAACAAAGGTCCATCTAGGCAAGGTTATGGTTTTTCCAGTGGTCATGTATGGATGTGAGAGTTGGACTGTAAAGAAAGTTGAGCGCTGAAGAATTGATGCTTTTGAACTGTGGTGTTAGAGAATACTCCTGAGAGTCCCTTGGACTGCAAGGAGATCCAACTAGTCCATCCTAAAGGAGATCAGTCCTGGGTATTCATTGGAAGGAATGATGCAGAAGCTGAAACTCCAGTACTTTGGCTACCTGATGCGAAGAGTTGCTGCTGCTGCTGCTAAGTCACTTCAGTCGTGTCCGACTCTGCGTGACCCCATAGATGGCAGCCCACCAGGCTCCCCCATCCCTGGGATTCTCCAGGCAAGAATACTGAAGTGGGTTGCCATTTCCTTCTCCAATGCATGAAAGAGAAAAGTGAAAGTGAAGTCGCTCAGTCTGTCCGGCTGTTAGCGACCCCATGGACTGCAGCCCACCAGGCTACTCCGTCCATTGGATTTTCCAGGCAAGAGTACTGGGGTGGGGTGCCATTGCCTTCCCCGATGCGAAGAGTTGACTCATTGGAAAAGACCCCGATACTGGGAAAGTTTGAGGGCAGGAGGAGAAGGGGATGACAGAGGATGAGATGGCTGGATGGCATCACTGACTCAATGGACATGGGTTTGGGTAAACTCCAGGAGCTGGTGATGGACAGGGAGGCCTGGCGTGCTGCGGTTCATGGGTCACAGAGTCGGACACAACTGAGTGACTGAACTGAACTGATGACTGTTATCTCTCCCAACTGGAAATGTGCTCCGTATTGGCGAAGACCATGTTTGTATCATTTACTACTACATTTGTATTATTTACTACTATTGTCCAGTCTTTCTCCAGCACAAAGTGCCTCGTACAGAGTAGGCATTCGATGTACATCAGTTAAGTGAATGAATGGGTGAATTAATTAACAAAGATTTACCCATTTGAGTTTCAAAGCACTGGTTTCAAAATAATTGGTTTAATATATGTAGTTCTGTCTTGAAATACATTCCCAACTAACATATCACTTGGTTAGGTTTTAAAATCAGTATATTAGAAGTATTACCATTTGGAAGTACATAAAACCTTCAAAATATCATTTATAGGTGGCTGAACTGGGTCCCAGAGAATGGGGACGACACCTGAGACAGGGTCAGGATGGCAAGGCCAGTGGCCATCCTCTCTGATGCTCTTTCATCCTCCTTGATGCTCTTTTTCCTGTCTCCATTTGGCTGAAGAACCTTCTAGCCCTGTGTAACTGATGGTTTTCATGGATTCACACTCCACAGCATCAGCCAGTGAGACTGTCACTGGGCATCAGTGAAAAGTAAAGAGAAGCCTGGAGGAAGCTTTCATTCTGGCATTAAAAAACATGTGACAGAAATCTCAGCCTAATGTTGTGTGAAATTTGGGAAGGATCAATAATCATCAAGTCAAAACTGATCTTCAGCTTTCAGGTCTTCCTAGACCCCTGCCCCCAAACCTCTAGGCAACCAGTGGGTCCTGAAGTGAGTCATTCATGACTGGGTTTGAATGAAACATCTTTATGAAGCAGGGGGCTGAGCCCAAGGAGGGGAGGTTCCTTTAAGCTTGGGGAAGCTGTTTTGTCATCTGGTATCAAGCTTTGATAGAACTGTCCCGGCACATGCCTCAGGACTCTTGTGCGAATTCTGCTGGGATCCTCCCTTTGGTCCCACTGGGCTTCTGATTCTTAGAAGGACAGATGGTGATGGCCAGGGTTGACTCATTGCCTCCCCTGTATTGACACTGAACTCAGCATATACATGGATTGTCTTACATCCCATGATAATCCTATGAGTTAAATAACTTCTTATTATAGGCATTTTACAGATGAAGAAACTGAGGTTCAGGAAGGTTTTACAAACTTGCCCAAGGTCACAGGGCCAGCATGAGGTAGAGGAACTACTAGAACATACAGTCTGAGCTCAGAGCCCACATGGACAGCCACTATGCTTCATAAGCCCCATTGTCCACACGGTGGCCATGCAATAGCTGGGGGAGATGATGGACGCCTCCTCCAAGTGCCTTCTTTCTGCTGCCCTACCCGCCCACATCTGTCCTGCCATATGCATTTGCACTCACTCAGAGTGCGTACGTCTGTGCTGAATACCTACCACATGTCTTAAATGATTTGGGTCCATTACCACTCAATACTGATACGTAAACATGTATCAGTCTGGTAGACAGAGTGCCTGAAGAACTATGGATGAAGGTTCATAACACTGTACAGGAGGTGGTGATCAAAATCATCCCCAAGAAAAAGAACTGCAAAAAGGGGAAATGGCTGTCTGGGGAGGCCTTACAAATAGCTGAGAAAAGAAGAGACATGAAAGACAAAGGCAAAAAGCAAAGATATACCACCTGAAAGCAGAGTTCCATAGAATGGCAAGGAGAGATAAGAAAGCCTTCCTAAGAGAACAATGCAAAGAAATAGAGAAAAAGAATAGAATGGGAAAGACTAGAGATCTCGTCAAGAAAATGAGAGATATCAAGGGAACATTTCATGCAAAGATGGGCTCAATAAAGGACAGAAATGGTATGGACCTAACAGAAGCAGAAGATATTAAGGAAGAGAGGCAAGAATACACAGAAGAGCTATTCAAAAAAGATCTTAATGACCCAGATAACCACGATGGTGTAATCACTCACCTAAAGCCAGTCAACCTGGAGTGTCAAGTCAAGTAGGCCTTAGTGAAGTGAAGTGAAGTCGCCCAGTCGTGTCCGACTCTTTGCGACCTCATGGACTGTAGCCTACCAGGCTCCTCTGTCCATGGGATTTTCCAGGTAATAGTACTTGAGTGGATTGCCATTTCCTTCTCCAGCGGATCTTCCCAACCCAGGGATCGAACCCAGGTCTCCTGCATTGTAGACAGATGCTTTGCCGTCTGAGCCACCAGGGAAGCATCAATACGGACAAAGCGAGTGGAAGTGATGGAATTCCAGCTGAACTATTTCAAATCCTAAAAGATGATGCTGTCAATATGTCAGCAAATTTGGAAAACTCAGCAGTGGCCAAAAGATTGGAAAAAGTCAGTTTTCATTCCAATCCCAAAGAAGGGTAATGCCAAAGAATGTTCAAACTACCACACAATTGCACTCATTTCACATGCTAGCAAGGTAATGCTCAAAATCCTTCAAGTTAAGCTTCAGCAGTACATGAACTGAGAACTTTCAGATGTACAAGCTGGATTTAGAAAAACCAGAGGAACCAGAAATCAAATTGCCAACATCCACTGGACCACAGAAAAAGCATGACAATTCCAAAAAACATCTACTTCTGTTTTATTGACTACACTAAAGCCTTTGACTATGTGGATCACAACAAACTGTGGAAAATTCTTAAAGAGATGAGAATATTAGACCACCTTACCTGCCTCCTGAGAAACCCGTATGCAGGTCAAGAAGCAACAATTAGAAACGGACGTGGAATGAGGCACTGGGTCAAAATTGGGAAAGGAATATATCAAGGCTGTACATTGTTTACCCTACTTATTTGACTCGTATGCAGAAATGTCATCATGCGAATGTCAGAAATAAATCATGTGAAATGTCAGGCTGGATGAAGCATAAGCTGGAATCAAGATTGCTGGGAGAAATATCAATAACCTCAGATATGCAGATGACACTATTCTGGTGGCAGAAAGCAACAGTGAAAGTGAAAGTCGTTCAGTCGTGTCTGATTCTTTGAACTATACAGTCCATGGAATTCTCCAGGCCAGAATACTGGAGTGGGTAGCTGTTCCCTCCTCCAGGAGAACGTCCCAACCCAGGGACCGAACCCAGGTCTCCCGCATTGCAGGCAGATTCTTTACCAGCTGAGCCACAAAAGAAGCTCAAGACAGAAAGCAAAGAGGGACTAAACAGCCTCTTGATGAAGGTGAAAGAGGAGAGAGAAAAGGCTGGCTTAAAACTCAACATTCAGAAAACTAAGATCCTGGCATCTGGTCCCATCCCTTCATGGCAGATAGATGGGGAAACAATGGAAACAGTGACAGACTTTTTCTTGGGCTCCAAAATCACCATGGATGGTGACTGCAGCCATGAAATTAAAAAACACTTGCTTCTTGGAAGAAAAGCTATGACAAACCTAGACAGCATATTAAAAAGCAGAGACATTACTTTGCTGACAAAGGTCTGTCTAGTCAAAGCTATGGTCTTTCCAGTAGTCATATATGGATGTGAGAGTTGGACCATAAAGAAGGCTAATCACCAAAGAGCTGATGCTTTTGAACTGTGGTGTTGGAGAAGACTCTTGAGAGTCCCTTGGATTGCAAGGAGATCAAACCAGTCAATCCTAAAGAAATCAGTCCTGAATGTTCCTTAGAAGGACTGATGCTAAAGCTGAAACTGCAATGCATTGGCCACCTGATGCAAAGAGCTGACTCACTGGAAAAGATCCTGATGCGGGGAAAGATTGAGGGCAGGAGAAGGGGAAGACAGAGGATGAGATGGTTGGATGGCATCACTGACTCAATGGACACGGGTTTGGGTAAACTCCAGGAGATAGTAAAGGACAGGGAAGCCTGGTGTGCTGCAGTCCATGGGGTCGCAAAGAGTTGGACACGACTGAGTGACAACACTCAACACTTGACTTCAACCTCTGATAAGCAGGTGTTGTTACCCTTGATTGGACACGGGTTTGGGTAAACTCCAGGAGATAGTAAAGGACAGGGAAGCCTGGTGTGCTGCAGTCCATGGGGTCGCAAAGAGTTGGACACGACTGAGTGACAACACTCAACACTTGACTTCAACCTCTGATAAGCAGGTGTTGTTACCCTTGATTCACAGATGAGCAGACAGAAGCTCAGGGAGGTGGAATAGCTACTGTGCCAGCAAGAGAAGTTGGCAGGGCTCCTTCCCAAGTGCCCCAGGAGAGCTCTGGACGGCTGTCCTAAAGAAGAGATTTCCTTACCTCTCAGCCAGTAATTCCCTGCCCCTCGCTCACAGAACACAGCCCTGCACAGCAGGAACTATTTGTGTCAAAAAGTTGTGGGTTTCTAAGAGCCAGGGCCATGCCTGTCCCCTCAGTATTCTCCTCAAGACCTTAGCTCATCATAGTTACTTGAAATTCCAGGGGCAAAATGCTGTCCCTTTCTCCACACATTCAGCTGGTTATTTGCTGAGGAAGTCACTTCACACTTCTTGAACTCTACTCTCCATGTCTATCAGGATGGGATAGCACTACCTCCCCATAAAATTGGTTGGAAGATGAAGTAAGAAAGTAGAAAAATGGTTATAAAAGCTTCAGTATGATGCCTAACACAAAATAAGAAGCCAGTTGTTGTTTTTCAAAAAGCTATTATCATAGGAACATTTGTTCTTGAAGCACTGCTTATCTGAGGTTTCTAAATCTTTTGACCACGATGACAAAATAAAAATCATCTCTTTAGTACTTATCACCCTTATAACAAATAGTTGTTAACTTAGGTAACTGGTTACCCAATGCACAGGCATTAGGTCTTATCAATACAATAACAGTGCTGATAATAATATCAAATGCACAATACTCTACAGCTTTAGTGCATGTTCCTTTAGTAACAGTGGACTGGAAAAGAGGGAGGTGGAGATGCAGATATGGAGTCTGAAGGGTCAAGTCACGAGAAGGAGCCCAGGGCACCCAGGGCTGTTCCTCTTGCCCTGAAATCTTCTTGTAGTCTCCACTCTCTCTCTCCCTACTCTCACCCTCTCTGACGCATCCTCCCCTTTGCAGTCCATTCAATCTGCCAAGATGCAAATGGGATCTTTGATTCACCAGTTTAAAGACCTTTAGTAGCTCCCCCACAGCCCTTAGGACAAAGTCAAGTGCTTGGACCGGTTTGCCAGGAAAGGCCTTTATAATCTGGTGCACAACAGCCTCCTCGCCCTTTGCTGCTGTATGTTCCTTTGTGATGCACATCTGACCAAACCAAATTTGGCACAGCACCTTCCCATGTCTGCCTTTCTCCCAGCTAAGTGCTGCTGTCTTTCAGCTCTTCAGGCAGCTCTCTGCTGTTCAGAAGCCCCTTTGCTGACACTCTGAACCGGCCCCCATGAAACAGCGCATTGCTGCTGTTGTTCAGGCTCTGAGCTCTGCTCCATTCACTTGTGACCCCATGAACTACAGTCCCCCAGGCCCTCTGGCCATGGGATTTCCTAGGCAAGAATACCGGAGTGGGCTGCCATTTCCTTTTTCAGGGGATCGTCCCAACCCAGGGATCGAACCACATCTCCTCCATTAGCAGGTGAATTCTTTACCTCTGAGACATCAGGGAAGCCCCAAACAGCCCATAGCGCCAGCTAATTTACCTCCTACAATATATCCTTGTTTTCCACTATATTCTCCACAAACTGCAAACTCCTGTAGAATCAAACAAGACAGCCCATGTCTAAAAGCCCAAGCCAGTACTGGGCACATAATATTGTTTGTTACATGTCCTTCTCTCTCAGCCTCAGTTTCATCAAAGGCGAATGATGTTGAAAACATCCATTCTTCTGCTACAGGAGATTGATGGAAAGATAGAAGGACACACATGAGAAATTTCTATTCAAACTTCCAATCCTTGTTCACACGGTAGACATTTGTTTTAGGGTTTTATTTTTTAATTTAGAAAGATAGCCTATCGAAAAGATACCTGTATCCCAATATTCATTAGCAGTATTATTTACAGTTGGCAAGATACGGAAGCAGCCTAAGCATCCATCAACTGAAGAATGGATAAAGATGTGATACACACACACAACCACACACACCACGCACGCACGCACACATGGATACTGCTGTGGTGCTGCTGCTGCTGCTGCTGCTGCTGCTGCGTCGCTTCAGTCATGTCCGACTCTGTGCGACCCCAGAGATGGCAGCCTACCAGGCTTCCCGGTCCCTGGGATTCTCCAGGCAAGAACACTGGAGTGGGTTGCCATTTCCTTCTCCAATGCACGAAAGTGAAAAGTGAAAGTGAAGTCACTGCGTTGTGTCCAACTCTCAGCGACCCCATGGACTGCAGCCTACCAGGCTCCTTCGTCCATGGGAGTTTCCAGGCAAGAGTACTGGAATGGGGTGCCATTGCCTTCTACCCAGCTACAAAAATAATGAAAAACTGCCATCTGCAGCAACACGGATGGCTTGGAGGGCATTATGCTAAGTGAAATAAGTCAGAGAAAGACCAGTACTGTATGGTATCACTTACATGTGGAATCTAAAAAGTACAACAAACTAGTGAATGAGTAAAACATAAAAAGAAACAGACTCAGATATACAGAACAAACTAGCAGTTACCAGTGGAGAGAGGGAGGGGGGATTACAGGGGTGGGAGAGTGAAGAGCCAAACCACCAGTGTAAGATAGGCTCAAGGACGCATTGAACAATGCAGGGAACATGGCCAACCTTCAGTAATACTCTAAATGGAAAGTAAAATGTAAAACTTATGTAAAAGTTTAAAACAGAAAAATAAAACTATACTATCATGTAAGAAACGAATTGCCAGTCTATGTTCGATGCAGGATCCAAGATGCTTGGGGCTGGAGCATGGGGATGATCTGGAAGGATGATGTGGGGTGGGAGGTGGGAGGGGGGTTCATGTTTGGGAGTTCATGTACACCCGTGGCGGATTCATGTCAATGTATGCCAAAACCA
>SJYX01014098.1:209489-288821 GCA_006410675.1 Oreotragus oreotragus
GCTTGGGGCTGGAGCATGGGGATGATCTGGAAGGATGATGTGGGGTGGGAGGTGGGAGGGGGGTTCATGTTTGGGAGTTCATGTACACCCGTGGCGGATTCATGTCAATGTATGCCAAAACCAATACAGTACTGTAAAGTAAAATAAAGTGAAAATAAAAATTAAAAAAAAGAATATATTGGGATAAACAATGTGTTGTATTTTAAATCTGGATTATAAAAAAAAATAAAAATAAAAAAAGAAAGATAACCTAAAAAGATAAAACCACACTAAATCAAAACATACCAGTGGATTTTGAGAGGCAGGATTGGCAGAGAAAAATATTATCGACTGGACTCTGAGAAATCCCCAAATTTCATGTCAAGTGCACTATGCTATCTATATCTTTCTCCACGTCCATCAGTCTGTCTGTCTCATTCTGGCCACATTATTTTTTCCTGAAAACATCTTTCCTTTATTGCTAAACTCTTCTGAGTTTGAGAAATGAAATCCATATAGTTCTGAGTCAATTATAATTAAATCATAAAACACTATTTAGCAATTACATATTTTAATATGTTAGAGATTTTGGAGTGACTTAAATAATTTCCCTAAAACTACTCTGCTTTCCTTCCTTTGTTTTACTTGGTTTTTTTTTTCATTTTAAATGTCCAGAACAGGCTAATCTTTTTTTTTTATTTCTCTTGATTTTTATTTTTTTTTAAATTTTACTTTATTTTACTTTACAATACTGTATTGGTTTTGCCATATGTCACACTAAGGAAACGACCAGATGCCCAAAGCAAATTATAGTAAATGCTGAACATAATATCAAGGCAAGATTTTTTGAGAGGTTGAAAATTTAGCAGAAATACTAAATTACTGTCTCTCTTGAACCTGCATGTGGTGGACCAAACAGACTATGAGTCAGTCATCCATTTAGTAAATATTAATCATCGATTATATATTAGGCTCTGAACAAAGAAGACACTGACCCTATTCTCATGGGAGTTATATTCCAGAAAGGGAGCTAAATGTCAACTCAGGTCATCTCATGAGTGGCAGTTCCTGCACAGGAGGCTGTGTGAGCAACAGGGAGACCTGATGTGAGCTGGGAGGTCAGTAAACATTTTCCTNGGGAGTTATATTCCAGAAAGGGAGCTAAATGTCAACTCAGGTCATCTCATGAGTGGCAGTTCCTGCACAGGAGGCTGTGTGAGCAACAGGGAGACCTGATGTGAGCTGGGAGGTCAGTAAACATTTTCCTGAGGATAGAATATTAGATCTGGCATCTGACATGGCCTTCATCCTGAAAACAATGGATTTTAGTCCTGAGAGTAGCAAGAGTTTATCTACATTTTAGAAATATTAGCTAAATAACTTTGAGTAGAAAGGCCCACAGGGCAGTGGGCAGCATGTCCTTGGTTAAAGGACCATTAACCAAATCCACTAACCATTAACCAAGTCTGCTTCTTTGAGACTCAGTTTCCTCATCTCTAAAATAAGGGTTACAATCCTACTTTTTTTTTTTTTTAAAGAATAACTTTGCTCTTTTATATATTGTTCCAGTTTTATTGAGATATACTCTTGAGAATCCTTTGGACTTCAAGGGGATTAAACCAGTCAGATCTGAAGGAAATCAACCTTGAGTATTCATTGGAAGGACTGATGCTGACGTGCCAATACTTTGACCACCTGAGGCAAACAGTCAACTCATTAGAAAAGATCCTGAGGCTGGGAAAAATTAAAGGAAGAAGGAGAAGGCAGTGGCAAGAGAATGAGATGGTTAGACGGCCTCACCAACTCAATGGACATGAATCTGAGCAAACTCCAGGAGATGGCAAAGGACAGGGGAGCCTTGTGTGCGTCAGTCCATGGGGTCACAAAAAGTTGGATATGACTGGCTGACTGAACAACACAGATATACCACATAAGTTTAAGGTGTACAACATAATGCTCTGACATATGTGTACGTTGCAAAATGATCACCACAATAAGGCTAATAAACATCCATCACCTCACATAGTTACATTTTTTCCTTGTGATTAAGAATGTACGTGATCTAGTAACTTTCAGACATACAATAAAGTATTGTTAACTACAGTCACCATGCTACTACGTATTACACCTCAGAATAACTGGGAGTTATTATAAGTGGGAATTGTTTTTATTTTATTTTATTGAAGTAGGTGACCATTATATCTACTACTATGGGCAGGAATCCCTCAGAAGAAATGGAGTAGCCATCATGGTCAACAAAAGAGTCCGAAATGCAGTACTTGGATGCAATCTCAAAAACGACAGAATGATCTCTGTTCGTTTCCAAGGCAAACCGTTCAATATCACAGTTATCCAAGTCTATGCCCCAACCAGTAACGCTGAAGAAGCTGAAGTTGAACGGTTTTATGAAGACCTACAAGACCTTTTAGAACTAACACCCAAAAAAGATGTCCTTTTCATTATAGGGGACTGGAATGCTAAAGTAGGAAGTCAAGAAACACCAGGAGTAACAGGCAAATTTGGCCTTGGAATGTGGAATGAAGCAGGGCAAAGACTAATAGAGTTTTGCCAAAAAAATGCACTGGTCATAGCAAACACCCTCTTCCAGCAACACAAGAGAAGACTCTACACATGGNTCCACTAACCATTAACCAAGTCTGCTTCTTTGAGACTCAGTTTCCTCACCTCTAAAATAAGGGTTACAATCCTACTTTTTTTTTTTTTTTTAAAGAATAACTTTGCTGTTTTATATATTGTTCCAGTTTTATTGAGATATACTCTTGAGAATCCTTTGGACTTCAAGGGGATCAAACCAGTCAGATCTGAAGGAAATCAACCTTGAGTATTCATTGGAAAGACTGATGCTGACGTGCCAATACTTTGACCACCTGAGGCAAACAGCCAACTCATTAGAAAAGATCCTGATGCTGGGAAAGATTAAAGGAAAAAGGAGAAGGGAGTGGCAAGAGAATGAGATGGTTAGACGGCCTCACCTACTCAATGGACATGAATCTGAGCAAACTCCAGGAGATGGTAAAGGACAGGGGAGCCTTGTGTGCTTCAGTCCATGGGGTCACAAAAAGTTGGATATGACTGGCTGACTGAACAACATAGATATACCACATAAGTTTAAAGTGTACAACATAATGCTCTGACATATGTGTACGTTGCAAAATGATCACCACAATAAGGCTAATAAACATTCATCACCTCACATAGTTACATTTTTTCCTTGTGATTAAGAATGTACGTGATCTAGTAACTTTCAAATATACAATAAAGTATTGTTAACTACAGTCACCATGCTACTATGTATTACACCTCAGAATAACTGGGAGTTATTATAAGTGGGAATTGTTTTTATTTTATTTTATTGAAGCAGGGTTGATTTACAATGTTTAGTTTCAGATGTACAGCAAAGTGATTCAGTTTCATGTATGTGTGTGTGTATATACATGTGTATATATGTACATATATTTATATATGTACATATATGCATATATATATATATAAGCTGAAACTCCAGTACTTTGGCCACCTCATGCGAAGAGTTGATTCATTGGAAAAGACTCTGATGCTGGGAGGGATTGGGGGCAGGAGGAGAAGGGGATGACAGAGGATGAGATGGATGGATGGCATCACCGATTCAATGTACACCAGGAGTTGCTGATGGACAGGGAGGCCTAGCGTGCCCCAATTCATGGGGTCCCAAAGAGTTGGACACAACTGAGTGACTGAACTGAATATGAATATATATATATATGTAGTTTTTCAGATTCTTTTCCCTTGTAAGTTATTGTAAAATACTGAGTATAGTTCCCGGTGCTATACAGTAAGTAGGTCCTTGGTGCAAAGCTTCTTCAGCCTTGCATTCAGACTTTCAGGGAATGCCTAAGAGGATCGTGGGAGGGACTAAGAAGATGGTGAGAGGAGCTAAAATAATGGTGGGAGGAGTTCTGAGAATGATGGAGAAGAAAAGATGAGTGTGCAATCACTTTACAGCTTGTGTACACTTAATTATAGGACTAAAACCTGCTGTATCAGTGTCTTCATTTCCACAAGAAGATACATCGTGTGACAGCCTGTGGTCACAGGCCCTCATGTGGGAATTCCTAGCTGATACTTGGAGGTGGGGACTCAAAATCCTGGAAAATTTAATGTACTGTAAGTTAGAGCCCTTTCCTTAGGAAAATGCCTAGTGGAAGACACTGTTCTATAACCCCCTCCCCTCCCCACCGTCCCCACCCCGGTTTCTGGGCACATGTGCCATAAAGCCCATCCAAAAACCTCAGGCTACTCCCTCCAGGGGCAAAGAAAGCATTCAGTCACCGCAGCAGCTTCCTTCTAAATTGTCAGCCCGGATAAAATGCCTAGTGGAAGACACTGTTCTATAACCCCCTCCCCTCCCCACCGTCCCCCCCCCGGTTTCTGGGCACATGTGCCATAAAGCCCATCCAAAAACCTCAGGCTACTCCCTCCAGGGGCAAAGAAAGCATTCAGTCACAGCAGCAGCTTCCTTCTAACTTGTCAGCCCGGAAGCCATAGTAAAACATGTATTTTAAATTACCCAACTGGACATAAGCTGCATGAAGCAATACTAATATGACATACTATACATTTTTTCTTCTCTCTTACTCTGCCCTTCTCTTATTTCATCACAGTTTGCTTTTCCATATTTTTTAAATGCTGACCATGACTCAATAAATTGAGCCGAAGCTGCAGTTTAGAGAAGTGTTTCAAGAATAGCAAGCATGCTGCTGAGTTCTGCCTCTGTCAATTAATTGCTGGTGTGATCTGGGACAATACATAGCCTCTTGGAGCCTCAATTCCCTCAACTGTGAAATGGGGATAATAATGCCTATTCTAAGAGCTGGGAGAATTAAGGTAATACCAAGGGAAATCACCACATGGATTTCCTGGCACAGAATAGATGTTCAATAAATGGTAGTGATTATAAATAGAGGCTGCTAATGGGGGAATTAGAGCATAGCTAAATCCCTTCTGCCTCAGGGGGAAAAAAAGGAGGAAGAAGGAAAAAAAAATAAATTCATTCATTTTCTCCCCAGGGGGTCTGTCTTCCAAAAGTAGCTATTTACTGTGGGGAGGGGAACTAGGTCCAAATGCCTGTGTTTGCTGTGACAGGATGTATAAATAAGTAAAATGCTTCATCAAACATTTATAGTTGTGTGTGAGAGTCAAAAAAAAAAAAAAAAGGCACGTGGGCTTGGGACTTATTTATAGTGACGCCCTGTTTTCCCTCTGCAGCACAATTTCACAGCTTAGCTTTCATTTGCTTGTGATTGTTCTTGGATGAACTTCACTTCCAAGCAGAAGGTATTAATTATTAAAACAGAGACCAGAAAAAAGCAGCCCAGGATGCTCCCCCAAACATTGACAGGATGAAGCCGCAGGAGGCAGCCACCAGAAAGAAGAGCCTGGCATCGTGAGCACATGCTTTCTCGGGGAGCCAACCCTTGGCAGAGCACATTTTAACAAACAATCTGAGGACGCCTGCTACGTGTTGTGTGGGGGCTGCGCCAGCCCTGGTGGGGGCACAGACATGTCAAAAATGAATCAGACAGTTTCTAACACACCTTCCAGTGAAGGGAGGGAGCTCCCAGCCCCAGGAGGGAGGAGGTGTGTAAACATCAAACTACAAGACAAGGGAGCCGAGCATCTCTGCATGAAGCTCGCTGGGAATGGGGAACAGGAGCCCATCATCTTAGGAGGCAGCATGGTCTGGAAGACGAACACCTTTGGGATCAGGCCATGTGAGTCTCAAATTCCTGCTCCAGCACATTCTGAATCTCTGATTTTGGGTGTATTGCGCTCATTCCATCTGTGACACAGGTGTGATAAAACCTCCCTGGCAAAGGGCACTGCTAGGATTAAATATGAACAGTCATGAGGGCTGATAGAGAAACTGTGAACATTCATTAAGTGGGAAGTATTAAATTAATAGTGAGAGCCATGTAGCACATTTGCTGAGCTTCCCTGGTAGCTGACGGTAAAGCGTCGTCTACAATGCGGGAGACCTGGGTTCGATCCCTGGGTCGGGAAGATCCCCTGGAGAAGGAAATGGTAACCCACTCCAGTATTCNAATTAATAGTGAGAGCCATGTAGCACATTTGCTGAGCTTCCCTGGTAGCTGACGGTAAAGCGTCGTCTACAATGCGGGAGACCTGGGTTCGATCCCTGGGTCGGGAAGATCCCCTGGAGAAGGAAATGGTAACCCACTCCAGTATTCACGTCTGGAAAATCCCAGACATGGACCGAGGAGCCTGGCGGGCTACAGTCTATGGGGTCACAGAGTCGGACACGGCTGAGTGACTTCACTTTCTTTCTTTCACTTTGTCGTTGCTGTTAAGTTGCTAGTTGTGTATGACTCTGTGACCCCGTGGAAGGTAGCCCTCCAGGCTCCTCCGTCCATGGGATTTTTCAGGCAAAAATACTGGAGTGGGTTGCAATTCCCTTCTCCAGGGAATCTTTCTGACCCAGGGAATGAACCCACGTCTCCAGCACTGGCAGGTGGATTCCTTACTGCTGAGCCACAAGGGAAGCCCATTTAGCGCACAGTAGATGCTAAATGAACAAGGCTTTTCACCCTCCTTTCCTCTGCATGGATTACAGGTTGCCCTCACCTTTTACTCACTCCAACTACAGTATGCCTGATACAATCCCAGTCAGGACACCTTCCATACCTAACCTCAGCTTCCATTAGCCTCAGAGTTTGTCCATTAATGTACTGATTGAGCAATTGCTATTCATTAATATTGATTCATTAACATGATTAACACAAGCACTTGCTACATGGTAATCCTGGTGCAGGCACTTGGAATTCAAAAAAGAGACAGAAACTCCTACCTTCCTGAACCTTCTCATGGGGAAAGATGGCAATAAAGACATCAATCAGTCAAATACAGGCTATGTTAGATGGCACTAAACACTGACGAGAAAGATAAGGCAGGGAAGAACAGGGCTTGCTGGGAAAGGGGGGTGCTATTTTAAACCAGGAGGCCTGGAGAGTCTTACGGAGAAAGTAACATCTGGACAGAGACCTGAAGAGGTCATGCAGTAGCCAGGTGGGCACGCAAGGGGAGCATCCTTGGCCTCTGACCACCTCCCGCTTTGGTCCTCCAGAAGCAGAGAGGGAGTAGAGTTCTGACTTTGTGAAATAATTCTGGCTTTCCCCCCCAGTGATTTAAGCAATCACACCTGACTCTGTGATGTTTAACCAGTGCCCAGAGTAGGCTGTGGGCTTCCCGGGAAGGTGGCTCTAGTGGTAAAGAATCTACCTGCCAATGCGGGAGATACAGATTCTATCCCTGGGTTGAGAAGATGCTCTGGAGTAGGAAAATGCCAACCCACTCCAGTATTCTTGCTGGGAAAATTCCTTGGACAGAGGAGCCTGGCAGACTACAGTCCATGGGGCTGTAAAGGGTTGGGCATGACTGAGTGATCGAGCCCATGAGCCATGGACATGATAGATTCCACATTTACAAAGAGACAGGAGCCCGGCTGTGTGCTCTGCTGCTGGTTCCACAGGGCAGGGAGCATGGACCTGAACTTGACTCAGAGGTGCTCATGACCACACTGTCTCCACTAGCCACAGCCTGCCTGGGCCCCGAACGCTAAAAGAATATGCGCTCTCAGCAACATCCAAGACCACTAACTTTGGAGTAATCTCGGATGACATTAGGACTTTTGAAGGAACTCAAACCCAGTAAACCCAAAATAAATAAATAAGAGCACAGAAATAAAAAGAAAACGTAGAATAGAAACAGCTCTTTTAGCACAAGCGACTGAAACTCACAGGGATGTGATATTCACCAGAGAGCAAGAAAGAGGTAACTGTCCTGTACTAAGAGTAAAGGGTAGAGCAAAGCTGCCTCCCCAGGTTCCTGACCTATCTGTGCGCCTAGGGAAAGGCTGTTCAGCCTCTCTGTGCATGAATTCATCCACCTGTAAAGCAGGAATTATTTCAAAGAATTGACATTAGGGTAAGGCGAGTTAATCCAGGTACATGTTTACACTGTACCTGGCTTAGAGTGAAAGGTCATAAAGATAGTGCTTGGGAGAATGGATACATACATTTTGGTAAATTCATGTAACCAAACACTGCACAGCAATATACGAGAATGAATTATTGGTACCAGTAACAACATGGATGCATCTTGCACACGATATGTTGAATAAAAAGAAGCCAGACACAGAGTGCACCCGTATCAGTTCAGTTCAGTCGCTCAGTCGTGTCTGACTCTTTGCGACCCCATGAATTGCAACACGCCAGACCTCCCTGTCCATCACCATCTCTCAGAGTTCACTCAGACTCACGTCCATCGAGTCTGTGATGCCATCCAGNACAGAGTGCACCCGTATCAGTTCAGTTCAGTCGCTCAGTCGTGTCTGACTCTTTGCGACCCCATGAATTGCAACACGCCAGACCTCCCTGTCCATCACCATCTCTCAGAGTTCACTCAGACTCACGTCCATCGAGTCTGTGATGCCATCCAGCCATCTCATCCTCGGTTGTCCCCTTCTCCTCCTGCCCCCTAGCCCTCCCAGCATCAGAGTCTTTTCCAGTGAGTCAACTCTTCGCATGAGGTGGCCAAAGTATTGGAGTTTCAGCTTTAGCATCATTCCTTCCAAACAAATCCCAGGGTTGACCTCCTTCAGAATGGACTGGTTGGACCTCCTTGCAGTGCAAGGGACTCTCAAGAGTCTTCTCCAACACCACAGTTCAAAAGCATCTATTCTTCGGCGCTCAGCTTTCTTCACAGTCCAACTCTCACATCCATACAAAACTACAGGAAAAAACATAGCCTTGACTAGACGGACCTTAGTTTGCAAAGTACTGTCTCTGCTTTTGAATATGCTATCTAGGTTGGTCATAACTTTTCTTCCAAGGAGTAAGTGTCTTCTAATTTCATGGCTGCAGTCACCATCTGCAGTGATTTTGGAGCCCCCAAAAATAAAAGTCTGACACTGTTTCCACTGTTTCCCCATCTATTTCCCATGAAGTGATCGGACCACACCCGTATAGGATCCTGTATACACAAAGAACAGGAAAAACCAACTGTTGGTAAAAGTCAGAATACTGGGCACTTTTGAGAGCCCATCTTACAGCTACCCACTAGAACTTCCTGTGATGATAAAGTTGTTCACATTCTGTGCTGTTCAAGGCAGTAGACACCATACAAAAGCAAAGGTACACGTGACTACTAAGGATCTGAAATGTGGTCTATGAGACCAAGGACCTGGACGTTTGAGTCTAATCAATTATAATTAATTTAAACGGCCACATATAGCTAGTGGCCAGAGCTGTTAGAGACCAGCCTGAAGCTTCACCTGGATGCTGGTGACATGACTATAGGCATATACTAGGAAAACATATCAAGGATATACTTAAGATTTGTGCCATTTACCGGCCATGCAGGAATTATCCTTCAAAAGTTAGTACGGATTATTGATCTAACTGCACTACCTCATCTGGTCCTCACAAGCTCAAGCAATGCAGGGAGGAGAAGCCCTACAGTGTCCATTTCTGCAGTGGCTACACTGAGGTGGCCCTAATTGGTCAAGTGCTGTAGCTTAGAGATGGCAGGGTGGGCAGCAAGCCCATCTAAGCCCTTCATAGGTGGGAAAAAAGGCCTCTCAAAGTGACCTGCTGAGATGATTCCATTCAACAACCGATTCATTCACCAGACATTTTTTGAGCACCTGCTAAGTGCCAGGCGGTGTTCCAGGCAGAGGCCAAAGCAGGGATAAGTGCTGGCTTTCCTGGAGCTCACATCAGACGTCTTGCTCACCTCACTCTGGCCACCTTACCACGGACCAGATCAACTGAAATCAGACTCAACTAAGCAACTATAAGAAAATAGAAAAAGATAAGGTAAGAAAATAGTTATCTATTTCCTATCAGATAACCCCAGATATCATTCCTGATACCCTCTGAGCTCAATAGCCTACTTGTGTTCTGAGTCCTGGCCCTTTCATTTTTAAGACAAGGGATGAAAGAATGCATCCTAGAGAAATACTAACTAAAAGAAAGCCAAAAAAAGGACCATCAGCAATACAGATATTAGTGATTTAATGATAAAAAAATAAACTCCCTACAAAAAATTTGCAATCCTAAAATTTATTCACTTACTAATGCAGTCCTCAAACATAAAAGAACACAAATTGTCAGAAAGAAGAGAATTAACCAGCCTACCCGTCTAGATTTTGATTGGGAAGACTGTAAGACTTCTGTCTCAGAAAGCAGAACCAAAAAAAGGAAAAAATATATATGTATGGCAGATGAATATTTGGACATAGACATTTTGGTCAATAAAATGTAATGATTAATGATTATATATGACTATTTTGTCTGATACTTAGGAGAGGTATGATGTTTCTCAAACACACAGGAATCATTTATAAAAGTAGCCATGTCCTAGGGTACAAAGCAAATCTCAGCAGAGAAGTAAGGATCGTATCCAGATCATATTTTCTGACAAAGTACATTAAAATTAGTGTCAGATAAAAAAGCTTTTTAAAAATGTATGTCCACAAATTTAAACAAAGACAAAAAATTTTAAACAAAAAACATTCAAAAACAAAGAAGTCTTTAAAACACTTAGGACTAAAGAGCAACATGTACATTACAGAGCAAAACCCGACATCTAGAGATTAAAGCAGAACCTGGAAGACAGCTAACTATTTAATGCAAACATCAGTAAGAGAAAAAGACTGAAAATTAACGACCTAGGCTTTCGAGTCAATCGTTTAAAGAGAATGCTAGAGTAATACTAAAGGATATAGAACATACTTCTAGTTGCCACGAGAGGATGGGTAGGGGAGGGATGGATTGGGAGTTTGGGATTAGCAGATGTAACCTATTATATACACAATGGAGAAACAAGACACTAGTGGATAGCACGGGGAACCATAGTCAATATCCTGTGAGAAAACATAATGGAAAAGAACATGACAAAGATGAACACGTATACGTATAACTGAATCACTTTGCTGTACAGCAGAAGTTAACACAATATTGTCAATCAACTATAGTTCAATAAACCTAAAAAAGGATATACAAAGAATAAAATCAAGATAACAGAAATAAGAAATAACATCACGTTTCAATAAACTGTGGCCAAATTAAAAAATATTCATACAATAGATATAACACAAAAATGATTGAGAGAAGACGCCCAAATAATCCCACATCTCGAATTAAAATGAGGGCATAATTATAGGTACTGCTTTATTGACTACACCAGACCCTTTGACTGCGTAGATTACAACAAACTATGGAAAATTAAAGAGATGGGAATAGCAGAGCACCTGACCTGCCTCCTGAGAAACCTGCATGCAGGTCAAGAAGCAACAGTTAGAACTGGACATGGAACAACAGACTGGTTCCAAATTGGGAAAGGAATATGTCAAGGCTGCATGTTGTCACCCTGCTTATTTAACTTAAATGCAGAGTACATCATGAGAAATGCTGGGCTGGATGAAGCACAGGCTGGAATCAAGATTGCTGGGAGAAATAACAATAACCTCAGATATGCAGATGACACCACTCTCATGGCTGAAAGTGAAGAAGAACTAAAGAACCTCTTGATGAAAGTGAGAGAGGAGAGTAAAAAAGTTGGCTTGAAACTCAACATTCAGAAAACGAAGATCATGGCATCTGGTCCCATCACTTCATGGGAAATAGATGGGGAAGCAATNAAAGACGAACTAAAAAGCCTCTTGATGAAAGTGAAAGAGGAGAGTAAAAAAGTTGGCTTGAAACTCAACATTCAGAAAACGAAGATCATGGCATCTGGTCCCATCACTTCATGGGAAATAGATGGGGAAGCAATGGAAACAGTGACAGACTTAATTTTGGGGGACTCCAAAATCACTGCAGACAGTGACTGCAGCCATGAAATTAAGTCTCTTGTTCCTTGGAAGAAAAGCTATGACCAACCTAGGGAGCATGTTAAAAAGCAGAGACATTACTTTGCCAACAAAGGTCAGTCTAGTCAAAGCTATGGTTTTTCCAGTGGTCATGTATGGATGTGAGAGTTGGACTATAAACAAAGCTGAGCACCAAAGAACTGATGCTTTTGAACTGTGGTGTGGGAGAAGACTCTTGAGAGTCCCTTGGACAGCAAGGAGATCCAACTAGTCCATCCTAAAGGAGATCAGTCTTGAATATTCATTGCAAGGACTGATGCTGAAGCTGAAGCTCCAATATTTTGGCCACCTGATATGAAGAACTGACTCACTGGAAAAGGCCCTGATGCTGGGAAAGATTGAGGGCAGGAGGATAAGGGGACGGCAGAGGATGAGATGGTTGGGTGGCATCACTGACCTGAAGGACATGAGTGTGAGCAAGCTCCAGGAGTTGGTGATGGACAGAGGAGCCTGGCGTGTTGCAGTTCATGGGGTTGCAAAGGGGTGGACACGACTGAGTGACTGAACTGAACTGAGAATTTTGTGAGATATGCATTTATAGTCATACATATTAAATATGTGTATATACACACACACATACATATTTATTCATAACACAAAACGTTATGTCCATAAATGGCACAACACAGATAAAAATCAGTGATTCTACATTGTCTCCAAAACCACAACTTATTTAAGAAGAAACAGATGACTGAAACAGGCATATAAATATCTGAATCAGTAGACAGAATTTGCCATCTGACATAAAGATGCACACAAATATTAGGCCCAGATATTAACAGTTTTAAGGATATGTATTTAGTCGCTCAGTCTTGCCCAATTCTGTGACCCATGACTATAGTGCGCCAGGCTCCTCTGTCCATGGGGATTCTCCAGGCAAGAATACTGGAGTGGGTTGCCATGCCCTCATCCATTGAATCAGTAGACAGAATTTGCCATCTGACATAAAGATGCACACAAATATTAGGCCCAGATATTAACAGTTTTAAGGATATGTATTTAGTCGCTCAGTCTTGCCCAATTCTGTGACCCATGACTATAGTGCGCCAGGCTCCTCTGTCCATGGGGATTCTCCAGGCAAGAATACTGGAGTGGGTTGCCATGCCCTCATCCAGGGGATCTTCCCAACCCAAGGATCAAAGCCAGGTCTCCTGCGTTGCAGGCAGATTCTTTACCATCTGAGCCACCAGGAAGCCCAGTTTTAAGCATTAATTCTAACAAATGTTAGAATGAGCTCTCATTTCACACAGTAGTTACACATTTGACTATGTTTAACAGCATGATAGAATAAGAGGAAAGGCTGTTTAAATTCATATTTTATAAAGCTGGATAATGTTGGTACTGAAACTGAAAAAAAAAAAAAAACAGAACCTGCTACTGTCTAAGGTGTTAGGAAATATAAGGATGGTTTACTAATAAATATATATATGTATATAGAGACACTACACAATCAGATTAAAAGGGAAAATATAACCATCCCACTTGATACAAAAAGGCTACTTAGTAACACGTAACCCCAAATCATAATTTTTTAAATTAATATGCTAAAGCTAGAAGAGAAATTTCCTTATTAAAAGCTTACCAACCGCATTGCGGCACGTCCTGGTGGCTCAGCTGGTAAGGAATCCACTTGCAGTATGGGAGACCTGGGTTTGATCCCTGGGTTGGGAAGATCCCCTGGAGAAGGGCATGGCAACCCACTCCAGTAGAATGGCCTGGAGAATTCCATAGAGAAGCTGGCAGGCCATAGTTCATAGGGTCACAAAGAGTTGGACATGACTCAGAAACTTCAAAAAAAAATAAAATAAAATAAACTTTGCTATGTGATTATCTATGAAAGTGAAAGAAGTGAAGTCACTCAGTTGTGTCTGACTCTCTGCAACCCCATGGGCTGTAGCCTACCAGGCTCCTCTGTCCATGGGATTTTCCAAGCAAGAGTCCTGGAGTGGACTGTCGTATCTATGGAACACTACAGAAACATAACATATAATGGAAGTTTCAGTATTCTTCCCCTTAAAGTCATGAACAAAAATGACTATCAGTGCAAAAGGAGAAGAGAAAAGAAATATCAGGTACTATACAGATTTTCAAAATGACTGTTAATTGTGTATTATATGATTTTTTACACAGAAAAATCCATAGGTAAAAAAAAATAAAATAATTACTCATATTTTGGGATTCAATGAAAAACCAGAATATCTATACACAGGAAAGCAAGAATTAAGAAATACGATTAAAAATGAAAAGATACAATTTGCAATAATAATAGAAAGTGGGGATGCTCCTGGACATTAAATATAATAAACAGGGTATGATAAGTGTATAGATAATTTTCTAAAACTCCATTCGAAGATATAAAAGAAGACAAAGAAAGAGACCTATTATTTCAAGGACAGGAAGTCTAAGTTTTGTGAGTTTTGCAAACCAATCTGTAAATTTAATGTAATCATTATATCAATCACAGCAAAATGTTTCCTAAAATGGGAGAAATTTATCTTAAAATTCACACAGAAGAGTAAAGAGAGAAGAGCAGCTAAGATATGTAAGTGAGAACAGTGAGAGGGCCCTGGCCTATCTGATATCATTATAAAATTATAAGACATTATAAAATTTTAATAATTAAAAGCAGAATGTTCCTAGAGCACGGATCAATAAGTAGGCCAGTAAAAAGGAAGCAATCTCAGAAACTGTCCTCTACACACGGAAACTTGTTATATGACAGTGATGTTATGAACCAGTGGAGTAAAGATGCAAAGATGGACTCTTAGGGGAGCTGACATAAAAACTTGCTATCCACGTGAAACATAAAGCCATTAGTCTCTAAATCATACCATGTACAAACAAACCCATATCTAAAGACTCAAGCCAAATCTTAAGAATTTAGAATAAAATAAGTGAAAGTGAAAGTCACTCAGTAGCATCAGACTCTTTGAAAGCCCATGGACTATACAGTCTATGGAGAACTCCAGGTCAGAATACTGGAGTGGGTAGCCCTTCCCTTCTCCAGGGGATCTTCCTAAAAAATATAGTTCAGTTCAGTTACTCAGTCGTGTCCGACTCTTTGTGACCCCATGAATCGAGGCACGCCAGGCCTCCCTGTCCATCACCAACTCCCGGAATTCATTCAGACTCACATCCATCAAGTCTGTGATGCCATCCAGCCATCTCATCCTCTGTCGTCCCCTTCGCCTACCCCCAATCCCTCCCAGCATCAGAGTCTTTTCCAATAAGTCAACTCTTTTCATGAGGTGGACAAAGTACTGGAGTTTCAGCTTTAGCATCATGCCTTCCAAAGAAATCCCAGGGTTGATCTCCTTCAGAATGGACTGGTTGGATCTCCTTGCAGTGCAAGGGACTCTCAAGAGTCTTCTCCAACACCACAGTTCAAAAGCATCAATTCTTCGGCGCTCTGCCTTCTTCACAGTCCAACTCTCACATCCATACATGACCACTGGAAAAACCATAGCCTTGACTAGATGGACCTTAGTCGGCAAAGTAATGTCTCTGCTTTTGAATATACTATCTAGGTTGGTCATAACTTTTCTTCCAAGGAGTAAGCGTCTTCTAATTTCATGGCTGCAGTCACCATCTGCAGTGATTTTGGAGCCCCAAAAGTAAAGTCTGACACTGTTTCCACTGTTTCCCCATCTATTACCCATGAAGTGATGGGACCAGATGCCATGATTTTCGTTTTCTGAATGTTAAGCTTTAAGCCAACTTTTTCACTCTCCTCTTGCACTTTCATCAAGAGGCTTTTTAGCTCCTCTTCATTTTCTGCCATAAGGGTGGTGTCATCTGCATATCTGAGGTTATTGATATTTTTCCCGGCAATCTTGATTCCAGCTTGTGTTTCTTCCATTCCAGCATTTCTCATGATGTACTCTGCATATAAGTTAAATAAGCAGACTGACAATATTCAGCCTTGATGTACTCCTTTTCCTATTTGGAACCAGTCTGTTGTTCCATGTCCAGTTCTAACTGTTGCTCCCTGACCTGCATACAGATTTCTCAAGAGGCAGGTTAGGTGGTCTGGTATTCCCATCTCTTTCAGAATTTTCCACAGTTTATTATTGAGATAATATTGCTCAACTGGAAACAAAAAAGCTAAAATTGTGGTAGCACTTCCTCCAGGTATTTAGCTCAAGCTTAAGCAGAGTTGTCTGAAAAGTTAACAGGAAAAGAAACTACTTGTGAAGTGTTAAAACCACAATCTAAGAAAAAAAGTTCATAAAGTTGTATTATAGAATATTAAGAACTAATTGTTACAAACGTGTTTAGTAGTATTTAATAAATATACTTTTCCTCACCTAAGATAACAACAGCAACAAAAAGCGTCAAAATCCCAGCATTGGTGGCTGAGTTGTTTGGTGTTTTGTTTTTGTCTTTTCATTTTTCTGGAACCATGTGTCCAACAATAGTACTATCTTTATGTTACAGGCAAAGAATGATTTTCAGGTTTTCTGTATCTGACAGTGGGGTCACAGTCCTAAGGTAAAATTCATATTAATTATTTGAAACTTTGAACTTATTTTTTTAGTCTGGCAAATCCTAAAGACAACTCATAAAAGTCAATTTTAACTGCTTTATTGCCAGACAAAAGAGTTGGTAGCAAAAATGATGTTTACATTCTATTTTAGCAGTGTTTGAATGAGCAAATCAAACCTAAATTTTCAATGGGGATTTCAACAGTACTTCCTCCCCTTTCTACTGAATCACTTCTTCCCTTAGGAGACCGTGGCAGAAGAAGGTTCCAGTGAGAAGGGGTAGAAGTTCTGAATAGGTTGCTGGGATTGGGAAGCAGTAATGGAGAGCCTTTTGAGAATTTCTGAAGGTCTTTGCTTTAGCAATGCCCACAGCAGATATAACAAGGAGAGCAGCTGCTATGCTCTAAAGGTTCCAGAAGTTTAACAATAAGCTTGTCCCTGTTAATCATTAACACATAAAAGAGGTTGTGAGGGTATATGAAGCCCCGTAAAGTTCAGTGAGTGTGTGTTCCTTTCCCTTCTCCCTTTGCTGTACAGTTACATCTTTACCTTTGTCCCTGAGAATTCTCCTCCATCCTTCCCTATTTCCTGCTCCCTCTCCATATATCTGCTTTCTCCCTATCTTTTATATTTACTTATCTTTTTCACTTTGATCCTTTGTAAAATTTGGGGACCATAGAGGTATAATCGGAGAAGGCAATGACACACCACTCCAGTACTCTTGCCTGGAAAATCCCATGGACGGAGGAGCCTGGTAGGCTGCAGTCCATGGGGTTGCTGAGTCAGACACGACTGAGCGACTTCACTTTCACTTTTCACTTTCATGCATTGGAGAAGGAAATGGCAACCCGCTCCAGTGTTCTTGCCTAGAGAATCCCAGGGATAGCGGAGCCCAATGGGCTGCCGTCTGTGGGGTCGCACAGAGTCGGACACGACTGAAGCGACTTAGCAGCAGTAGCAGCAGAGGTATACTACATAAATAATAAAACAAAGTTCAATCTGCATTTTAAGATATTGTTTGACTTAGCTCTCTGAAGTCAGGGTCTGTTTTATTCATCAACTAACAGAATACAGTAGATACTCAAAATTTGTTGAGTGGGACTTCCCTGGTGGCTCAGACGGTAAAAACATCTGCCTACAATGCGGGAGACCTGGGTTCGATCCCTGGGTCAGGAAGATCCCCTGGAGAAAGAAATGGCAACCCACTCCAGTACTCTTGCCTGGAAAATCCCATGGATGGAGGAACCTGGTGGGCTGCAGTCCATGGGGTCACAAAGAGTCGGACACAACTGAGTGACTTCACTTTCACTTTCTTTCACTTATTGAACAAATAAGTGCTTTTTCTGAGGACAGTTCTTTAATGGAGTTGAAATTCTAGGATGAAGAGGAAACTAGACTCTAGAGTGGATGGAGGTAGACTAAAGATAAATAAGGAATATAGTAACTGAGAGTGGTGAAAAGAAGGTGGGCTTCCACACTAAAGGACAGGTTAGGAATGTAACAACTGATGGTGGTGGAGAAACTGAGTGAACTCATTCTCTCTCCCTCCCTTAACACCATGGAAATGAACCAAAGGTAATATCTACACCATGGAAATGAATCAAAGGTAATATCTACAGGGGTCCAGGAGTTTACAGAAGGAATAAGAAGAAAAGGGATATAAAAAGGCCAGGCATGTATAAGATGAGAACAAATTTGTTAAGGAAACAAGTGAGTTTACATCTTGGCTTTCATTTTTGCCTGTGGATTACATTACGTTGCTGGTTTAGAAAATTCAATGTAAGAATTCTAATACAAGACAGTTTCTTACTTTCTCATATAAATAAGGTAGTCCAGGATTGATTTAGAAGCTTCATATAATCATCAGGTGTCCTTTCCATCAGCCTCAAGGCATGGCTTCCATCTCTAAGACAGATGTCGAGAATGGCTGCCCCAGCTCTAAAATCACATCCACGTTCCAGACAGAGGGAGAATTTACCAAGAAGATAAGCATATGCTTCCTCACTTTAGTGACATTTATTGTGCACACACTGTTTTCCTTCATAATCACATTGGCCAAAACTTTGCAACTTGGTCACACCAAGGAAAACTGGATAATTTACCTTTATTCTGAGTGGCAATATACCCAACTAAAGATATGGGTTTTTATTAACCATAGAAGAAGCAGAGAATCCACACTAGGAACAACTAGCCATCTCTACCACATTGACCAGTGGATTTTCTTGGAAGAATATCAGTAATAAAAGATGGACAAAGAGTTGTTAAAAGAAGCATTGTATTGTTTTTAAAATATAGGTTCTCTCTTTTTTTTAATTTATTGTTTATTTTAATTGGAGGCTAATTACTTTACAGTATTATAGTGGTTTTTGCCATACATTCACATGAATCAGCCATGGGTATACACGTGTCCCCCATCCTGAACCTCCCCCCCACCTCCCTCCCCATCCCATCCCTCAGGGTCATCCCAGTGCACCAGCCCTGAGTGCCCTGTCTCATGCATGGAGCCTGGATTGGCGATCTATTTCATATATGGTAATATACATGTTTCAATGCTGTTCTCTCAAACTATCCCACCCTCGCCTTCTCCCACAGAGTCCAAAAGTCTGTTCTTTATATCAGTGTCTCTTTTGCTGTCTTGTATATAGGGTCATTGTTACCATCTTTCTAAATTCCATATATATGTGTTAATATACTATATTGGTGTTTTTCTGACTTACTTCACTCTGTATAATAGGCTCCAGTTTCATCCACCTCATTAGAACTGATTCAAATGCATTCTTTTTAATAGCTGAGTAATATTCCATTGTGTATATGTACCACAGCTTTCTTATCCATTCGTCTACTGATGGACATATAGTTGCTTCCTAGCTATTGTAAACAGTGCTGCGATGAACATTGGGGTACACGTGTATCTTTCAGTTCTGGTTTCCTCGGTGTGTATGCCCAGCAGTAGGATTGCTGGGCTGCATGGGAATTCTGTTTCCAGTGGTTTAAGAAATCTCCACAGTGTTCTCCATAGTGGCTGTACTAGTTTGCATTCCTACCAACAGTGTAAGAGGGTTCCCTTTTCTCCACACCCTCTTCAGCATTTATTGTTTGTAGACTTTTTAATAGCAGCCATTCTGACCGGTGTGAGATGGTACCTCATTGTGGTTTTGACTTGTATTTCTCTGATAATGAGTGATGTTCAGCATCTTTTCATGTGTTTATTAGCCATCTGTATGTTGTCTTTGGAGAAATGTCTGTTTAGCTCTTTGGCCCATTTTTTGATTGGGTCTTTTATTTTTCTGGAATTGAGCTGCAGGAGTTGCTTGTATATTTTTGAGATTAATTCTTTGTCAGTTGCTTCATTTGCTATTATTTTCTCCCTAGATTCTCTTTTAATGTGTAAAATTGTGGCAGATAGGTTGTGCTTGACATTAAATTATTTGCAGATATTTAGTAAACATTGCAATTTGAAGAAACATAGCATTACAGATACTAAATTTTAAAAGTGTATCAATACCTAGTAATTTTAATCTTAAATACACATTGTTCTAGCCTAGAACACCAAAAGGAGTAAATTTGAGTATTTCACAGATGCCATGCCAAAGAGTGATTTAATTAATGATTTACATTGAAAAACAAATTTTGGCCACATTGTGCAGCATGCAGGATCTTAGTTCCTGAACCAGAGACTGAACCCATCCCTCCTACAGTGGAAGCGTGGAATTTTAACCACTGAACCACTAGGAGAGTCCCTTAATTTATATTCTCAATAAGACAGGGCTGCTGGTAGTTCTTACTATGTAGCTCTCCAAGCTAATATTTGCTGACGGCTTACTATTCCAGTTACTGCTATGTGATTTCATGTCATTCTCTGGCTTTCTAAAGTCACTGAAGTATCATTCCCATTATACATGAGGACATCAAAGCTAAGAGAGATTTGATTTTTCCTTGGAACCCAGGGTTGTTGGACTCTAATGGCAGTGCTTTTAGTCATTATACTTTACTGTTTGTTCTTTATAAATGTTTAATAGTATAATCTGATTGTCATCTTGTATCTACATAGAAAAAGATTTCATTTTAAGTATTCTTTTCATTTAATCATACTGCTTTAAATTCTAAAGATAATTGCAGAGGGACATTATGGAATAAAAACAGCTGGAGGCATTTGTTCATAAATGAACCATCACAAACAAAAGCAACCTCAGTATCCTATCCATAAGCGTCTCATCAAAACTGTCTTAGAGAATACCACCTTTGTCTTATATGGTATTTGCTTAGTTATAAAGTGGAAAGAAGCAAAGGTTTCTTTGGAGATATATTTTCTTTCCATAATCCACTTTCTTTCCATAATCCAGTTTTGAGGAGGCATCATCTTAGGGATGACCCCCTAGGTAAAAATCTGAATTTTCACCTGCTAAAAAATTCAGTTCACATTAACAGTAAGGATTCAGGCATTACTTTGACGCATTTTCCTTACTCATAAGTTTAAGGCATTCATAACCAATTTTTAAGATTCTGCCTTCTTGACTTTCAGAATGTTTCCTACATGCATTTCTACTCTCATCATTCTGGCTTATGCGTCATTTACCCCTTAACTATACCATTACACTGTCTTCAAGTCTACCTGCCCTTAGCTTCTCCTCACAACTCAGACTATCTTAGAGGCTTCTAATCTTCTAACATCGAAGACCAATCATCTCTTCTCCCTGCTTGACACACTTTTTTATGGTCTCTTGACTTCTTCCCCTCATCTGAATCTATAGCACTACTTATACTTTTAACTAAATTCCACCGTATATAGTTCTTCATTGGATTATAAAGCTCCTTAGGGCTGGAATTATGTTTCTTTCATCTTAGTATGCTCTGAAATACCTTGTGTGGGTTCTTGCAAAGCACTGTGCTCCCTGTAGAGAGCTATTAAATGAAAGTTGTTAAATTCTTTGCTCCCTTTAAGGCCAAAATGTGGTTTTTTTAAAAAAATTACAGCCTGTTTCCCTCTAGCAGTGGTTATAAAAAGTATATCTTCTTCCTACCTTCATCCTGACCCTGATTCAACCCTCCTCTTCCTTAAGGGGTTTAGGTAGAGAGAAGAAAGAAGGCTTGGAATGTCTCTTTTATTGAGATTGGGGTCATCTTTCAAATTACATTCTTCCTTATTTAAGCATGCCTATACATGTATCTGTCTTTTCACTTGTTCATATAACTTTAAGGATATGTGTGTGTGTTAGTTGCTTAGCTGTGTCCAACTCTCTGCGGCCCCATGGACTTAGTAGCTCACTAGGCTTCTCTGTCCATGGGATTCTCCAGATAAGAATACTGGAGTAGGTTGCCATTCCCTTCTCCAGACTTTAGGGATGGAGAGCCCTAAATCTGTTTCTGGATCTTATATCCCTCCTTACTTCCTCTGATTCACTCATTATGTGCCAAAGGACTCAGTGCTGGACAACATGGGTCATTTCTTACTCTTGGAACTTTCAGTTTAATAAGGGAGACTGGCTGGCCCACCAGGGATTACAATTCAGAGATAAGTGCTTTAACAAGGGAAATATTTAAGGGAGATATTTTGCCCCAGGGGTGGAGGAGTCAGGGAAGGCTTCTCCAAGGCAGTGACTTCTAACTTCAGACTAATAGTGAGAAGTGGGTTTGGATTAGAGGGAACAGCATTGTAGTCAGAGGTGAGAGCATGTGCACAGTCTAAGAATGATCCCTGTGGGCAGACTCTGAAGTTTGGTAAAATCGTAAGGCTGAAGGAGGGAAATGGTTAGTCTCACCACCTCTTCCTTAGATGTGCACAGGTCTCCTTTGCCTGTGCTCATTTTGTACGCTTACGAGAGACACTGCTTTCACCACTTTATGCCACCACTCAGAAAGCTTTTAGGGCTCCAGTATTGCCTTTTGCTTTCTCTTGTTTTCTCTTTCACTGGCTTTGTAGGCTCCCTAAGCTGACCCTAACTTATTTCTCACTGCTTACCAGGAATAAGACAGTCTCCTCCTAGTCTTTAGGAGTTTATCAAGCTTGTTTTCTACCCTATGCCATTCCCCTCTACCCATCTTTCAAGACTTCACTGACACTCTTCCTGCATATTTCTAGTGTTGCCCTCACTGTTTGAGTCTTTATCATCAACTGGATTGTAAGCTCCCTGAAAGCTGGCTCAGAAGCTACATTTTAAACTATTGAGTAAGAGAAAGGAAGGGGCACTGGACCTGAAGTCAGACAGACCCCTCTGACTCTTATCTCTGCCACTTAAAGGTTGGCTGGTTTCTTGTTGGGTTAATACAAGAATAATGAGCTCCATTTCACAAGGTTGTTATGAGAAATTGCACAAGTCACTCCATGTGAAATTTATAGACTATAACACTATATACACTTGCATTTTGTTTCACAGTTCTATAGAGTTATAGTCATTATATAATGTGTGATTTTATGGTTCCTTCCAAGACTTTGGATCTTGAGAATTTCAGACAGTTATTTTTCCTTTGTGACATGAAGGAGTGAAGTGAAAGTCGCTCAGTCATGTCTGACTCTGTGACCTCATGGACTATAGAATCCATGGAATCCTGGAGAATTACTGAAGTCGGTAGCCTTTCCCTTCTTCAGGGGATCTTCCCAACCGAGGGATCAAACTCAGGTCTCCCGCATTGCAGGTGGATTCTTTATCAGCTGAGCCACAAGGAAAGCCCAAGAATACTGGAGTGGGTAACCTATCCCTTCTCCGGCAGATCTTCCCAACTCAGGATTCGAACCGAGTCTCCTGCACTGCAGGTGGATTCTTTACCAACTGACCTATCAGGGAAGCCCGGATATTTCCTTTGTGACAGATTTCTCTCTAATCCAGGTCCTGGTCATTTTTGTTTTTTCTCTTTTTCACCTGTTTCTACCCTGTTCTCAAACTTATGGATGAAACCACTTTAGGCAGCCAAGAAAATAGGTTGAGACATGAAAAAGTTCAGTTTTCTAATTTACCAATACACCAATGAAATCTCCTACTGTCTTCTTCCCATAGCATACACTGCATGCATAAGAAGCAATTACTTAGCATCCACACCTTTATATGAATGCTCTGGATGTAAAGCACTGCTCAGGCCATTGTGGGCATTTGTAGTCCTAAGTAGTTTTTCTGATATCCCTGTTTTCCCAGAACCCATTATTCTTATTTTTTATTTTTATGCCTCTCCTCAGATGATTCTCAAATCAAAGGGTTCTATCAGTAACTTCTTGTCAGGTACTAAAGCTCAAGTTCTGAGGGTTCCAGAGCTAAGGATCTTATTTATGCTTTTGCAGGACCAAAGAATGAGGAAACCCGTGGAAGCAGATACATGCCTCTCATCCGAAGTGTCAGGGAAAGCTATCGCCAAGTTAAAAGGCCATTTAATTAATTTTTACCTACCACAATACTAGAGGGAAAGAAGGGACCCAACATACTGATATTGGTTATCTTACTAAGAGCTTATATTTTCTGTCAGTCTTTGACTATATCTACGAACTTTACTGAGGGGATTGAAGAAGCTCAGGAAAATAGATTTTAATTGAATGCAGATTTATATAGGAAAATAATGAACACTTCCTTCCTTATTAAAAAATCTGCTTATTATTGGGGAGAAGGAGTGTTTCAGTGGGAAAGGAGGTGGTATAAAAATGGCAACATTTAAAATTCAGCATTCGTGGCATTTTAGGCAATAATTCACCCTCAGGAAAAGTATTTAATAAAGCAGAATCAAACCTGCTGCTCATAAGAATTTTTCTGAAAAATAAAATTGCCCTGAATCAAGTGCACTTAGTATGGAGACCACCTTTTTGGTACAATTACTGTATTTTAAACCATGGTTTCATTGTTCCTAATCGTGGCTTTAGTCATAAACGGCTAGGAAAAAAAATCTTTCTAGGACACGGAGCTTTGCAATCTTTAGGAAGTGTAGCTCTCTAAAATCCCTCATAGAACTCAAGACCATTTTTGCCACTTTAGTCCCCCATTTACTGCTTACATTATTGCACATGTTTAAGAATAAATAATTTTCTTAAGCAGAGAGGATAAAAAGTACCTTGAGTTTATCATTTTCATATGCTAAATGTGTTTGAGTAATCATGAAACTGTAAGAATTTTAGATTATCAAGTGAATTTAGACTCTAAATGTGTAGACAGTGTACGTTTTCAAGGTAATCTTCACACCCAGTTCAAAGGTGCCTTCTCTCATGCCACCAATAAGTACCACTGTGCCATTCCAGTGCCATTTTTTCATTTCTTAATCTGCAGAGTCTTTTGAAATATTTTTGGTGGTGATATTTTCTGATACAAATAACCATTGTTTAGGGACTTTTAAAAAGTATCTCTTTGTTCAACATACTGCTCTCATGCATGCCCCAGTATTTGTTCTGTCCTAGATCCTAAGATTAAGGGAATCATTTTTAATTATTAGATTCTTTGTCCCTATGGTATGTGCTGCCCAGTTTTCCATGTGTTAGCAACTAATACTGCTTTTTAGGAAGTGCTTTTTTATGACCCAAGGATTTTAAAAGCAAAATTGTGTTACTTAACCCAATCTTACTCCAATTTCTGCCTGTTTTAGTCTCTGGAAGAAAGATCACTTTACTTTTTGCCATATTGAGTTAATGTAGCAGAAAATCATCAAAACAAGACATAGACTGAAAGAAAATATTTACAACACATATGATAAAGCACTTGTATACAGAATAAAGAAAACTTTCAACTCAGTAACAAGAAGACTCCCAGGCAAATATTTTAAAAATGAACACAAAATTTGAACTGACACTTCATGAATGAAGATATATAAATGACCAATAAGAATATGAAATGATATTCAATATAATTATCCAAGATATGCCAATTAAAACCACAATACATTTTAATTTGCCTTATACATAAGGGCTTCTCAATTTCAGCACTTGACATTTTGGGCCAAGTAATCCTTTGTTGTGAGGGGTTGCCCTGTGTGTTGTAGGATGATTTGGCAGAATCTTTAGCTTCTACCAAGTACATGTCAGTGGCAGCCCATCTACCTACCAGGTGCAAAAACCAAAAATGTATCCAGACATTGTCAAATGTCCTCTAGCCGGGCAAAATCACCCCCAGTTAAGAACCATTGCACTACATCCATTTGATTGAAATGAAAAATATTGACTATGTTAAGGGTTGGTGAAGACGTGAAGCCTCTGGAAGTCTTTGGTACACTGCTGGCAGTAATCTAAAAATGATACAACCACTGTGGAAAACAGTTTGGCAGTTCCTTGCATCCCCAGTGGCTCAGAGGGTGAAGAATCGCCTGCAGTGCAGGAGATCTGGGTTTGATCCCTGTTCTACCAAGTACATGTCAGTGGCAGCCCATCTACCTACCAGGTGCAAAAACCAAAAATGTATCCAGACATTGTCAAATGTCCTCTAGCCGGGCAAAATCACCCCCAGTTAAGAACCATTGCACTACATCCATTTGATTGAAATGAAAAATATTGACTATGTTAAGGGTTGGTGAAGACGTGAAGCCTCTGGAAGTCTTTGGTACACTGCTGGCAGTAATCTAAAAATGATACAACCACTGTGGAAAACAGTTTGGCAGTTCCTTGCATCCCCAGTGGCTCAGAGGGTGAAGAATCGCCTGCAGTGCAGGAGATCTGGGTTTGATCCCTGGGTCAGGAAGATCCCCTGGAGAAGGGAATGGCAGCCCACTTTAGTATTGCCTGGAGAATCCTGTGGACAGAGGAGCCTGGCAGGCTACAGTCCATGGAGTTGCAAAGAGTTGGACACAGTTGAGCGACTAACACATTCACGTGCTTATTATATGAGCTGGCCACTCCACTCTAAGTGAAGAAAATGAATACATACATTTATGCAAGGCATTTCAGATCTTTAAGGAATATACTATCCTACTTAGGTGAAAAGCTTTTCATTTCACAGGTTTTTTCTTTGTTGACATATAGTTTCCATACTGAGATCATTTGGCTTACTAGGATCATTTTGCTTCTTTCTGAACCAAAGTTCCTTCAGTGAGGATCTACTGGTGTACATTCTTACTTTTTTTCTTTTAAAATGCGTTTCTTCCATTCACTTTCTTGAAAGATAGTTTCATATGTGAATACAATTAAAGAACGACCATTTTCTCTCAGTGTTTCAAAGACACTATTTCCCAATCTTCTGACTTCCATTGTTAAAATTAGGTTAGTTTAGTTTTTCCTTTGTAGGTAATCTGACTTTTTTCTTGGATAACCTTTAAGACCTTTCCTTTTTCTTGGAATTTTTCAGTTTTACTCTGTCAAAAGATATATATTTCCTTTCAGTTATTCTGCATGGGATTCATTGTGCTTCTATTCCATCTTCCATGTTATTTTAATTTCTTCTTTCTTATTTTGCATCTCTGTGTTATGTGCTACATTCTGGAATATTCAGATTTTCTAGTTTATTAATATTTTTCTCATCTATGCTAAATATGCTGTTTATCCATCCATTTTAAAATCCATCTTTTTATCGTTTATTGTTCCTCACCCATACTTTCCATTTCCTTTTAAGATTTTTTAAAAATATAAATTTAATTGGAGGTTAATTAATTTACAATATTGTATTGGTTTTGCCATACCTCAACATGAATCCGCCACAGGTATACACGTGTTCCCCATCCTGAACCCCCTCCCTCCATTTCCTTTAAAGATTTAAGAAGTGTATTAAACTGGTATTCTGTATCTATAATTCTAATACCTGAAGTCTTGAAAGTTTGAGTCAGGTGATAATTGTTTCTTCAGACCTCAATAATGTTTTTTTCCACAGTATGTTTTATTATCATAAGCTCATATTCATTGGAATTTTCTCTCCTTCAGACATAATCTGCATTTCTGACTAGAGCCTGGGGGACATAATCAATCCACTTTAACTGAATCCTTGCCTTTTTTGATCATTTGTTTTCAGTCCAGGTAGGTAAAGGGATTTTAGGCCCCAGCTCATTATGTGTGAGCCACTTTGTGTTTGTAAATTTTCAGGGGAGATTTCATCCCTTCAACCAAGAACAAAGTTGAAACAGGAAAATTTTCTATTTCCTTTTATAGATGAGGTGCTTTTCCTAGTTAATGCCTTCAATGATAGGTTAGCCCTTTGGGGTTGGCATTATGATGAGGTCTCTTGCCCACCCTCCAGTTTCCCAAGTCCTAGGCTTTACCATCTGTTCCCTATGTTGCTGCTCTAGGTTACTGGGGATTTATAGCTCCCAGCCTATGAATAATTCCTACCTCCTTGGATTCCTCCTGTTGGTCATTTTTAACTTCTGAAGATTTCTGTTACTTTGCCAGTTCAGCTATCCCTTTTAAATTATATTTCTTACAGAAGTATTTTTAGGTGTTTTGTACACCATGAGAAAGAATCATTATTTTGGAGGTTAGTTATTACCCTAATCTGTCAGAGAGTGGTGCTATTAGAGTTCTTTAAGGCTTAGGTCAGAGTGCATTTTTAGTAAATGGCTTGCTACTGTGCTGTCTATGTTCTTATTTCTGCTTTTTAGAATTTTTCTGACTGTTTCCTTGTGATCGAATGATTGACTATCATTCTTTCTCTGTCAGTTCAGACAATAGTCCCTACTCCCTTCTAAATTACTGTGGACTTAGAAACTAAATAAGTAAGCTAGTTGTAATTTTGTACAAAATGAAAGTAAATTATCTCTAAGGTAAACCAAAGGTTTTCCTCTGAGTACAGTACATACTCTTTGGTATTAATATATATATTCTGTGGCATCTGTTTAACTTTTTTTTTTTTCTTATTCTAGATTCTCAAGCTTGTCAAAAAAAAAAAAAGTCAATTCAGGTATAAAGAGATATTACTATATTAATAGTCTATAATAATCACCTATTTGGCCAGAATTACTGATTTTCAAATGTAGAAGAAAATATTTTAAGGGATTAAAATCCTTTAAAATATGTATGTGTAAATACATACATAAAATATGTATGTGTATGTGTAAATAATCACTAGATATAATCCTACTAAATAAATCACTCTGAATTCTATATTTCATTTTTTTCAGTAGGCAATACGATATTTAGCCACTAAGAAAAGTTACCATATTTTCTTATGTTTGAAGTCTTTTATTCTGACTGATAATGATTGTGTGCCAGTTTGTCTTCATTTATGTTTTTATTTTTGCCTTTTATATAAAATGCAATAATGTTTTCTAGATGTTATAGAGCATTTTTATGCTGGCAGTAGCATCAGTGGAGAATCAGTCTAGATTTCCTGGAAAGGGATGATGTTCTAATGAATTGGGTGGTCACTGAGAGTGGGCTGAACAGTCAGTTATACAAAAGAGATTGCAGAGAAAATAGAACAGGGAAGATAGGAAGAGATGAAGAGGAAAGTTCATGGTCCATTGACCTCTTCCCTAATCGACATGCAATCACTGGAATATTAACAGTGAAGAGAATACTAAAATCTATGAGACATCATCATGGTATAGTAGAAAGAACATGCCCTTGAAGGCAGACAGACTTAAGTTCTAACCTTCACTGAAGCCCCTTGTTTGCTCTGTAGACTTAGGTATTTAACCTCTTTGTCTCACAGTTTTTCATTTCTGAGAGGCATCCCTGGTGGCTCAGTTCAGTTCAGTCGCTCAGTCATGTCCAACTCTTTGTGACCCCATGGACTGCAGCATGTCAGGTCTCCCTGTCCATCACCAACTCCCAGAGTTTAATCAAACACATATCCACTGAGTCGATGATGTCATCCAACCATCTCATCCTCTGTCGTTCCCCTTTCCTCCCACCTTCAATCTTTCCCATCATCCGGGTCTTTTCAAATGTCAGCTCTTCACATCAGGTGGCCAAAGTATTGGCATTTCAGCTTCAACATCAGTCCTTCCAATGAACACCCAGGACTGATTTCCTTTAGGATGTACTGGTTGGCTTTCCTTGCAGTCCAAGGGACTCTCAAGAGTCTTCTCCAACACCACAGTTCAAAAGCATCACTTCTTCGGTGCTCAGCTTTCTTTATTGTCCAACTCTCACACCCATACACGACTACTGGAAAAAACCATAGCCTTGACTAGACAGACTTTTGTTGGCAAAGTAATGTCTCTGCTTTTTACTATGCTGTCTAGGCTGGTCATAACTTTCCTTCCAAGGAGTAAGCATCTTTTAACTTCATGGCTGCAATCACCATCTGCAGTGATTTTGGAGCCAAAAAAAAAAAGTCTGTCACTGTTTCCATTGTTTCTCCATCTATTTCCCTTGAAGTGATGGGACTGGATGCCATGATTTAGTTTTCTGAATGTTGAGCTTTAAGCCAACTTTTTCACTCTCCTCTTTCACTCTCATCAAGAGGCTCTTTAGTTCTTCTTCACTTTCTACCATAAGGGTAGTGTTATCTGCGTATCTGAGGTTATTGATATTTCTCCCAGCAGTCTTGATTCCAGCTTGTGCTTCATCTAGCCTGACATTTCACATGATGTACTCTGCATATAAGTTAAATAAGCAGGGTGACAATATACAACCTTGATGTACTCCTTTCCCAATTATGAACCAGTCCACTGTTCTCTATCTGGTTCTAACTGTTGCTTCTTGACCTGCCTACTGGTTTCTCAGGAGGCAGGTCAGGTGGCCTGGTATTCCCATCTCTTGAATTTTCCAGTTTGTTGTGATCCACACAGTCAAAGGCTTTAGTGTAGTCAATGCAGCAGAAGTAGATGTTTTTCTGGAATTCTTTTGCTTTTTCGATGAATCAACGGATGTTGGCAATTTGATCTCTGGTTCCTCTGCCCTTTCTAAATCCAGCTTGGACATCTGCAAGTTTTTGGTTCACATACTGTTTAAGCCTGGCTTGGAGAATTTTGAGCATTACTTTGCTAGCATGTGAGATGAGTGCAATTGTGCAGTAGTTTGAACATTCTTTGGCATTGCCCTTCTTTGGGATTGGAATGAAAACTGACCTTTTCCAGTCCTGTAGCTGCTGCTGAGTTTTTCAAATTTGCTGGCATATTGAGTGTAGCACTTTCAACAGCATCATCTTTTAGGATTTGAAATAGCTCAACGAATTCCATCACCTCCACTAGCTTTGTTTGTAGTGATACTTCCTAAGGCCCGCTTGACTTCACACTCAGAGATGCCTGGCTCTACGTGAGTGATCACACCATCATGGTTATCTGGGTCATTTTCTGTATAGTTCTGTGTATTCTTGCCACCTCTTCTTAATGTCTTCTGTTTCTGTTAGGTCCATACCATTTCTATCCTTTATTGAGCCCATCTTTGCGTGAAATGTTCCCTTGGTATCTAATTTTCTTGAAGAGATCTTTAGTCTTTCCCATTCTATTGTTTTCCTCTATTCTTTAGCAAAACCTAGAGTTAGTCTCCAAATATATTTTAATTTCCCTCTAACTTCCTAGGGATGTATAGAATACAATGAAATATTGAGAAGTGTACATATATACATTTTTGACAGCACCCTACACTATTGGTAGGAAATCTCCTTATGTTTAGTACATGGTAAGTTCAGGAGACAACTGATATGGCAAGTCAAGCTGATGTATTTAAAGTAATTATCTTTTTAGGGAGCTAAAACTTGCAAATGATTTAAGCAGTACTTGAAGAAAAAAAAAGAACAAAGTCATTCTTGAAGATTTTTAGGGAAAATATTAGAAACTGCTTTAGAATACTTTATAAATTTGGCAAGCCAAAAACAGAATGAAGAAATTCTTCACTATTGTTTCATTGTATTTTTATGTTTCTACTTCAAGTAACTCTGTCAATTTAAGCAAATACTTAGGTTTGAGTTAAACATTACAATGGTGAAATCTGTAACTCTGAAAAATTTCTTCTAAATCCTCAAATCTTCTCTCAAGGATATGTATTGAGTAATAGAAATGAAAAAATTTTACATAGAATGACACTGTACAATTGTTGTTTGCTTGCTTGTTTCAAAGATTGTATTTGTATGTGGTTGTTTTTAATCATATATTACATTTTTGGATCTGGACTGCAGCATTTTCTTGTTTGGTAGGTACTCCCTCTCGAATCCCCTCATGAATTTTAGAAACAGTATTAGGGAATTTAAAAAAAGAAGAATCTTATACATATTCTTACCCTTATCCTCTATCCACAAATAAGAAAGAAAATTTCCCACAAAATTCTATACTGTTACAAATATAAAAATATTTTCAAGATAACTTTAATGTATACAGTCTAGCACAATGAAAATGAAATTATCATGACATTATTAAAATTGGATATATTTCGTTAAAGGTTGATGAAAGGATTTTATCTTTCTTTATGTTACTTTTAACCCAGGACAGTCTTAATCTGTTATATAACTTGTCTCTGCTCTGACACTGTATAATTTAAAACCAAAAAAACACACATTGAAGGTTGGACTTCTTTGGTATCTGGAGTGGTTGAGGCCTTACCTCTTTGTCTGCTTTCTGATTGGCTGAAAACTGTTGCTAAACTTGTTTCTTTGTTCTTTGGGAAAGTCAAAAGTTGAGTGTGACCTATTTGAACTGTATCCTGCTGCTTTTGACTCTGCTTTTGCCTTCCTCCTGATCCATATGCTTTTTTTCTGATATTTTTTGAAGTTTAGATTTTTTTTAACCCATCAATTTGTAAATTTGGTGTTCTATATTTTAAGGTTTTAAGATTTTAGTTGTACCTCTATAATGCACAAATTACTGTGGTTTAATTTTTTTAAATCTGGTTGAATAGTTGAAAGTTGAATTTTCTGTCAGAAGGCATGTTCTCATTGTAAAGAGTAAATACACTATTTAAAGACCTGCCTGTCACAAACACAAAAGATTAGCTTGGAGATCAATAATATCCTTATTGTTAATAAAAACAATTCCGAAGTTCATCATTGAAAAATTTAGTAGGTCAACTTTTTGTGTTTTAGTTTAAAAGCTACTATTGGTCATATTGGCATGAATGTTACTGAAGGATAAGACTGACTTTATTCATGTTTCTGGAGAAGGTCTAGAAGGATTGATAGTCTTTTCAGTTATAGACCAAATCCAGGACAGCTTAAATAAAAGTTGTCCTGGAAGACAAGTTTGTTTTCTCATTCAGTAGACCATAATCAAATCATTGTGGTTATAAGAGCCTTTCTTCTAAGGCTCTATTTGGCATTGATGGGAATGAGACTTTGAACTAGATTTCCCCTAGCACTCCTTTAGAACCAGCATAAATCCTGGGAACATTCTCTGAACCTTAAAGCCTGACCCAAGCCTTGGATGAACAACATTGGGAGCTACAGACTAGATTTTCTAAACCTACTGGGAGTTCTGGTAAACAGAACAGGAGATGTGGCATGTATATAAAAGTAATATTCACGTCTGATTTTTTTTTTTTGTCAGCATAGTCTTTAATGAAACAATATTATCAGGATTCTGATTTACATACAATATCTAAAACTGGTATTTTACTAATAAATGATCTCTTTAAAGTTCATATAAGTTACATTATTAAGCCAATTAGTAAGAACAATGAGGCTATCTTTATGTTTTAAGCAAATTTGAAATAAAGGGGTTATGGATTATAGTTACAGTATTTCTGTATTTTCTTATATTCATAATATCAGAGAAATCTATATTCACATAGCAAAGTACCTACATGCTATGGCAGCCCACTCACTACTATAGTTTTACTCATTGAGCAGAGGCAGACAGGCAAGAACACACAAACTATACCCTTCCTTGTCACTGACAAATTTATGAGAGTGTTCAAACGTATACTCACAGAGAAGATGGAAAAAGTTTTATTTACTCCAGTATCTAAATTATTATTTTTATGGTTTCCAGTGCATTTAATGTTTATATATGTTTGTAGGTTACCTTGAAAAAAAAAAAGCTCAAATCTAATGTTTTATAATATCTTTAAAGTACTTGCAAGAAATACAATTCTGAAATCACTAGTAATGTACAAAGAAGCCTGGTATAGGAGGAGACCAGGATCTGGTTAGCTTAAAGCATATAATTCTTGATAAAATCAGGAATTATATTCACAGAGTAGAACTTTAAAGCTGAAGTAAAGTTTGAGAGCTCATGAAGTTCAGGAGCCCTTCATTTTAAATTTGAGGAGACTAAAACTAGAAGGGTTGTTAAGAAATTGCCATACCTTCTGGGTTTTTGTTTTTCTTATTTATTTGGTACCCTGCCCCCCAGAGTTGGACAGTAAAGTAGATGATTCCCTATTTAATGCTCCCTGACAGAATCCCAAGCTATCTGCCAATCTGTGTGACTTATACAAGAGGTTTAAGTCTAAATAAAATAGATCTCTCAAATTAAGATATTTCTGCTTGCCCACAGATTTAAGAAACTAGATGCATATAGTTGGCATTCAGTAAATATAGATAATAAATGACTGAATACTCAGTGTTTACATAGTATTAAGGTTTCTATTAATTGGTAAAATAACAGCACTGACATCCATACATAAATCTATGCCCAAATATATTTTTTAATTAAAGATATAATGAGTTTAAAAAGAATACTACCTTCTCCAACTTGTAATATCTGAATAAAATCCTATTTTTGTATTTCTCAATTATTTGCCAAAAATTAGGAAAATCAGATTTTTCTGTCACTACAAATGAAATCTTGAATTCTGTTCAAACTTAAACTCATGTAAAAAAAATAATTTTTAAAGTTGCATTATTATTTTTTTGAGTATTTTTAGCTAAACAGAAAGATAGTAATAACAAGTGAAAATAAATTTATGGTGAACTGTGATGTCCTGAATGTACTCACATCCTTTGGACAAAGGGAAAAGTGGCCCACAGAGATGCAGTGAGAGTTTTGGAGGGCAGAAGAAGAGATGAGAAAGTACAGTGAAATGCCATTATTTCTGAAACACTTAATAGCATGCAAGTAGCTTGTAGATGTGGCCTTGTACTTTGTGACCAAGTTAAAGATCTACAACTTAATACTCTCTTGAAAAACAGGATATCTCAGAAGGAGGCAAAGAAAGGTGATTTAAAGGATTAAAGGACCTTCAACTAAAGATTGTCACAAAGGAACGGAGTAGAGGGTTCTTTGAGCTGTGTTAGAAAAACATATAATGAACCCTATTCACTGCTTGGTAGTACTAATCATGATGAAGGGGCATGGATAGAGAAGTTAGGATAGCTGTTATAAGCAAAAGATAACTTGATTGAAAGATTTAGAACATTGTCATTAGGATTTTGTTTCTTTGAATGAAAATTATCTCTAGTATGATTGGAGCCATGAAATTAAAAGATGCTTACTCCTTGGAAGAAAAGTTATGACCAACCTAGATAGCATATTCAAAAGCAGAGACATTACTTTGCCGACTAAGGTCCGCCTAATCAAGGCTATGGTTTTGCCTGTGGTCATGTATGGATGTGAGAGTTGGACTGTGAAGAAGGCTGAGCGCTGAAGAACTGATGCTTTTGAACTGTGGTGTTGGAGAAGACCCTTGAGAGTCCCTTGGACTGCAAGGAGATCCAACCAGTCCATTCTGAAGATCAGCCCTGCAATTTCTTTGGAAGGAATGATGCTGAAGCTGAAACTCCAGTACTTTGGCCACCTCATTCAAAGAGTTGACTCATTGGAAAAGACTCTGATGCTGGGAGGGATTAGGGGCAGAAAGAGAAGGGGACGACCAAGGATGAGATGGCTGGATGGCATCACTGACTCGATGGAAGCGAGTCTGAGTGAACTCCGGGAGTTGGTGATGGACAGGGAGGCCTGGCATGCTGTGATTCATGGGGTCGCAAAGAGTCGGACACGACTGAGCGACTGAACTGAACTGAACTGATGAATAAAACATTCAAAATTCAGACATGATTAAGCTGATGACTTACTAATATGCATTTAGCCTAAACTCTTTAACTATGGGTAAATTCAGTTCTATAAAGTCTGTGGGCTCAGGATAAGTTGAAGACACTACGTTTGATTTTATTCTGTTTTGGAAAGACAATTTTTTAATACTATGCCAGACCAATATATTCCTTAAAATTATAGGTTACATATTTAAACCAGTTATTGCCTAGTGCCCACAAAGAGAAGCGTTTTGAGGATTTAAAAAATATTTTCACATGTTTTTAGGTAGAGATTAAATCTGGCCCCTCAAAAACTACTTTAAATATAACATATATGCATAGTCTGAGAAATATTTTTACTTGAACATGTCATGCATTAAGTATCTTCCATTACTTTTTTTTTTAAGTTGGTATCTTAAGTTCATAAGTTGAACTCCTAAGAACATATGCGGGAAAGTCCTAATTCTCAGTTTCCCACTACACTCACCTTCTTCCTGAACCTTGTCCTATTCCAAGTTAAACCTATTCCTTCTTATTTACCTCAAAACAATGCTGAAAGTAATTAGCCTCTAAAAGTTGTAATGAATGAATTCTTCCATCTAACTTTGGTATCTCAACTGGCACTTTCTTTCCGATATTTCACTTTAGATAAGCCTGTGGCTGTTTAAAGCCAGACTTGGGCTTTAAAATGTTCATAAATTTGTCAAACAATGGTATGAATACAGGCAGTGTCTGACTTGTAAGTGAGCCATATGTACCATTGCCTAAACCTTTATAGCCTCTATCTTGGCAGTATAGGAGAAAAGGAACAGAAAAATCAAAGGAGCTTGGGAATACCTGGGGTTCCTGATGAGAAAAGACAGTGAAAAAAAGAATTTGCTTGTTAGAGCTGGAAAGGACAAGCTGATTCCCAAGCAGAGCCTGCCTGCCTGCCTAAATAGTGACCCCGAAGCCTCCAAGAGTGTTTCTCTGGATGCCCCAAATCTTTTATAATATGAATGTTGAAATTCATTGTTAAGCTTTCAGTTGAGTTAAACTTCTTTTTTAATGGAATCATCTCTGTGGAGTTCAATCATTACATTCTTATTGAAGGTCTACTGTGTGCTGGGCACTAAGACATTGGAAATAAAGCAATGAACAAGACAAATATTGATTTTCCATTCTATTGAGACAGACTAAATAAATTAGCATGAAATGTCAGTCCCTCATACAATAATATGTATGAGTTAGTTTAAGAAACCTATTCTCTTTCTAATACCTACCAGTTATTCTAAGAAAAACAGTGGTAATGTGAGGAGCAGGTAGGAGGTTGGGTAGACTCAGATGAGTTATGTAGTAGGGGAGTTTGGGGTAGCATGAAGTCAGCAAAGGTCTGGGAAGACACTGAGGAATGATTGGGATAGAGAAATAGAAGAAAGCAGCTCTCAAAGACCAAGACCACTGATTCCATGATTGCTTTTTACTTTTCTTTTTTTTTTTGAACCAAAAAAAAAGTTATCTCACCCTGAGATAACTAGATCTCACAAAAGGGATACATTTTTCTTTCTTTCTACCTTCTTCTCTTGCTATCAGAATCAAGAACTTAGGCTAACACACAATTATTCTAATTTTTAAAATATTCATTAAAAGCAGCAGCCTAGCTTCTGCTGCTTTGAATACAGACAGACCCAGGTTCTAAACTCAGTCTACTTATGCAATTTTGGATGAATTACCAATATTTTATGTTTCTGTTTTACAGATTTTTAAAATAGAAATAATTGTATCTGCCTTACATGTGTAAGGCAGGAGGAGATTGGGGACAGGAGGAGAAGGGGATGACAGAGGATGAGATGGCTCGATGGCATCACTGACTCGGTGGATGTGAGTCTGAGTGAACTCCAGGAGTTGGTCATGGACAAGGAGGCCTGGCGTGCTGTGATTCACGGGGTTGCAGAGTCGGACACGACTGAGCGACTGAACTGAACTGAGCTACATGTGTAAAATCCTTAGTGTCTGATATTTTGCTCTTATTATCATTAGTCTGGAAAGCCTGACCATGACTTAGCATGCTTATTCTTTTAGGAAAGGGATTTTCTAATNGTTGGTCATGGACAAGGAGGCCTGGCGTGCTGTGATTCACGGGGTTGCAGAGTCGGACACGACTGAGCGACTGAACTGAACTGAGCTACATGTGTAAAATCCTTAGTGTCTGATATTTTGCTCTTATTATCATTAGTCTGGAAAGCCTGACCATGACTTAGCATGCTTATTCTTTTAGGAAAGGGATTTTCTAATTTAAAACTACTGACACTATTTGGAATATCTTGTTTACAAATATGAGTGCTGGTCTGTTTCTAAAACCCTATATAAAAATTTAAAACTGTTCATTTCGAAAAGAAGAAACCCTGAAGGAGAAAAGAGAGCAAAAATTTGTCAACATTCTTGCTTCTTTATAAGTAACATAATTCTAAAAATTAAATTGAAGAAGTGAAAAAAGTACAGGACAAATAAGAGAAAGGATCTCAATGTACCCAAAACACGATGTTGAAAGGAAAAAAGTGCTTAGCAGGCAAGCTATATATAAGAAACAGGAAGATTTCAACTAGAGGAGGAAAATCTAGACAAAATTAGTAAGCAGAAGTAATATTATAAACCAGAATTCATTCCAAATAAAAAATGTTTTAAATGACAATAGGGCATTTTTTCAAGAAGCTTAAACTACATAAATTTAACAAATCCCACTCCCATTCTTAAAAGAGTTGTTTGGTTTAATGGCTGAAATCATTGTTATGTGTGTCTAATCAATTATTAAATATTTCTATTCTGAAGAATAGATTATATATCTACAGTACTTTAATTCACTTTAAATTTCTTTAGTTAATAAAAAAAAATTCAAGGTTTAATATGTGGCCAATGAAAGTGTAATTACACCTTTTGCCCTAACTAGTATTCTATTAAAATATATCTATTCTTTTTCATGAATTGACTATATTTTTAAAAGTCTAATGGGTTTAGGGAAGCCACTTGGTCAAGAGAGCATACAATTTGAGATTTATCTCCTGAATTTCAAAAACAAGAGTATAGTGCATCATTTCCTTTCTCAAGTGTGTGGTGGTTGCATGCTTAGTCGTGTCTGACTCTTTGTGACCCCGTGGACTATAGCCTGCCAGGTTCCTCTATCCTTGGGATTTCCTAGGCAAGAATACTTGAGTGGGTTGCCATTTCCTACTCCAGGGGATCTTCTTGACCCAGGGATTGAACCCATGACTTCTGTGTCTCTTGGATTGGCAGGTGGATTCTTTACCACTGTATCACCTGTGTAGCCCCAAGAGAGACAAATCCACCTTCATCCCTGCACTTTGCTTCATTTCCAGTGTTCTTCAGAACACCATCTTGCCTTTGCCAGAGTTGCCTCAACAATCTTCGTAACACATCTTTTTACCTCTAGTTTTGCCTGAACCTTAGCTGAAATGCAAATTTGATGTCATTACACTCTTTAAAACTTTTAGTAACTCCACAGTACTCTTAAGAATGAAATTTGTTGTCCTTAATGAATCTTAAACAAGGTCCCTCCTTACTGTTTGACCTAAACCCCATCCATTACTCTCCAAACTCTCTGCTCCAGACACCAGTGAGTGAGTAAGTGAGTGAGTGAGTGAGTGAAAGTCGCTCGATTATGTACAGTTTTTGCGACCCCCATGGACTATACAGTCCATGGAATTCTCCAGGCCAGAAGACTGGAGTGGGTAGCTATTCCCTTCTCCAGGGGATCTTCCCAACCCAGGGACTGAACCCAGGTCTCCCGCATTGCAAGTGGATTCTTTACCAGCAGAGCCACCAGGGAAGCCCTCCAGACACCAGCTGTTGTTGTGTTAGTTGCTCAGTCGTGTCTGATTCTTTGCGACCCCATGGATTGTAGCCCACTAGACTCCTCTGTTCATGGGATTCTCCAGGCAAGAGTACTAGAGTAGGTTGCCATTCCCTTCTCCACCAGACACCAGTGAACTTTCTTTATTCAGCTTCCCTCTCCCCTGCCTCTGGGCCTTTGCACAGTGCTAGTTTCTTTGCTTAGAACTCTGTCTTTACTCTCCCAAACACTCCACCAATTTTCTTTCCAAGGCCTCTCTATTAATCCTCTAAGCCCTCGCTCAGATATCACTTACTTCAGGAAGCCCATCTTGAACCACCACTCCAAGTTTGGACTCTAATGCTTCATGGTTCTCTGCTCAGATCAAGTCATTTGACACCACTCTTGTTTTTTACATGGATGTACCATGGGCTTCCCTAGTGGCTCAGACGGTAAAGCGTCTGTCTGCAATGCAGGAGACCCGGGTTCAATCCCTGGGTTGGGAAGATGCCCTGGAGAAGGAAATGGCAGCCCACTCCAGTGTTCTTTNATCAAGTCATTTGACACCACTCTTGTTTTTTACATGGATGTACCATGGGCTTCCCTAGTGGCTCAGACGGTAAAGCGTCTGTCTGCAATGCAGGAGACCCGGGTTCAATCCCTGGGTTGGGAAGATGCCCTGGAGAAGGAAATGGCAGCCCACTCCAGTATTCTTTACTGGAGAATCCCACGGACGGAGGAGCCTGGTAGGCTATGGTCCATGAGGTCGCAAAGAGTCGGGCACGACTGAGCAACTTCACTTTCACTTTCACCATCTTGTTCTGGGGCAATTAGCATTGAGATCATTGCTGCTAATGTCAAGTGCAAAAACTTCACTTTGATACAGTTGAGTTGGGTAGGTTAACCCCCAAAACTTATGTATGTGTGTGCTCAGTCCCTCCAGTCATGTCCAACACTTTGTGACCCTGTGGACCATAGCCTGCCAGGCTCCTCTGTCCATAGGATTTTCCTGGCAAGAATACTGGAGTGGGTTGCCATACCCTCTTCCAGGGGATCTTCCAGATCCAGGGATCAAACCCGATTTTCCTGGTCTCCTGCATTGCCAGGTGGATTCTTTACCAGTGAGCCACAAGGGAAGCCCATTTATGAATGTATGTATATACGTACATTTTTGGCCGTGTCTCATAGCTTGCAGGAGCTTAGTTCCCCAACCAGAGATTGAACACACATTCTCAGCAGTGAAAGCATGTAGTCCTACCACGTAACCACCAGGGCGTGCCCAGAACATTTTTAGAAGGAGAAATTCAGAATTACTACTACTTCTTGGATTAGATGTCAGGATTCTTCACTGAAGAAATAAAATGTTGAAATGAAATGTTTAAATAGCAGACTTATAAATAGCTGCTAGCCTATAATGATAGCCTGTGGTAAATATCAAAAGCATAGTCCTTTCCAATTACTAATTGGTGTTCAGGAGGTTTATTACATGCTTAGCACTGGAAGTTCAATAAGAGAAGTACCTTCAGGATATCTGGCCAACTCAAGTAGTGAAATCTTTGGAAAATACAAACTTTTTATTAAATGATTTGTAAAAAATCTCAGAAATGAGATCTGCATAATATTTGCAGGTCAATATAGTTGTTGGAACTCTTGGTTAATAGATTTATTTGGAGGCAACCTTTTTATGTTATAGAAGAGAGTGACTAATTCAGTTACTGCTCTATCAAAAAGCAAAAATTAGTACTATCTAATGACTTGAAGGGCCTCGATAGGACTGAATTAGAATATATTAAAATTATTTTTCTTTTTAGGTAAGGCAACATCAAAATAAATTGAAATTTTCTTTTAAAAAAATCCTAATGGGAGCTTCCTATTAAATTTCAACACACATATCTTCAAAATTTATGAAGCATGAAGTATCAGAAATGAACATATATGTATACATATATATGAATATATACACATGTACACACACAGTTTGCAGTTCTAATTTGCATTTGTTTTAAACCATTTTTGCATTAGCTAGATACATGCTTTTCCCTTGCCTCTCATTAAAAAAACAGTAAGGCAAACATTCTCCATTTTGCAAATAATATAATTTTAATATCAGACAAGGTTATGCCCTACTAGACAACTAACCCTCACTGCTGTTTTCTTTCCAGAAAATAAAATCACAGCTCAACTCTTCTAGAACCAGTCATCATTTTTCACATACTTCCCTCATTAAGTAGCTTTATCTCTCACAACCCCTACATCAAGTCATTTATGTTTCCAAGTTACTCATGTACAATCAGTTTATCTTGGAGGATATGTCATATTGCTGCAAATTCTGTGTTTATTTTTGCCTGTTTGTTTGTGGCTGAGTGGGCATTATACTGTTTTGTTGTTGTTGTTATTGTTTTGAGGCTCAGCTCAGAGAAAGCACTTGGAAGTCTCTGTAGCCTTTTATTTTATGTTAATATTAACCTCCAATTGCTTTTCTTGACCAGATATTTGGGTGCTTCAGCAATTTATAAAAAGTATATGAGAACATATAATCTTATTTATCTGGAGAAGATAAATAAAAAGTAACCATTTTAACCTTCTACTTTTAAAATGTGACAGTTTAAGAGCTAAAAAAGTAACTCCGTTTTCTCTGAGACATTGTAACCTCTCTTCTAAGACTGAAACTTAATATTCATCTGAGCCCTGGTTCTGTGTCTGTCTGTATTCATTGACTTAAACTCTACTTGTTTCTGATAGAATGTTCCAACTGTTTTTTTCTTTTTTTAACCTGAGCATGTAAGGTTGAAAATACAGGGCAAACATGCAAAAAGAGATCTAATTTAGGAGTTAATTTATTTTTTTAAAGAAGTTAATGGAGCCCTGTAAGCCAACAGTTTTGACAGAAGACTTGAGAGATTTGTGTTCCAGATCTAACAATGTCAGTTGTGTTCCTTTATGATCTGTTTTTTCAAGTTCCTCATCGAGTTTCAGAGAGAGATTCTTTCTTTAGACCCAGGGGACTTATGAGGAAACATTAGAAATTTAAATGCTTTCGAATATACTTGGGAAGAAGAAAATTTAGAGATCTGCTGACAAAGTTTATTACCTGTGTAGGAGAGTTGATACTTACAGTTTCTACATAGTTTACCAAAAATAAGTTTTAACTGAATGTAGGTCATGGTCTCCTGCTTGTTTCTGCATTTTATGGCCCAATCAGCTTTGTTTGGGCATTTTTGGAAAGAAAGAAGGGAAATTTCAAGACTTCATAAAATGTGAAGCAAATTTGATTTCCTCCTAGTGGTGTCGGAGTCAGCCTACGGGTTGGTTGCCCTTTGGCAGGTAATTGGACCTGAACGGGTAAAAAAAAAAAAAGGCATCTCAGTTTTGCCTAGAATAACTATGTTCTGCCAGCTCTATGACGTTATGCACAGCGTTTACACTTGTTTATTGGCATTTCTTTTGTGTCTGAATTGGCCTTCAGAGAGAGCTATTTAATTGTGACATTTTGTATTTTTCCTAAGTGGTTACAAAGAGGGCACCAATCGAATATCCTGTGGCATGCAGGATCTGGTTCCCTGATCAGGGATTGAACCCAGGGTCCCTGCATTGAGACAACCACCAGGGAAGTCCCATAGGACCCCAATTGAAAGTTACTAGTACAACTTTAACTCAAATTTTAGCCTTTAATTCAAATGGTAGCAAGGGGGAAAGAGAAATAGTAATTAAAATTGAATTGAGATCAGATTAAGTATTGACTTAGTTCAAGAAATGTAAATACGAGGTAATTTCTCTGCACTATTGCCCACTAAAATGACTGTTAGTTTTATATGTTTTTTGTAAATGGAGTCAACACTATGAGTATACCACATATAGTCATATAAACTTAAATGAAGACACTTTCTCCTGAAGGTTGTAGAACACCAAACACTTCTGTATTTTAACATTCATGTTTACATAGCGTGCTTCTTGTTTCCAGATAATACAACAACCTAAAAAGAGTCTCATGACTGTTGCTTTGAAACTTTACTATAGAGGGAAAACTGTTCAAAAGTGTTGAAATAGCATTTACAATTTCTGTTTGCAGGCCATAACGGATCTTTTGTCATTTTGAGAAGTGAGCCTCATGATTGTGCTTGAATCTGTTCTTTCTAATGGTATTTGTGTGTAGAATCCTGGTTCTTGCCCAGATCTAGAATCTCTAAATATAGCCATGTAAACTAGAAGATAAAGAGATACATTTTATCTTACACATTGATTACAGAGCCTGTGGGATTGTGTTCAGGAGACCAGGCAGCTTTGTGTAGTTGTATTTCATTTTTAAAACATCCAACATGTGGGAAGATAAATTAGGAGGTAGTGCTTTATAAGAAAACTGTTCACGTTACAAAAGAATTAATAACAGAGCTCTTTCAAATAGCAAACTTCCACAGTGCCTTTAAGGTAAAACACCTTCCAGAAAAGGAATTCCTGACTAAAGTGTAGGGCACACATAAGAGCCTAAGTCAGCCTAATAAATGCAGTCCTTCGAAGTCAGCTGAGTTTTCATTTTTCTAGGATGTAGTTCATAGAATACCAGACCCTGGAAAAAGAGATACCTGAACTTTAAATATTTCTAAATTCCCTATAAGAGTTAGTGACAAATTTAGAAGAAGCACTAGTACGTTTTGTTTTAGTACATAGGAAGATTTCTTTCTAAGGCTTTTGGATTTCTTCATTTCTATTTTAAAATTTCAAATGTCAAAAGGCAAGCACCCAGCTATAGGCAGATTGTCACAAACAAGAGAGAGCGGGATGGGAACTCTTATTTTTTTACACAGTATATTTTTGCCTTGTTGAAATGTGTTTCAAAAAGAACTGCTTTTGTAATGTTTTACAAATCAAAGTTAGCATCATTGTTGCTATTATCAGCATTAAGACATCTGGATAGTTTTAAAATGCACCAAGTGCAGTGAGAAAAAATAAAATGATTCGAGAGATCTGATTGTTTTTACTTTTCAAATGGATAGATGTGTAAGCTAGTAAATGCTCTCATTTTGCGTTTGTGGCAAATTGTCCATTCCTTTGCTTAAAGATATTTATATAGATTCATAAATGTATCTCTGACAAATTTGAAAAATCTGATTAGAACAATACATTCAGTACATAAACAGATTTACACAGTGAATATATTACATTCATCAGTCATTCTGTGGTATTGTCAACATTTGCTGAGAATTTTCATGTTGTAAAAATTAGTATGTTAGTATCATACACTGGAGAGGAAACAGATACCAAGTCAGAGATTTGCAGAAATGTTGTGATGGCAGAAGCTGTTGCTGTCTCTTTCAAAGATGCTGATTAGGAGGACTGTTGAGAGGAGAGGACTGTTAGTTCCTATGTTAGATTTCCCAGCCACACCTTCACCAAGAACCAGTAAGGTTTTGTGCTGTGATTAGCATATATATCTGCTTCACAACAAGGTCATTAGCTGTTGGCAGCTTCTGCCTCCTTGAATCTAAATTGGCCAAAATTTGTTCTAAATCTGTAATTCAGTTTCTTAGATACATATGAAGGCACAATTGAAGTAACCTTTAGAAAGTTATGAAAGGTACTTAGTTTGGCTTTCCATAAGCCAACTATTGAAGACCCATAGTGCCTTTAAAAAAAAAAAAACAACTGCTAGAAAACAGGGTAGCAACTATTTTGTCATGTGATTAGGAAAAGCAGTGTTTCAAAAGTGAGTTTTGCAGTAAATAGAAACTTTTAACCCTTTAGAAGTTGAGAATACTATTGTATAACAACAGTGGTATCTACATAACTGTCACCTGTTTACTTTTTCCAGAAGTTAGAGAACAGTTTGTGTGCAACAGGAAGCTAGATGGAATCAATTATCTGCTTTCTGTGAGAATCTGAATTAGGATAAATTGAGATACTGCTCAGAGCTCATAAAATTCTGTTTTACCTAGAACTAGCCTTAAATGGCAACCCACTCTAGTGTTCTTGCCTGGAGAATCCCAGGGACAGGGGAGCCTGATGGGCTGCCATCTATGGGGTCGCACAGAGTCGGACTCAGTAAAATAATGAAATTAGAGTATTGAATGTCAGAGACTCCTTTCCATTCCTTTCTTTCAGTTTTTCTTTTCTGTCCCCTGCTTTCCTGTTAGACTGGTACCTCAGCAAGGAATGAATGTGATCTTAACACTGAGAGCATAAAAAGTGAAAGTCGCTCAGTCAAGTCCGATTCTTTGTGACTCTGTGGACTGTAGTCCATGGAATTCTCCAGGCCAGAATACTAGAGTGAGTAGCCTTTCCCTTCTCCAGGGGATCTTGCCCACCCAGGGATTGAACCGAGGTCTCCCACATTGCAGGTCGATGCTTTACCAGCTGAACCACAAGGGAAGCCCGGTTATTAGCATAGTAGGTCTATAATCCATTCCTAAGAATGTTTGCTTTTTCTTAACATCCTGTTTTAAAACAATTTTTCACTCTTAAAGAAATTTCTAAAGGAACTGGGAAGGAAAGGTTTGATCTGTGAAGGAAAAGAAGAGGAGAAACAGTGATAGCAATATAGCTACTAAATTTGGCTATAGGGATAGACTTTCAAAGACTTGAGAATTATGTAGGACCACTGGTAAAGACCTTTGGCATACCTATAGGAAAAGATTCCATTTCTGAAACATTGATAGGCACTTGCTCAGAATTATGAAGCTGCTGCTGCTGCTCAGCCCCTTCAGTCATGTCCGACTCTGTGCGACCCCATAGACGACAGCCCACCAGGCTCCGCCATCCCTGGGATTCTCCAGGCAAGAACACTGGAGTGGGTTGCCATTTCCTTCTCCAGTGCATGAAAGAGAAAAGTGAAAGTGAAGTCGCTCAGTCGTGTCCAACTCTTTGCAACCCCCTGGACTGCAGCCCACCAGGCTCCTCCATCCATGGGATTTTCCAGGCAAGAGTACTGGAGTGGGGTGATTATAAAGCTAGTGTTGTAATATTAATAGTTTGATATATAAACTGTCTATTTGGTATAGAAATAAAACCAAAGTTATATACTTCAACTTCTTTGTTTTAAAGCCTGTGTACTAACAATCTGGTCTTACTTTAAAAAATACACACATACACACAATCCACATGATGCTAATGTATATGGTAAGATAAAGTCCTAGAAATGGAATTTCTAATTTTTTTCCTTTTCTCACAAATAGTAATATATACACTTTGCCTTTTTCCCCCCTACATAATATATTCTATATCTTTTAAGCCAACTTGTATACAGCTGCTTCATTCTTTGTAAGGACCTCATGCTGTTCTAGTCTATGGTCATACTAAACTTTATTGAAACAGTCCTCTATTGAGCACTTAGGTGGTTTTATATCTTGTACAATTGTAAACAGTGTGACAGTGATTATACTTTTACATACATTTCAAAAATGTGAGCGTAGGTTAATGTCTAGGATGGAATTGTCAGTTAGGGTATGTAACTTTTAAATTTTGATCATTATTTCAGATTGCCCTCCAGGAAGTTGCAGTAATTTGTACTTCTTATATATTTCTTGATCTCTTTTCCTTACATTTCAAAATACTCCCATCAGTGATGTATAAGTATTGAATAGCTATTTCTCCACCCCCTCTCCAACATAGTCTATCATCAAACTTTTTGATCTTAAGCAGTCTTTTAGGTGAAAATTTGTATCTCAGTGTAGTTAAACAGCAGTTATTTTGTGAAGATTGACCATTTTTTCAGACGTTTATATTTCCTTTTCTTTGAACTGTTCATGTCCTTTGTTCATTTTTTCTGTCAGGTTCTTGGGGGGGTTTCTTGGTGATATGTCATTATGTAATTTTTAAAAAGCCCTTGTCTGTGTGAGTTTCAAACATATTTCCAAGTTTTCTGTTTGTTTAACTTTATATATGTTTATTTTTCCCATATGAAAGTATATTTATGTCATCAAACTTACCAGTCTTACATCTTGTGACTTCTGGGTTTTGTTGCATTTTTAGATCTAACTCCCCAAGTATTTTCTTCTAATATTGTAATTTTTTTTTACTTACATATGATTTATTGTGAAGTAAAGTATGATTTAAGGTTCCAATTTCACTTTTTTCTGAGTGGGTCTCCAGTTGTATCAAAATCATTTTTTGAATAGTCCATTTCTTTTCCTTTGAAATGACATCCTTTTGTATACTAAAGTTGCAGGATAGTGTCTTATGTATAAAATGAATAATAAACCCCTGAAAAGTGGGGTGTGTTGCTGAAATGCATTTTGTTTAAATAAGATAGTAAAGAAATTAAAAAGGGTAAATATTAATTTTAGCCTTGAAATCTTGCCCAGAATATTTTCTTTGAAATGTAGGTAATTAGATCAGAAATTCAGCAGTTAGAATGGCCAACAGTCATCATTTTATATAAATAGCTGCATTTGTGCCAGGATTCTGTATTGAACAGAAGAAACGGGTTTTTTCCTTGCATTTATTATAGTATATTAAACTGAGACACATACATAGCTGGACCAGTAAATTTGGTGCCTCCTCAGTGAAGGATACGGTTATTAGACATTACTATCTTCAGTATAAGTCTGTAATTATCAGAGTAAAAAATCACTGACCTCGAATACAAAATTATTTGAAACCTATATAAAATTTTAGATTTAGTTTGCAAATAGAGCCTACTTCAAATCTGAATCTTGAGTTCTACTGATTAAGATTCTCTTCGATTTTTTCCTCCCTGCCTAAATCAATTCTGCTCAAAAGGTTTCCATCCACTTGGACCAAATTTCTTGAATTGCTGCCATATGTTCTTTTCTGTCTGCATCACTGCGCCCGCCCCCCCAACACACACACCTTTTTTTCTCTTTAAAAGAAAAGCATCTGGTTTGTATCATGAAGGACTTTTGGAAGCAGTAAAGAGAGGGTGGAAATAGTATTTGTATGTAATTATATAAGCAAGGGTTAATATTTAGTTGTTAAAGAATGTGGGGGTTTGTTTGCCTAGAGACTAGATAGATAGGACATGAACTCAAAAAAAAAAAGGCTAAATTACATTTTGGTTTTGTTTCTATAAGCATATTACATTGAGGGGAAAGCTGTTTTTGTTAACCATACTACACTGTCAGAAAATACAGAATTCTAGGTTCTCTATGTCAAAGAGTAGAAAACCATTTATTGATTGATTTGTTGAGCTCAAAAATATAAATGAAGTCAATGAGATCCTATAAATTAAAAATTTAAGGAAAACTCACAAAATTAATTTCTCTAAAATTATTTTACTCAGAGAAACCATGTCCTGCAGCACTTTCTCTTTTGTGGGTTTAAATAATTTTTATTTTTCATAATATTTCTGTTCTTGTGAAGTATTATTGTAGATGCAATAATAATTATACTTCTTTCAGTTTAAGACATCTAGGTAGAGGTTATGATTTTTTCATTTCCTGATAAGATGCACAGGGATTGATATTTTGGTTGGTTGGGTTTTAGATATATAAACACATTGGTCTTATTTTGTATCACTGACAATCCACAGGGTTGGCTGCTATGTGCTGAACTTTCTGTCCTAGACTTTCTGCCAAGTACTTTGTGCAAAACTCTGGTTTTAGTGAAACAGGTTTTATTGTTTCTGGTCAGAGTCTTATTATAAACTGTTGTCAGTTATGTGATGCAAAAAGAGGAGCCGATATATATATATATGGTCATGAAAACAAACCACCAAAACAAGCCAGGCTCTGTTCAACTGGTTGTTTTTCTCTCCCATTCCTGTGGCCTCAGTTCATGTTGTTTACTGCTAGAGGCCTGAGATGGTGTAATTTTCTTTTCTAGGAACTTGGAATTAGAATTCCTCGACCACTAGGACACGGACCAAGCAGATTCATCCCAGAAAAGGAGGTATGTTGTTTGTGAAAGTACATAGTGAACTGTATGCTTTTAAGGAAAAGCTTTCATGACCCACATCTTGGCATCTGAACAATTGTTGGTCAACAATATGCTTTACACAGAGTTGATCATTGTTAATCATCATGCTTTGGCAGTGAATCTGTGGGATTAGAAAGCTACTATAGTCACTTTGATTTCTAGTATTTCATGGCACTTTTCTAACACCCATAATTAGTCAAGCAAAGGCAAGACTTGTTTTTGACCAATGATATGCCACCTGCTTATATTTAGATGTTATTTAAGTGTGCCCATACACTGAGTTACTTGGTCTTGGCCAATTCCACAGGCTGGTATCAATGCTAGCTTAGATCTTTAATTCTAAATATGTAAATGCTTTTATGCTTTGTTTTCACAAGGATTGTTTACTGTTAGTTAATTTTGGTTCTTTGTAAATTATGGGAGAGTAGGTGTTGTTACAAGGAAAGGCATTAGTGTCTGCAAGCTCTGCAAATTTGATAATCTAAATCTGCTTCTTTACCTGGATTCTGACCAAGTCTACAAGGAGCCTATCTAGATGGCCTTTGTTGTTTCTCCCCTGCTACATGATATGTGACTTTTATTCTTCTATCTTGCATCCAGTTGCGTTAAATTTGTAGAATTATAACCTCCCTTTCTTAAGCCAAATTTAATCTGATTCTAAATGACACACAGAATGCAGTGCATGCATGCTTTATTTCTCCCCTTCCATGTTTAATATAAATTTATTTAATTGGAGGTTAATTAATTACTTTACAATATTGTATTGGTTTTGTCATACATCAAGATGAATCCGCCACAGGTATACACGTGTTCCCCATCCTGAACCCCCCTCCCTCCTCCCTCCCTGTACCATCCCTCTGGGTCGTCCCAGTGCACCAGCCCCAAGCATCCAGTATAACACCGATTTACAATTTCTGTAACCATGGTTTTCCTCTCTTTCATACAGATTCTCCAAGTGGGGAGTGAAGACGCACAGATGCATACTTTATTTACAGATTCTTTTGCTGCTTTGGGTCGTTTGGATAATATTACCTTAGTGATGGTTTTTCACCCACAATATTTAGAAAGTTTCTTAAAAACTCAGCACTATCTACTGCAAATGGATGGGCCATTACCCCTTCATTATCGGCACTACATTGGAATAATGGTTTGTAAACATTCAGTGAAAAATTCTTTCTCCCTGCTTTAAATACTTACATTCCAACTTCCAACTGGATTCCTGTTAAGTAGTACCTAGAAGGCAATGGCACCCCACTCCAGTACTCTTGCCTGGAAAATCCCATGGACAGAGAAGCCTGGTAGGCTTCAGTCCATGGAGTCGCTAAGTCGGACATGACTGAGCAACTTCACTTTCACTTTTCGCTTTCATGCATTGGAGAAGGAAATGGCAACCCATTCTAGTGTTCTTGCCTGGAGAATCCCATGGACAGAGGAGCCTGGTGGTCTGCTGTCTATGGGGTCGCACAGAGTCAGACACGACTGAAGCTACTTAGCACCAGTAGCAGCAGCAATATATATTTATACTTTGTTGAGTCCATGGAATTCTCCAGGCCAGAATACTGGAGTGGGTAGCCTTTCCCTTCTCCAGGGGATCTTCCCAACCCAGGGATTGAACCTAGGTCTCCCGCATTGTGGGCGGATTCTTTACCAGCTGAGCCACCAGGAAAACCCAATAATCCTGGAGTGGGTAGCCTTTTCCTTGTTCATCAGATCTTCCCAACCCAAGAATCAAACTGGGATCTCCTGCATTGCAGGTGGATTCTTTACCAGCTGAGCTACCAGGGAAGCCCTTATTGAGAACCATTTTCTACGAAATAAGAAAATAAAGTAGAAAACAAGATTATTTCACTACTATATAAATAGTTTAGATTGACATAAGTGGTTTTTACTCATGTTCAATTTATAAATAAGATTCCATTATTTTATGGTTGGCATCTTAATTGAAGTTTCTTCTTAATCAGGTTCTGACAGTAGGTATAAAATTTTTCTAAAATTCAAATACTTTTATCAAATATTTTTTGTTCATGGGATATTTTTGAGGTGTTTTCTATAGCATACATGAATATTTGAATGTCAGAAAACTTCATTTCTGTAGTATATGGAAAATTTGAGAACATACTAATCAAAAAATTAACTGTTTTGCCCATTGTAAAGAAGAAAGACATGTTGTTCAAGGTTTTAATATGTATAGTTAGAATCAATTTTGTTTTCTCTTAGGCTGCAGCAAGACATCAGTGCTCCTACTTAGTGAATCTCCATGTAAATGATTTCCTTCATGTTGGTGGAGACCCCAAGTGGCTTAATGGTTTAGAGAATGCCCCTCAAAAACTACAGAATTTAGGAGAACTTAACAAAGTGTTAGCCCATAGACCTTGGCTTATTACCAAAGAACATATTGAGGTAAGCAGAGAATATATTTAGGGTGTCTTTTTGATTTTAATTAATAGGCTATTTTTTAAAGCAGTTTTGGGTTTACAGAAAAATGGGGTAAGTTCCCATATTCTACCCACTTCAACCCTCCACCCCCCACCCACACATTGTTTTCTTTATTACTGATTTCTAGTATTAGCATAGTACATTTGCTTCAGTTGATGAATTAATAATGTCTGTAATTCATTTGGGGGTTCACTGTTTGTGTTGTACAGTTCTATGGGTTTTGACAAATGCATAATGTCATGTTATCCACCATTATGGTGTCATACAGAATAGTTTCACTTCCCTCAAAATCTCCTATGCTCCCCCTATTCATCTTTCTCCCTTCCCCCTGAAACTACTACTCCTTTTATTGTCTTTATAGTTTTGCCTTTTCCAGAATGTCATATAGTTGGAGTTATACAATGTATAACCTTTACACACTAGCTTCTTTTATTTGTCAGTATGCATTTAAGTTTCCTCCATGACTTGATGGCTCATTTCTTTTTATTGCTGAAAAATACCCCAATGTGTGGATGTAGCACAGTTTGTCCATTCACCTACTGAAGGACATCTTGGTTACTCCCAGTTTGGGGCAATTATGAATAAAACTTCTACAAACATTCACATGCAGGTTTTTTGATGGACATTAGTTTTCCGCCCAGTTGGGTAAATAACTGGGATTGCTGGATTGTATGGTAAGCTTATGTTTAGTTTTGTAAGAAACTGTGAAACTGTCTGATGAGGTGGCTGTACCAGTTTCTGTTCCCACCAGCAATGGATGAGCATTGCTGTTGCTTCACATACTTGTCAGCATTTGCTGTTGTCAGTGTTCGGATTTTAGCCATTCTGATGTAAAGTGGAATCTTGTATATCTTTGCAAAATACCATCTTAAACTAGTTTCTTCTGGTTCTGTTTATTGAAAGTGTTAAACACTCGCTCATTCATATCCAACTCTTTGTGACCCTATGGACTAGAGCCCGCCAGGTCCTATAGAGTGGGTAGCCATTCCCTTCTCCCAGGGATCTTCCCAACTCAGGGATCGAACCCAGGTTTCCTCTATTCCAGGCAGATTCTTTACTGTCTGATAATAAAGATAATAGAATAAAAGTAGATTGACTTTCTCTAAAAGAATCTGCCATGCAGTAGAAATTTTTTAATTTTTCTTTTTCTTAAAAAACTAATTTATTGGCCATTCCACGAGGCTTGTGGGATGCTAATTCCCCAACCAAGGATCAAACCTGCGCCCCCTGCAGTGGAAGTGCAGAGTCCTAACCACTGAACTGCCAGGGAATTCCCTAGAGTAGTTTAGATACTTTTATATAATTGAAGCATCTTATTTTCAAGGAGATGTAAGATTTGAATATGACTAATGCAATGTCTGTTGTATGTCTAGTAACATAAAATTATACAATACTATGAAATAGATAATGAAGCAGAATGGAAACAGATTGGTAAGACTTTTAAGAATTGTAGACTTTACCTTGAGCATAATTTTTAAAATATAATTTGATGATTTAGACATATTCAGAGTCAAGTTGTTCAAATCACTATCTTAAAAATTCCTTGAGGAAGCCTGATATTAAAGAAAAACAGGCATATTTTCCACAGTAGCGTCTACTTTATACTCAAATTTATTACATTTGGTTTGAGACTTCACACTAACAACATAGTTAATGCATTCATAATCCATTGTCTGAAACACAGCAACTGCCTTAAACAAAATGTATTCTACTGCGTTTTTAAATCAAGATTTCAGATAATCAAAATAATAATGAATTAGTCATTATCAGATTATGTTAAGCTCAATTTTTGAATATGTATTCATAAAAATTAGCAAATTCTGAGTTCTACATGCCTCAAATTGTCACTTAATCCTAAATTTTATACAGTAACTAATCCTGTTTTCAATAGATTAAATACCAAGATGAACTATATTCTTTCACCAACACCATACCCCAGTATAAAAATATATTCTCATTTTTCTCCCCAAGGGACTTTTAAAAGCTGAAGAGCATAGCTGGTCCCTTGCAGAACTGGTACATGCAGTAGTTCTACTCACACACTATCATTCTCTTGCCTCGTTCACATTTGGCTGTGGGATCAGCCCAGAGATTCATTGTGACGGTGGCCACACATTCAGACCGCCTTCTGTTAGTAACTACTGCATCTGTGACATTACAAACGGCAATCACAGTGTGGATGAGATGCAGGTCAACTCAGCAGGAAGTGTTTCGGTAAGTATCTGTTTGTTACAGGATTGTCGTAAGACTAATCACAGTAATTGCTGTTGTATTATTTTTTTACTTGGCTTTTAGGAAAATTTACCCTGTTAAGTCCTTTTAAAAAGTTATTAGCCCCTCTCCCCCCACCCCGATCTATTCATTCAGCAAGTATTTGACTGCCTTCAAATGCTGAGCATTATAGTGTCTGATGCTAAGGGACATATACAAAATTATATGGCTTATATATAATTATAAGACCCTCTAGGAGACTACATTCGAATAACTTCAGGATTGGAAGCCACCAGGATGTGCCAGAGCCAGCTAGTATTGAATGGCTACTGAATGTGAGATACGGAAGACTGAGGACAGAGGAACTTGATGATACAAACTGCCTGCTGCTGATCACATCCCATTCTTCCCTTTTGCATGAAAGAAACAGGCTGTCATCTCAATTGTTTCTCTTTTAGAAGAGTTAATCAGCTTTGATCTGGAATGTCTCCTTTTAAAATACTTCTTCATGTTTTAACTTCTCACAAATATATAGAGAAGTGAATGTAAATTTGTTAAAATGCTTTTACCTCTGTTCCTTCTCTTCTCTGGCATTTATATTTTCTCAGCTTTGTTATTCCTTGGAAAATAGATCACAAAGAGTTGAATTTTCTATAAGCAAGGTTTAACAGGGATGGGGGAGCCTGGTGGGATGCCGTCTATGGGGTCACACAGAGTCGGACACGACTGAAGTGACTNCTGTTCCTTCTCTTCTCTGGCATTTATATTTTCTCAGCTTTGTTATTCCTTGGAAAATAGATCACAAAGAGTTGAATTTTCTATAAGCAAGGTTTAACAGGGATGGGGGAGCCTGGTGGGATGCCGTCTATGGGGTCACACAGAGTCGGACACGACTGAAGTGACTTAGCAGCAGCAGCAGCAACTCCTATGTATGATGTGTCAAAATTCCCTCTGCATTCTTTAGCTGTAGTGAAAGAGCAAGGGTTTATATTTCCAAATAGAAACAACATTACAGCCTCTCAATACTTCGTACAGATTTTCTCAGTTTTATTATTACTTTAAGACAGATTTGGACAGGTTGAATTTATGTTTGACTTTAACAAACACTTGACTATTAACATATTATTTGACTGTTGGCAAGTTATCTACCCTCCCTGACCCCCCTTCTTTCATTTCTAAATAAAGGTCAAACACAAGGTTATTGCAGAGTTTAAGTGAAATGTCTCTAGAGAGGCAAAAGGCCTAGTACAGTGCTTAGCATTTGTCAGGTACTAAGAGGTAGCATTTACATATGGTGAATTAGCACGGGAAGGAAACTCATTTTCCCAAGGTTGATTGCTGTGTTGTGGTGTGCTGATAAGGCCCAAGACCATCAGTTTCACCCTCTTTTGAGCTATCTGGATTCATGTGAGAGGCCCACATATGGCCACTGATTATTTATCAAAGTTTAAAGGTTATAAGATGGACTAAGAGTGAGTACATCAGTTGCTAGGATGCTGAGAATTGGATTCTTTCCCCACCTTTGATTTAGTATGAGGCTAAAGAAGTACTGTTCCTAGTTATCCCTCAATTAAATAATAGTGAAACAATATAATTTTTAAAAAAACTTCTCTAGTAGATAAGCTCCCTATCCCCAGGTGTTAAGTATTTTTAGTAATGAATTTTTTAAGATATGTACATTTGTTTTTTAGACATAATACTATTGCACACTTTAATAGACTACTGTATGGTATAAATATAACTTTTTATAGGCATTGGAAAACCAAAAAAATTCTTGACTTGCTTTGTTAGGATGCTCGCTTTATTCTAATGGTTCAGAATTGAACCCACAATATATCTGAGGTATGCCTGTCTATTGACAATATGCCCAGTGTACAGTGTTGATGTAAAACCACTTTAGATTTTGTATACCTTATTTGTTTCACTGGGCAAGTAAAAGTGTAACTCAGTTCTGTTTTAAACTGACAAGTAGTGTTAAGTTTTAATTTTTATTAAAACTTAATGACAGTAATATTACTAACTTTTGAAATAAAAATTTAAACAATATGTTCTTAAAATTTTTTCTATTTTAAATTTTAAAATTTATATCTGTATATATGATAGGTCAAAATAATTGCTTTTGATTCATTCATGTGCATTAAAGTTATAAGATCTATTTTTCTTATATTGTATTAAGATACAAATTCTTATGAGATTTAACAAAATTCATTCCATATTTGACATATGTAACAACCTTAATTGCACTTTTGTTTCAGGTAAGTGATTCTTTCTTTGAGGTTGAAGCCCTCATGGAAAAGATGAAGCAGTTACAGGAATGTCGAGAAGAAGAGGAGGCAAGTCAGGAAGAGATGGCTTCACGTTTTGAAATAGAAAAAAGAGAGAGCATGTTTGTCTTTTCTTCAGGTAAAAGCAAGGATTACATAGTCAATGTCTATTATTTCAAAAAGAGAGCCCAATTTTTAAAGACAATTTAAATAAGTTTTTATTGGAATACAGTTGATTTACAGTGTTGTGTTAGTTTCAAGTGTATAGCAAAATGAATCTGTTATACATATATCCACTTTTAGATTCCTTTCCCATACAGGTCAATACAGAGTTTTGAGTAGAATTCCCTGTGCTATGCAGTAGGTCCTTATTAGTTATCTGTTTTATATATAGTAGTGTGTATATGTCAGTCCCAGTCTTCCAATTTATCCCTCCCCCTACCCTCACCTCCCTACCCTGGCTGCATCCCAAACCCTTGGTAACCACAGGTTTTCCACAACTCCACATATAAGCCGTATCGTATGATATTTGTCTTTTTCTTTCTAACTTCACGATACGGTAGTCTCCAGGTCCATTTAGTTGTGGCCAATGGCATTATTTCATTCTTTTTTATGGCTGAATGACAGTCCATTGATACATGCACCACATCTCTGTCTACTGCTGTCAGTGGACATTTAGCTTGCTTCCGTGTCTTGGCTATTATAAATAGTGCTGCTGTAAACACAGGGGTGCATGGATCTTTTTGAATTATGGTTTTCTCTGGACATACACCTAGAAGTGGGATTGCTGATCAGATGGTAACTCTATTTTTAGGTTTTTTAAGGAACCTCAATACTGTTATCTATAGCGACTGCATGAATTTACATTTCCAATAACAGTTTTGTAAAATTTATTGTTTGTAGATTTTTTGATGATGGCCATTCTAACTGATGTGAGGTGATAACCTCACTGTTGTTTTGATTTGCATTTCTGTAATAATTAGTGACACTGAATATCTTTTCATGTGCCTATTGGCCATCTATATGTCTTCTTTGGGGAAATGTCTGTTTAGCTCTTCTGCCCATTTTTTTTTTTTTTGATTGGGTTGTTTGGTTTTTTAATATTAAGCTGCATAAGCTATTTGTATGTTTTGGAGATTAATCCCTTGTCAGTTACTTTGTCTGCAAATTTTTTCTCTCTGTAGCTTGTCATTTTGTTTAGTTTATGGTTTTCTTTGCTGTGCAAAACTTTTAAGTTTAATTCTAATATGTCTTTCCTTTTAGAAAGGCTATTGCATAGGCAGTCCTACTTCCAAAAAAGGAAGATAAAGTGAAAATAGACTAAAAGCAAGGATATTTGATTTAGGTCTTAAAATTACTGCTTATAAACTTTGTGAATGTTAAGTCATTTAGCATTGAGTGTTTCTTTCTTTTTTTTCTTTAAAATGAGGAAGTTGCATTCATAAAGGCATAATAGTACTTCCAGCTTTAAAATTCTATAATTTGTGAAAAGGAGCTACTTATTAGATAACTAACAGCTTAAACCCTTTGTTAGGCCTTTATCAAATGTAACCTATAGGATTTAATAAGTAAACTAGGTAATTTAAAGGAAAAAAGTTATAGTGTCAATATATTTTGACAATAATACAGTGGAACAAAGAGTACATTGGTTTTAATAACCAATTTTCTTAATAGCAAAGAAAAATCAAATTGTATAAATGGAGGTTTGATGTTAGCCTGAGGAGAAGTCTTTGATTCTGTTTACTTGAAACTAAATAATCTCACCAACTCCTAAACATGAAAATAATCTAAAAAGGCTTAGTGAGCCTCTTTCCTGTATTCATTTCAGAATTGTTTCTAGGACCTTTGAACTGTGTTAGTTGCTCATTTGTGTCCGACTCTTTGAGACCCCCACAGACTATATAGCCCACCAGGCTCCTCTGTTCATGGAATTCCCTAGGCAAGAATACTGGAGTGGGTAGCCATTCCCTTCTCCAAGGGATCTTCCTGACCTAGGGATCGAACCCAGGTCTCTTGCATTGCAGGCAGATTCTTTACCATCTGAGGCATCAGGGAAGCAGTTAAAGAGATCATTTTACATATTGTATGACATTAATATTCAACTAAAAATAGTCCAGATGCTAAAGTTTAGAACACAGCTGGTTTGTTAGTACCATAAAGATTATTTCAAAAGGGTATTCATACTTGGAGTATATACTTTTAAGTAGAACCTCACATCTATAAACTAGAGAGGGGACACAGAGGAAGAGAGGATCTGTGAAAGAGAGGAATGAAAAGCACAGTAAATGCAACCATGAGTATGTTTTTTAACCTTTATATTCCATTTATTATTAAGCAATTTCTTTATAGTTTTAAGACTTTATTTTAGTTGATATTGGTTACTAAGTATCAGAAAAAGGGTTATCCTATTTTTACTTGTTATAGGTAAAATGAATTTTAACTAGCATCCTGTTTTTGAAAAGCTTTCAGTAGCTTTTTTAAAAAATTATTTCAGATGATGATGAAGTTACACCAGCACGAGATGTATCACGTCACTTTGAGGATACTAGTTATGGCTATAAGGATTTCTCTAGACATGGAATGCACGTCCCAACATTTCGAGTCCAGGTAAAATCACAACTTGTATGTACATGACTGGTTAAAAATATCTCAATCTGACTTAAAATTAGAAAGAACCATCTGGATTTGAGAACAGAAAGCACTGCAGAGAGAAATAACTTCTATGTACATGCAGTTCCTCAGATATATTTATTATATTGTTCATAAATCAGTTGCTCAGAATTCAAAACACATTCACCCATAAAACAAAATTACAATAGTGGTTAGGTTCCCAGATGGTATACTAAAACTCAGTTCATAATATAACTAAACAGTAAATAGTTGTGTTAGAACTTAGCTAGCATTTATAGCATTGTTTTATAGAGCACCAGTGTTAAAGTGAGGCCATTTCTGTGACAAAAGAAATGTCCTCAACATTTCAAGCATTATGTGTGTGTGGGTAGAAGGAAAGAGGATGAGAACATCAGAGTGAAATGTATGCTTAAATCAGAACTTTTAGGGACAGCAAATTTGTTTTCTTTTAATTTGGGTGAGTTCTTATAAATCTCATATAAAATAAGTCATAGTGATTACAATAACCTAATTCCCTGGTAAAATATGAACTGAATGTCATTTGAAGCAATGAGAATTTTTGAGAGTTTCAAATTTAAATCTTGAAGAGGATTTTTATATAAAGATATCTTATTCCAAAATTAAATAATGCCTATCTCTTAAAATAAAGTTTTAGTGAGGTAGGGAGTCAAATTATTGTTGGTAGACCCAGTTTGTTTAGCTCCATAATCATTAACTTTGAAATACACAGTAAAAATTCCCAGTGCAATTCTGTGTATATCAAGTCCATGGAAACTTAGGGACCTTGTCATCCTCCAAGATACCAGGCTCCTCCTCTCTTTTTGCTTTGGCAGGAAGCTAAGTGCTTTGCAAATATATTGCAGGAGCAACAGTTGCTGTATCTTCTAGTTCCAGAATAAAGTTGAGGATCATCAGTTAGGAAACATTTATCTGTTCTATGCGATAGTTTTCTAAGACTGCTTCCAATCCATTACTAGACACATAGTGCATTTAAAATGTATTTCTTAAACAGTCTGTTATGAGTTGGTAGTTCTAACTTTCCCAATTATTGTGAAGGGCTGCTGCTAAGTCGCTTCAGTCGTGTCCAACTCTGTGTGACCTCATAGACGGCAGCCCACCAGGCTCCACCGTCCCTGGCATTCTCCAGGCAAAAACACTGGAGTGAGTTGCCATTTCCTTCTCCAATGCATAAAAGTGAAAGTGAAGTCGCTCAGTTGTGTCCGACTCGGAGCAACCCCATGGACTGCAGCCTACCAGGCTCCTCCGCCCATGGGATTTTCCAGGCAAGAGTACTGCAGTGGGGTGCCGTTGTNGTTGCCATTTCCTTCTCCAATGCATAAAAGTGAAAGTGAAGTCGCTCAGTTGTGTCCGACTCGGAGCAACCCCATGGACTGCAGCCTACCAGGCTCCTCCGCCCATGGGATTTTCCAGGCAAGAGTACTGCAGTGGGGTGCCGTTGTCTTCTCCGATTTGAAGGACTAGTATTAAGTAATAACTTTAAGCAGAATTATGAAAATATTGGAGAACTATGAGATTTTTTTTTCTTGGCTCAAGGAACTAACATTATTTAAGGAGGCAAATTAGGCACAGGGAGAAATATTGAATATGTTACTTGGTAGTGAAGTTGTGTCATGAAATATAATAAATTACAACTGGAGAGATCATGGGGACTAGAAAATGTTGGGGGGGCAGATTAGGATTTGACAGATTTGAATAGTTTAAAAGCATGAGCATTGTAAGCAGAGAAGACTGTAGGCAATAATTGAGCCTAGGTTGAAGGACAGAGTGAGGGAAGGTATCATAAACTAGCTGCGCTGCTGAAAGCTTCAAGCAAAGGATTTTTCTGATTAGTTGGAAGTTACTTTAAAATTGGTCAGACTTGGAGGTTTTGACCACAGTGATGGCATGATATCAAAGAGGTGTTTTAGGAAAACAAATATGGGAGCAACCTAGAAGTAGAGGCTTATTAAGTTTTGTCTGAGATAGAAAAAAGGAAATGGAGATTTAACATAGGAAAACTAATTAGAAGACTTAACAGAGCTAAGAAGGGGGTTAGGAGGAAAAAGAGTGAGTGATGGATGTGTTGAATTAAAAATTTACAAAACCGGAAGACACTCGAATGCCTGCAGTAATATAAAAGGAGAGTGGCCTCCCAAGACGAGTCATCTCTGAGGCTGACGGGGAAACAGTGAGAGAGAGCAGAATACAAGTGGCCTGTGTGTAAGGCAGAGATTCCACTGGTTTTTAAACTTGGTGCGTTGCAAAATTTAACTTTTGCATGTTGCAGTATAGACATTGAAAACATCAAACTGGAATGCAAATGAAACAGAAAGCTAGGGATGTTCTAGAAAGGGAGTGGATTTCAACTGCCAGTAGTCTCACTGCACCACAGAGCAATAGACATAGAACTGTATTTGCACATTTTAATTATTCACTTTTGTTCTGTTCTCTGTGTTTAGGACTACTGTTGGGAAGACCATGGTTATTCTTTGGTAAATCGTCTTTATCCAGATGTAGGACAGTTGATTGATGAAAAATTTCACATTGCTTACAATCTTACTTACAACACAATGGCAATGCACAAAGATGTTGATACCTCAATGCTCAGACGGGCTATTTGGAACTATATTCACTGCATGTTTGGAATCAGGTTAGTCTGTTTTCTTACGTTTATGAAGAGATATTTTCTTTTAGGGAAGTCATTCAGGTGCTTGAAACACATATGCAGATACACATGTTAATATACTCAGAACCGTCCCCTCCCTAAGAGCTTATTTTTATGCTTTTTATGCTTCAGAAACGATTTTTTGCAGCTTAGTGTGTTTCCTCTCACCTAGCTACGCAGGAGGAGGGAGAGTTAGGAACAAGAGTTAAACAAGCAAGGTTGTCCAGGGGCATGGAGGAAGAGGCAAAGTTTGTCTCTAAACATTCATGTGTTTGTATCATTTTTATCTCCTGACACACTTGTACTTCTGCCTTCGTGGAACTTAGCACTCTTAGAGTGCTCTTCTAAAGAGTACCTACTCCCATGATACTTCATAAAATGCAAAACTTTATCAGTATTATGCTATTTATATACACACACTATACACCACCTTATAACATACACAAACACCCACACTATGGTCCTTCCTGATTATTTTAGCTGTGAAGTCTGACTTTTCTCTTGGTTATTCATTTTTTCAGCAGCCAGGCTATTGACTTTAGACTCCCGAATGGTTGTATTATAGACCAACTTTACAAGAGCTTTCTCCTTTTTCCACTAAAAACCAAATAGGAGACTGAAGATCCTTGGATGTTGTAGAAAGTATTCTCCAGTGGGGCAGAGCAGACACTGGTGCCTATGACCATCCTGGCCTAAAGCAGAATGGCCTAAGTGTAGACACTGTGAGGCCATCTTAGAGACCGGTTCTTTCCTCATCTGACCCCAAGAACTCCTGCTAACATGAGAAAATATTTATTTATACAAGTAGATTATAATTTATATATCATGGGATATATCAATATTATTGTCTAATTTGTTAATTTTTTAATATCATCAATACTCAAACTGTTTCCAAAATTTGTTCCTCAGTGTGGTTGCTTATTCATGATGGTAAATATATACTGTTACTTTGGCACTAGCAAATTTTTTGTTCATCTCCCTAACTTCTCTATTTCTTACTCCTTTATATGCATTCATCCACCCCCAATTAAACATTGTAAAGCTCTTATTTTAGGGGACAGCTGCCTATATAAAGAGGAGAAAAGAATATAACATTTAGTATTGATGTCTGTACTTCTATAAGAAAACAGACTATACATCAAAAATATAGTAATTCTCACATTGTCTTTTAACAGATATGATGACTATGACTATGGTGAAATTAACCAGCTATTGGATCGTAGCTTTAAAGTTTATATCAAAACTGTTGTTTGCACTCCTGAAAAGGTTACCAAAAGAATGTATGATAGCTTCTGGAGGCAGTTCAAGCACTCTGAGAAGGTATGTACCTGTTGTGTTTACTCTTGTAATTTAGCAGTGGTTCTTATTCTCCTTCACCTTCTAATGGGTCTCCAGCCCTTTCCATCACCTCTACTAACCCAGAGAAGAACATTCCAGAACAGCTGTCTTAGATATGCCTTGGAAGGGAACCTCATTATGGTTTAAAGCAGGGGTCCCCAACTTGCAGGCCAGGGATTGGTACCTGCTGCCAGATCAGCATGGCATTAGATTAAATGTAACAGGCTTGAATCATCCAGAAATCGGTTCCCAATGCCAAAAAGGTTGGAGACCACTGGTTTAACATAAAAGAAGAACGACAGGGAGAACAGATCTGCTGGCCTGTCTTCAAAGTTCAGGCTTAGGAGAAAGAAGAGAATCCCTTGAACCGTCCTTACAGAAATTACTGAATGATGATTTAGCAGGGAAAATTTATTATTCTAACAAAGCTTCAAAAAGAGATGTGATCAAAGATAAGCTCAAAACATATTTCTAAGAAAGATCAGACAGCTTTTGTTTTTAGAAATTGATACTCTGTTCAACAAACCCAAGACTTGTGTTAAGCTATTCAGTGGTACACATAAAACATTACTTATATTTGGTGTTTATTAAATGCACTGAAACTGATTGTAAATGCTTATAACCATATCTTACTTAAATAATGTTGTGTTTTATATTCAGGTTCATGTTAATCTGCTTCTTATAGAAGCTAGGATGCAAGCAGAACTCCTTTATGCTCTGAGAGCCATTACCCGCTATATGACCTGACGCCTTTCCTCCATTAAAGATGATGGAACCATCAGCAGATATAATCTACAGGGGGAAGGTACTCAGCCCCAGGACCAATGGTAGATAAAAGAATTCAAAATCCATTGTGCCATGATTCCTTTAGTTTCTGCTATTTTACTGTGGAAACGTCACTGCTGGCACAAGCAGTGAGTGCTCGGCAGCTTCAAGTTTAGAGCTGTGAAGAAGGGCTGCTGTTCACAGTATTTTGCTTTTTTGACAGTACAAGATGCTGTATAACTTTTAATACAGCAAATAGTATCTCCAAATCCTGTTGCTTTTATGTTAAAAAATAAGATAACAAAAATTGGAGCATGCAAAGAATGGGACTTTGATAATGATGTAAGCTTTTATACATAAAGAATTTTAGATATTGGTGCTGCTATTCCTGCTGGTGGAATGAATAGAGTGGCTGTTCCGGTTAAGCTATTAGTAATAAGGTGAACACTGCTACTATCTGAGCCTACATACGTAAAATTTGTGTGGTTTCAAATTAAACTTACATATATGTGTTAATTTTTTTGCATCTAAAATTACAGCTCAGCAGAGACCATTATGATGGTAACAGCTCATTTTTTTCATGTAGTTTTTTTAAATTCAGTTATTGGATGATATTAAATTACAGTGGCGTTCTTAAAGACTTCTTCAAAAAGCAATCTTACATGAAAAATGTATAAGTTGTCTTTGGATGTGCTGTTTCCCAAGGCTCTGTGACACTGGAGGGCAGCTGTCCTGTGTGGTGTTTTTGTTTCCAGCACCGAAGTTACGGGATATACTGTGTAGCTGCTGCTCAGGCCCAGGTGCATTCTGCCCACCTCATGGTCCCCCCTTCAAAGATTGGGCAGCTCCTTAAATAATAAAGCTGGAAAATATTTTAAGTCAGGTTATCAAATTTGATTTACAAAAAAATGCTAACTTTGAAATGCAAACAGGCTTGAAAAATGTATTAAGTACATTGTATTCTGGAAGCGTGAATTGCTTTTGAAGTCTGTCAGTATTATTAGTATTTTTCAATAAAGAATAATTTTTCTCCAATTTTATTTGCTGTCTCAAAAAGTCATGACTTAACAGTCCCTATTCCCAGTTTCTATTGATTTTCATTAGCTTTCACACTTAAATAACAGTCTCACCTGACCACAGAATTATCTCAATGGCAAACTTTTGCGGTCGTTTTGAGAGCTACAAAGAAAACTTTTATCTTGGAAATAACTGATACAGTCCCATGCCTTGTCCATTTTGAACTGAGATGTTTTAGAGATCAATTACTAAGAATTATTAGAAACAGGTTAAATTAGGGAGTCACTGTGGCTCAGAGGTTAAAGTGTCTGCTCTGCAAACTTTTGCGGTCGTTTTGAGAGCTACAAAGAAAACTTTTATCTTGGAAATAACTGATACAGTCCCATGCCTTGTCCATTTTGAACTGAGATGTTTTAGAGATCAATTACTAAGAATTATTAGAAACAGGTTAAATTAGGGAGTCACTGTGGCTCAGAGGTTAAAGTGTCTGCTCGCAATGCGGAAGACCTGGGTTTGATCCCTGGGTCGGGAAGATCCCCTGGAGAAGGAAATGGCAACCCACTCCAGTATTCGTGCCTGGAGAATCCCATGGACGGAGGAGCCTGGTGGGCTATAGTCCATGGGGTCGCAAAGAGTCGGACACGACTGAGCGACTTCGCTTTCACTTACAGAACAAAAAATGACACTGTCAAACAATTAGTTCTAAATTTAATCAAAGCTTTTTTTATAACTGCACTCAATAAATGTTTTGATGAGTAACAAGATAGTACCTATAAAATTATAGTGTGGGGTGGGAGCTGGGAGGCATAATTTTGAATGGAAGTGATATAGCTACCTTCATGGCTACATACCCTAGTAAGAAGATAATACTGTCATCTTAGATAAAAACTGTTTTCAATATATTTTATAAAGAAACATATCAGCCCATTTCTAGTTAGCTTACAATAATATACAAATGGTCTTACCTGTTGAATTTGCATCATGCCTCTGCCCTTTTTTGTCTGCTGCTGGGTTATTTCATCATAGCAATACAGGTGAATCCAACAAATAAGTTTGCACTGGATAAATTTTTACTCATCCTGCTTCTGCTCTTTGTTCTTGGCACTTCCTCTTAGAAATACAACCTTTCTAATAGAAGTTCTAATCAGTAGTAGGATGATCAAGAAAAACTGAGTTTATTATCTTATTCCGTTTAGAAATCATGAGATGAAATGAAAATTTTAATGAGTAAGAAAGTATGCTTGTACCTAAAGTAATAAAGGCATGCCTGTGATACAAAGTTGATGTTTCAACACCTCCAATTTAACAGGTGTTTCCTGTTAATGTTTTCTCAAAACTAGACATACAGGATTTTTAATATTGCTATTTGTCTTTGAAACTAATAGTTTCCAAAATAATTGAGGCAATAAAATAGAATATGGGCTATCAAAACTTTTCCCCACAAGAGGAATTATTTTTCTTAAATAACCATGAATAGATTTCTAGTTGAGGTTTTCAAGATTCAATTTTTTAGATCACTTTTTTAGTAAAAATTAAGGAACTGTTTATTAGGCAATACTCAATTCACTATCTCTTTAAGAATGAGATTAAATTCTAAACACATTTACCACAGTTATTTAATTCCATATAAATACTAGTGATATTTTTAACTTAGAGGAATAAAATCTTAGGTAAACTGTTAAAAGCTATTTCAAATTATTTTGATAACAGACCATTGGTAGATAAGTAAATAAAACTTGTTGGATAAGAATGTTTCCAGGCACTGTTCACTCATTAAGATACTCTGAAATTTTGTTACATATTTGTGACTAGTGAATATCAAGGGAAAGCAAAGGCAGGTAGATGAGGAGTGACATTACCTATGATGTACCAGGTCCTTATTCCCAATGGAGATACTGAGCTAACAACAATATAAGGACCAGATACCTTTGTGAAAACTCTAGAAACCACTTGGGAAGCTACAGAGGAGACTGCACCAAAAGGTGTAGGTAAATTTGGGGCATTTTGCTTGTCCTAACCTGGTGTACAGCACGACAGCAACTGAGAGGAAACTCCTGATTCCCAGCTTCTCCCTCGGGACCAGAAGAAAAAAGGTGAACTTTTGTGTTTGAGGGACTGGATTCTATCTCATCTGACTTGGAGCACTAGTAGGAGAGGTAGAATGGTTTGGATGCTGGTTGTAGATCACTGAACACAGAAGTGAGCACGGAGGTGCATTAGAACAGCAGGGAATCTACAGTTATGTAGGCAGGTGCAGGGGATCCAAAAGAATACAGATAGGAATAAAACAAATTGGAACAGGAAGCTCCTGAGGAGAAACAGAGGCAAGCCTCTTAGGGAAATTAAGACAGCTAAAAGCAGATATTATATCCTGGAATAAAAAAATATACACTTGTCCAAAGAAGATACATCCCTGGAAATGGTAGCTATTTTTCAAATGCCCAAATTACAACACACTTTGCAAGGAGTGTGTGTGTGTGCGCGTGCGCAGGAGAATGTGGCAAAATCCAAAAAACAAATCCCCAGAAACCAACCCTAACACAATGTAGGACTCTGAATTACCCCCACAAAGAATTTTAGGGACTTCCCTGGCAGTCTAGTAGTTAAGAAGTCACCTTCCAATGGAGACGGTGCATGCTCAATCCCTGGTCGGGGAGCTAAGATTCCACCTACCTCGGGGCCAAGACCCTCTCCCAAAACATAAAACAGAAGCAGTATTGTAACAAATTCAATAAAATCTTAAAAAAAAAAAAAAGACTTTAAACAACTGTCTTAAAGATGCTCAGTGTACTAAAGAGAGAGAACAAGACTGACATATCAGGAAAATGATGCATGAACAAAATGAGAATATCACCAAAGAGACAGAATAAAAAAGAATCAGATTCTGGAGCTGAATCCTTATTCAGATTCAATAACTGAATAAGGAAAAAACTGACTACAACAGGCAATTTGATCAGATAGAAGAAAGACTTTGGAGAGTTATTGATATTATCAATAATAACCTCAGAGGTTATTTGATATTATCAAGTCAGAGATAAAAATGAAAAGTGAAGAGAGCCTAAGGGACTTGTGGGGACATAAAGTAGGGACAGTGCAGAGCTGTAAAGGAATGGAGTTTTGTATGCAAATCAACTTATCAAAATAAACATAACTTTAACGTTAATTTTTAAACATAATCCCCATGGTAACCACAAAGAAAATCTCTTCAGAATCTATACAAAAAGAGATGAGAAGGACATCAAATCATGTAACTCCAAAAAAAAAGGTCAATGAAACACAAATGGGGAAGAGTGGGACTGAGGTTCAAAAAAGCTACAAATCTTGCAGAAAACAAAATAGCAATAGTAAGTCCTTCCCTATTAGTAATTATATCAAATGTAATAAATGGCTTGAATCCCCCAATCAAAAGACTCAGATTGGCTGAATGGATAAAATAAAAAAGAGGATCCAACTATATGCTGTCTGTAAGAAACCAACTTTAGATCTAAGAACACATAGGCTGAGTGTGAAAGGATAGAAAAAGACATTCCATGCAAATGGTAACCAAAAGAGAGCAGAGGTGGCTATATGAATATCAGAGAAAAGGGTCAATTCACCAGGAAGATAAAACAGTTATATATATATATAGGCATCAAATACTAGCACTCCTAAACATAGGAAGCAAATGTTGATAGAATTGGGGAGAAACAGATTTGTTGTTGTTTAGTAGCTAGGTCATGTCTGACTCTTTGCAACCCCTTGAATTGTAGCCTCCCAGGCTCCAAATCCCTCTGTCCATGGGATTTCCCAGGCAAGAATACTGGAATGGGTTGGCATGTCCTTTTCCAGGGGATCTTCCTAAGCCAAGAAGCAAACTCACATCTCATGCATTGGCAGGCAGATTCTTTAGCACTGAGCCACCAGGGAAGCCTAGGAAATAGCGACACAATAATAGTAAGAGATTCAATATCCACTTCCAGGGACTTCCCTGGTGGTCCAATGGTTAAGAGTATTCCTTGCAATGCAGAAAACACACAGGTTCGATCGTTGGTTGGGGCACTAAGATCACACATGCCACAGAGCAACCAAGATTGCATGCTGCAGCTATGGAACCCATGCACTCAGGAGCCCACGCACCACAACTAGCGAGCCCACACGACACAACAAAGATCCTGCATGCTGCAACTAAGACCCAATGCACCCAAAAAAGTATTTTTAAAAATACTCGCTTCCAAAAATGAATAGAACCAACATAAATAAGGAAAAAGAGGACTTGAACACTACAGACTAGTTGAATCTATCAGACGTATACAGAAAACTCCAACAATAGGACACACAGTCTTCTCGAGGGCACATGGAACATTCTCCAGGACTGCCACATATTAAGCCATAAAACAAGCCTTAACAAATTTTAAAAGACTGAAGTCATACAAAGTATCTTTCTTGATCATAACAGAATGAACCTAACAATCAAATGCAGAAAGAAAAACTGGAGAGTCCACAAGTATGTAAGAAATGAAACAGCATACTCTTAAAAGGCCACTGCAAAGAAGAAATTACAAATGAACTTAGAAAATATCTTGAGATAAAAAACACCAATATTTACAGGTGCTGTGCTACGAGGGAAGTTTACAGCTATAAACTTTTAGACTATAAAAGCAAAGACAATCTCAAATCAACATTGTAACTTCATTTGTCAAGGAACTAGACAGAACAGTCCAAACCCAGAGCTAGCAGAAGGAAAGAAAGATCAGAGATAAATAAAAAGCACAATGGAAAAAATACAATAAAATTGAGTTGTTTTAAAAGATGACAAAATTGACAAACCTTTAACTGCATTAAGAAAAAAAATAAAATCATAAGTGAAAAATGAGACATTCCCAACCAATATTAAAAAAAAAAAAAAGTATAGAGAATACTATACACTGTACATCAACAAATTGGATAACTTAGAAACACACAGCCTACCAAGAAGGAATCATGAAGAAATAGAAAATCTGAAAAGAACTATAACTGGTAAGGAGACTGGAATCAGTAATTAAAAACTCAACAAAGCCCAGGACCAAACGGTTTAACTGAATTATACCACCCAGGACCAAACGGTTTAACTGAATTATACCAAACATTTAAAGAAAAGTCAACACCAAACTCATCCAAAAAATTGAAGACAAGGGAACATTTCTAAACTCATTCTATGGGGTCAGCATTATCCTGATAACAAAGCCAAAGCGACTGCAAGAAAACTACAGACCAATATCTATGAGGAATATTGTTGCAAAAATCCTTAATTCTAGTAAAGAAAACTCAACGGCACATTTAAGAAATGAAGTGGGGGACTTCCCTGGCAGTTCAGTGGTTAAGAATCTGCCTTCCAAAGCAGGGGATGTGGGTTTGATCCCTGGTTGGAGAACTAAGATCCCACATGGTGCAGGGCAACTAAGCCCACATGCTGCAACTAAGACCCAGTGCAGCCAAAACTAAATAAATAAATACTTTTTTTTAAATGAAGAGGGATATATTCCTGAAATGCAAGTATATATATTCTGTTTATAAAAATTGATCAGTGTAATATACCACAATAACAGAATGAAGGGTGAGAAAACAAACACATGATCATTTCAGTTGATATAGAAAAATTATTTGGCATAATTCAGTAGCCTTTTCATGATAAAAAAAAAAATAACAAACCAGAAGGAAGGAAACCATCTCAGTGTAATAAAGGCCATATGTGAAAAGCACATAGCTAATATCATACTCTGTGAAAGATAAACTGTTTCTTCTAAGATCAGGAACAAGAGAAAAATATCAACTCTCACCACTCATAGTATACCAGAAGTCCTACCTAAGCAATTAGGTAAGAAAAAGAAAAAAACGTAGAAATTGGAAATGTAAAATTATATATCTGTATGCAAATGACATGGTCTTATATTAGAAAATCTGTTGGAACTATAAAAGTCAGCACAGAAAAATCAGTTGCATTTTTATATACTAACAGCAATCAAGCAAGGAGACTAAGGCAACCGTTCCATTTACAGTAGCATCAAAAAGAATAAAATAGAAGAGTTGAAAAACTTGACAATGAAAGCTACAAAACATAGCTATAAGAAAATAAAGAAGACACAAAGACATCCTGTGTTCACAGACTGGAATTCTTCATTCATATTGTTAAGATGTCAATACTACCTAAAGCAATCTACAAATTCAATGCCTTTTTCTCCTGCAGAAATAGAAAAATCCATCCAAAAATTCACATGGGGTCTCAAAAGACTCTGCATAGCCAAAACAATCCTGAATAAGAAGAGAGTGGTAAGTGTCACAATGTCCTAATTTCAAAACATTTTCCAAAGCTACATTATCAAAACAGTATGGTACTTGCATAGACATACACCCAGAAATAAGCCTTCATGATCTTCAATAAGGATACCAGGACTATTCGATGAGAAAATAACTGTGTGGGAAAACTAGATATTCACATGCAGAAGGAAAACTAGATAGTCACATGTTTATTTTAGAAACATACACAAAAATTAACTAAAATGGATTAAAGACCTAAGTATAAGAATTAAAACTACAAAGCTCCTAGAAGAAAAGATAGGCAGCATAGCTTCAGGACGCTGGATTTGGCAATGATTTATTGGATGTAATACCAAAAGGCAAAAGAAAAAATAGACAAATAGAGCTACATCAAATTTACTTCTGTGCATTACATGGCATGAAAGTGAAAGTCGCTCAGTCGTGTGCGACTCTCTGCGACCCCACAGACTATATAGTCCATGGGATTATCCAGGCCAGAATACTGGAATGGGTAGCCTTTCCCTTCTCCAGGGGATCTTCCCAAACCGGGGACTAAACCAGGTCTCCTGCATTGCAGGCGGATTCTTTACCAGCTGAGTCACCAGGGAAGCCCAAGAATGCTGGAGTGGGTAGCCAATCCCTTCTCCAGGCGATCTTCCCAACCCAGGAATCGAACCAGGTCCCCTGCACTGCAGGCAGATTCTTTACCAACTGAGCTATCAGGGAAGCCCAAAAGGCATGATCAACAGTAAAAAAAAAAAAAAAAAAAAAGTAACCTACAAAATGGGAGAAAATACTTGTTAATCGTGTACCTGATAAAGTCTTAATATCCAAAATAACTCCTTTAAATCAATGACTACCACAAAAAAAATAGCTTGATTAAAAAATAGCTAGCTTAGAGTTTTCAGAATATAGGTCTTTTGGCTCCTTAGATAGGTTTATTCCTAGGTACACTATTCTTTTTGATGTGATAGTATATGGAACTGTTTCCTTAACTTCTTTGTTGACTTTCTACCTTTACTGTATGTTTGCCTCTACTTGTGAACTTTTCTGTCTCATAATTTTCTTGATTTTAGATGTGGTCTTAAAAAAAATATTATTTGGCCGCACTGGATCTTAGTTGCAGCATGTAGGATCTTCAGTTGCAGCATGTGAACTCTTAGTTGCAGCATGTGGGATCTAGTTCCCTGACCAGGGATTGAACCCAGGCTCCCGGCCATTGGGAGTGCAGAGTCTTAGCCACTGGATCACCAGGGAGGTCCCTTGATGTAACCTCTTCTATTTAAAGAAGTTCCTTTAGAATTTGTCATAAAGCTGGTTTGGTCATGCTGAATTCTTTAAGCTTTTGCTTGTCTGTAAAGCTTTTGATTTCTCTGTAACCTCTTATGGAAAAACCCAAATGAGCTTTTTGGCCAACCCAATACCATACCTGTACTCCATAAACAGTAAGATGCTAATGAAAGAAGTTGAAGATGACACAGATGGAAAGATATACCATATTCTTGGGTTGGAAGAATCAATATTATAGAATGACCATACTAACCAAAACAATCTATAGATTCAATGCAATCCCTTTCAAATTACCAACAGCATTTTTCACAGATCTAGAACAAAAATTTTTTAATTTCTGTGGAAACACAAAAGACTCCAATAACCAAAGCAATCCTGGGAAAGAAAAATGGAGCTGGAGAAATCACACTCTCTGACTTTAAACTATATTACAAAGCTACATTAATCAAAGCACTATGGTACTGGCACAAAAACAGACACATAGGCAAATAGAACAGAATAGAAAGCCCAGAAATAAATGCTAACATCTATAGTCAATTAACATACAACAAAAGGAGGCAAGAATATAGAGAACAGACAGTCTTCAACAAGCGGTGCCGTGAAAACTGGACAGCTACATGTAAAAAAAAAAAAAAAAAGAATTTAAAACATTTTTTAACACTACAGACAAAAATAAACTCAAAATGGATTAAAGACGTAATGTCAGACCTAAATGTAAGACTGGATACTATAAAACTCCTAGAGGAAAATTGCAGCAATATTTTTTAATCCCTCTCCTACAGTAATGGAAATAAACAAATTGGAAACAGTTAAATTTAAAAACTTTTGCAGAGCAAAGGAAATTATAAACAAAACAAAAAGTTAACCTATGGAATGGGAAAAAATATTTGCAAATGATGTGACAACAAGAGATTAATTTCCAAAATATACAAACAACTCATACAGCTTAATGGCTCAGGAAACTCAAATAGTGCTCTGTATAAACCTAGAGGGGTGGGATGGGGAGGGAGACGGGAGGGAGGTTCAAAAGGGAGGGGATATATGTAAACCTATGGCTGATTCATGTTGAGGTTTGACAGAAGACAGCAAAATTCTGTAAAGCAATTATCTTGCAATAAAAATTTAAAAATAAACAGCTCAGTCTATTTAGAAGCCTTAAATAGACACTTCTCCAAAGAAGATATACAGATATACATTCACTCCAATCAGAATGGCCATCATCAAAAAGTGATCAAACGGTAAATGGAGACTGTGTAGAGAAAAGGGAGCCCTCCCACACTGTTGGTGGGAATGTTAATTGGTGCAGCCACTATGGAGAACAATATGAATGTTCCTTAAAAAACAAAAAATAGAATTATCATATGGTCCAGCAATCCCACTCCTGGCTACATGTTCAGAGAAAGCTATAATTTGAAAAGATACATGCACCCCAATGTTTATAGCAGCACTACTTAAAATAGCAGACATGGAATCACCTAAGTGTTCACTGACAGATGAGTGGATAAAAAAGATGTGGTAATATATACACAGTGGGATATTACCAAGTCATAAAAAAGATGAAATAATGCCATTTGCAGCAACATGGATGGATCTAGAGATTATCATACTAAAGTGAAGTAAGTAAAAACAAAGATAGTGATATCACTTATTATATGTGGAAAGAATCTAAAATAAAAGCATACAAATGAAATTATTTACAAACAGAGTCAGAGATATGGAAAGCAAACTTGTGGTTGCCAAAGGGGAAAATGAGGTGGAAGAGGGATAAATTCGGAGTTTGGGATTAACATATACACACTACTATATACAAAATATTGGGTTGGCCAAAAGGTTCATTTGGATTTTTCCATAGCATCTTATGGAGAAATCCGAATGAACCTTTTGGTCACCCCAATAGATAATCAACAAAGACCTACTGTATAGTATAGGGAACTATACTCAATATCTTATAAAACCTATAACAGAGATGCATCTAAAAAATGTATGTGTGTGTATCCGAATCACTTTGCTAAACACCTGAAACTAACACATTATAAAACCAACTACATTAAAAAATTTTTTTAATAAATTTTAAAAAATAAAAATATAAAAATCTGAAATGGCAAATGACTTCAATAGGCATTTCTCCAAAGATGATATATAGATGGCCAATAAAAATGTGAAGATACTCAATATCATTACTTATTCGAGAAATGCAAATCAAAACCACCGTGAGATAACAAATGGTTTCACAACCATTAGAATGGCTACTACCAAAACAACAACAACAGAAAGTAACAAGTGCTGCAGAAGATGTAAAGGGAACCCTTGTGCACTGCTGGTGATGTGAAATGATATAGCCTCTGCAGAAATCAATACAGACATTCCTCAAAAACTTAACAGTAGAACTGCTCTATCACCCAGTAATTCCATTTCTGGGTATACATCAAAAGGAACCGAAAGCAGGATCTTGAAGAGTATTTATACACCCATGTTCATAGTCGCATTATTCACAAAAGCCATGAGATAGAAGCAACCCAAATGTCCTGATGAGTTAACGGATGAAAAAAATATAATATAAACATACAAGAAAATATTATTGAGCCTTAAAAGGAAGGAAATCCCATCACACACCACAACATGGATGAACTTTGAAGACATTATGCTAAGCAAAATAAACCAGTCACAAAATGACAAATGCTGTATGAGGGACCTAAACTAATCAAATCAAATTCATGGAAACAACGCAGGATGGTGGTTGCTAGGGGCTGGAAAGAGGAGGAAAGGAGGAGTTGTTTAATGGGTACAGAGTTTCAGTTTTGCAAGATGAAAAAGTTCTGCAAATGAGGAACCTTTCAGACAAATATGAGTAAGCCTAACACCACTGAAACATTTAAAAATGGTTAAGATGGTAAATTTTCTCACTGTAATTTTTGAGGTAAGCAGATAGTTCCAGTAATAAGGTAGGCAAATAGGCAGAGGAGCCAGAGATCAAATTACCAAAATCCGTTGGATCATCAAAAAAGCAAGAGAGTTCCAGGAAAACATCTACTTCTGCTTTTTTGACTACACCAACGCCTTTGTGTGGATCACAACAAACTTTAAAAATTCTTCAAGAGATGGGAATACCAAACCACCTGACCTGCCTCCTGAGAAATCTGTAGGTAGGTCAAGAAGCAACAGTTAGAACTGGACATGGAACAACAGACTGGTTCCAAATTGGGAAAGGAGTACATCAAGGCTGTATATTGTCATCCTGCTTATCTAACTTCTATGCAGAGTACATCATGTGAGATGCCGAGCTGGATGAAGTACAAGCTGGAATCAAGACTGAATCAAGATCTCAATCAAGATATTGAGAAATATAAATAACCTCAGATACTCAGATGACACCACCCTTATGGCAGAACACAAAGAAGCACTAAAGAGGAGAGTGAAAAAGTAGGCTTAAAACTCAACATTCAAAACACTAAGATCATGGCATCTGGTCCCATCACTTCATGACAAATGGATTGGGAAACAATGGAAACAGTGAGAGACTTTATTTTCTTGGACTCCAAAATCACTGCAGATGGTGACTGCAGCCATGAAATTAAAAGACACTTGCTCCTTGGAAGAAAAGTTATGACCAACCTAGACAGCATATTAAAAAGCAGAGACATTACTCTGCCAACAAAGGTCCATCTAGTCAAAGCTATGGTTTTTGGTGTTAGAGAAGACTCTTGAGAGTCCCTTGGACAGCAAGGAGATCAAACCAGTCAATCCTAAAGGAAATCAGTTCTGAATATTCATTGGAAGGACTGATGCTGAAACTGAAACTCCAATACTTTGGCCACCTGATGCAAAGAACTGATTCATTGGGGGGGAAAAACCCTGATTCTGGGAAAGACTGAAGGCAGGAGGAGAAGGGGACGACAGGGGATGAGATAGCTGGATGGTGTCACCGACTCGATGGACATGAGTTTGAGCAAGCTCTGGGAGTTGATGATGGACAGGGAAGTCTGGCGTGCTGCAGTCCATGGGGTTCCAAAGAGTCAGACACAACTGAACCACTGAAATGAACTGAGATAATTCTACATGGTCCAGCTTGCACATGAGTCTGAGGGAGAGGAATTTAATATGGAGAACAAATATAATGGTATTCTACTACAAGTTATTATACTAATTATAAATACTGAGGGGGCTCTTTTAGGGGGAAGAGAGTTTTTTCACTGAAAGTAGAATATATAGCCTGCTATAGGTAAAAATACTTAGATCTTCAAATGTTTTTGAGAGATTAGCCTATCAGACTTTTTAAAAACGCTTCCAGGGACTTCCCAGGTGGTCCAGTGGTTAAGACTCCACACTCCCAATGCAGGGGACACGGGTTTGCTTGATCCCTGACAGGGGAGCTGGATCCCACATGCCACAACTAAGACCCAGTGCAGCGAAATAAATTAAAAAAAAAAAAAAAAGATTTCAACTGTTGGAGTGAATCTCCTAGCATATACTCATGGATGAAAGACTATAGTGTGTATCTCTAGATGATTTTGCTGAGCCCCAACCTGGGATGAGCCAGCCCCAAACCAGAGGAGCCCTTGGAAAGTCTATTTGTTTGTTTCTGGAAATTTTGGGGTTTTCTAATAGACTTATAAGAGCCTGTCTAGTCTCTTAAAAGCCTGCCTTTATCTCATTAGTCTTGGTATCTTGTTAGGGTAAGAAATGAGTTTTTATGTTATTAATGGTTCATCTCTAACCCTACAGAGCAGAGTATCAAATCTACTTTTATTCTGAATCTTTCTTTGGCTAATATAGGATAGCAATGGTTATCTCAATTTCTTTGGTGTTGATCATTTATTCAAAGACCAATCTTACCCTACGAAGGGTGGAAAATCATAATTTATTGAGTACCTACTATACATCAGTCAGCATACTGGACAATTTGCCCATTTTTGTTTGTTTGTTCCTAAACTACATGATTACATTGTACACTTAAGCTAAAAATATTAAGTATTGCCCAAAACCTAGGCAGGGGAGAACTAGGATTCAAACTGAGATCTGCCATATACTTCTAGTATATTAGATAACCTCTATAGTCACAGAGAGTTATAGGTAGAATTGTCTGGTCCGCTCAGTTTATTTCAAATAAAAATAAAAAGGGAAAATACTCTCTTTTTCATCTATTTTACTTATCTAATAAAGAGTAGATGGCCCAGAGCAGTCTTCTCTACATTTTTCTGCTTCCCCCTCCTCTCAATATGACAACCAGAAAAATAGTGGTACCTAACCAGAAGATTATTATTAAAAGCTGTAATAATTAGTGCAGGTGCTTATGTAGTAATGTATTCCTAATAGTGTTGACCACCATTCTTTCTGTACATAAAATCTGTCTTCATTGCACAGTTCATTGACTGAACTGACAAGCAATTAAATTCTAGAATTGTGACATCAGGATTTTAAGACTAGAACTAAATTATTCAATAGAGAATAGAATAAAAAGTCATTTACTTAGAAATACCATGAATATATTTTCATCTTAAATTTCTCATAACAGGAAGCACAACATGTATATTCATTTTTCCACAATACCTGACAAGAAGAAATGCTTATTTCTTTTAATACGCTAAGACTACTCACTAAAATAAGTACCTGAAAAACTGTGAATATTTGTTAATATTGAAGAAAAAAGTTCATGTTTGTTACCACTTCTTAGGAATGATGGAGACCTGACTTCCTGTTTCCGTTGTTAATCTGCATCATGTTAGAAAGAAGGAACAGGCAGGGGTTCCAGGAAGGTGTGATGATTCTTAATTCGGTTTAGAAGCTGCTGTGCCACAGGTCTGAATTCTGTTTCCCAGTGGAGTTTGTGGTAGTTTTTTAGGTCTTGGTCAAAACTCCCATTCAATGCTAGTTCTTCATCTGCATCAGAAAAATTAAAATTACAGCAATTATTTAGAAATGTAATCCTACTGAATGAAGTTTAATTTTTGATGGCATGCGTTAAACTCATCCTGAGTCATCTCTAATTGCAACAAGGCTTTTTTACGGGAGTAGTCCTTTATAGAAAAAAATTTTAAGTGTATGATAGTTTCTTAATTAAAAAATATATATAATCTTGAGGACTTTCCTAGCAGTCCAAGTGGTTAAGACTCTATGCCTCCACTGCAGGGCGCCTGGGGTTGGATCCCTGGTCAGGGAACTAAGATCGTGCATAGTGTGTGGCGTGGTGAAAAAAAATAATAATAAAAGATAGCGATCTTCCTAAAAAAAAAAAAAACCTAGACTGAATTGAGTTCTTACTTCAATTTATCCCTAATGTTACATCTAACTTTATATCCAAAAGACAGATCACAATTTCTCAGAATAAACTAAGTATGAATAGATTATTTCCTTATCTGCACATTAAAAATGTTAATTATTAATTCTTCAGTGGTTGACAAATATAAAAGAAGTTAGGAAATCTATTGGGAAAGTAGCACAGTTGAATTTGACTGAAAATCAACTTTGCTCATTTCAGAGCAGCCTGGACAAGCTTCTTTGAAAAGATAACACCTCCCTCCCCCTGCCGCCTTGTGCTCTCCCTAGTAAAAGTGAAAAGTGGAAGACTTTGAGGATCCTAAGGAATATTAGAATCCCAAGTGAAGCCATGTATACTGCAGAAAAGCACTTGTTAAAAAAATGCAAAATTACAACCTTGATTTGTTTCTTAATCCAACAGCACTTTCAATTCTGTGAATATCGTGAAAGTATATCCAACCCAAGTCGGAAGACAAATGGCTACTGAGGTTTCTGCACCGACCTGCCACTGCATTTCTCTCTGTTTACACTGGAACCCATGAGAAGGACTTCAGGAAAATGCACTGGCCTGCCAGAAGGTTGGCTCCGCCACTTCCTAGGTCTGAGGCTGAGGCAGACTTCTTAAGTGGTAACCACTAAGTCCTAAAGTGACCACAAATATTGCTGCTTGCATAATTTGCAAACTTCTTTCATAAGGCCCACTAAAATCCTACCATCAAATGCTTCCTTGGTGCTTACACCAAATTTCCTACCCTGAATATTTTGGGTACACTCAGAGCACACTGTGTATGCTTTGGCACTGCTGGTGTTGGTGTCACCACCCAGAATAAGATAGGTCTGGAATCCCACTTTGTACCTTCCCGTCCTCTCCCCCAGCCAACTGGACAGCTATGCAACTCTGAGATAAGTTCTGGGCAGACACAAACAATTCAGCAAAGCTCTCCATGGAGACCCCTGTAAGCAAACCTGACTCTCCCCACCCATTTGATAATCAAGGCCTTGAAAGGAGGAGAATCCAGATGGTGTCTGATGCCTTGAAAGGCTTTCCTGTTGGGCTATTTCCAAACTAAAGCGGTCTGTGAGACTCTGAGTGCTCTTGAATTCCTAGATCTACTTCCTGTTCACTCTTCTGCAGATGTTCTGAGTACTAAACTTTAGTTAAAAATGAATTCTCTTTTTTTATGTTCTTTTTCTAAAGCAGCTTAGGACTGATGGCTGCCCAGACAATCTGCAGTCTTTCTCTCTGTCCAGGACTTTGGCTGGGTTTGATGATTTTAGCCAAGTCACTGTTCTGGTGTCTGGGGTTTCTTAATCTAACATTGAGACTATATTACTCTTCTTGAGGCT
>SJYX01014098.1:294561-329711 GCA_006410675.1 Oreotragus oreotragus
TTAAAAAAAAAAAAGTCTACTACTGCTTCACTGACTATGCTATAGCCTTTAACTGTGAGGATCACAACAAACTGTGGAGAATTCTGAAAGAGATGGGACTACCAGACCACCTAACCTGCCTCCTAAGAAACCTGTATGCATGTCAAGAAGCAACAGTTAGAACCAGATATGGAACAGTGGACTGGTTCAAAATTGGGAAAGGAGTACATCAAGGCTGTATATTGTCACCCTGCTTATTTAACTTATATGCAGAGTATATTATGTGAAATTCCAGGTTGGATAAAGCTCAAGCTGGAATCAAGTTTGCTGGGAGAAATATCAACTTCAGATATGCACATGATAGCACACTAATGGCAGATAGCAAAGAAGACCTAAGGAGCATCTCAGTGAAGGTGAAAGAGGAGAGTGAAAAAGCTGGCTTGAAATCAACATCAAAAAACAAAGATCATGGCAGCTGGTCCTATCTCTTCATGGCAAATAGATGGGGGCAAACGTGGAAACAGTGACAGATTTCATTTTCTTGGGCTCCAAAATCACTGCAAGCCATGAAATTAAAAGATGCTTGCTCCTTCAAAGAAAAACTATGATAAATCTAGACAACATCTTAAAAAGCAGAGACATCACTTTGCCATCAAAAGTCAGTATAGTCAAAGCTATGGTTTTTCCAGTAGCGATGTACAGTGTGAGAGTTGGACCATAAAGAAGGCTGAGTGCAAAGAATTGATGCTTTTCAACTGTGGTGTTGGAGAAGACTCTTGAGAGTCCCTTCAACAGCAACAAGGAGATCAAACCAATCAATCCTAAAGGAAATCAACCCTGAATATTCATTGGAAGGAGAGATGCTAAAGCTGAAGCCCCAGTACCCTGGCTACCTAATGTGAACAGCTGACTCACTGGAAAAGACCCTGATGCTGGAAAAAACTGAGGGCAGGAGAAGGAGGTAACAGAGGAGGAGATGGTTGGATGGCATCACTGACTCAATGGACATGAGTCTGCACCAACTCCAGGAGATCGTGAAGGACAGGGAAGCTGACGTGCTGCAGTCCATGGGGTCACAGAGAATCGGACACAACTGAGCGACTAAACAACAAGAAAAGGACTCAAAACAACTCTGTCAGTGACCATTATAACATGGTCTCTGCTCCAGTTTAAGGATCCTGCGCATCACTGCACTCCTTCCTAGCCTGCTGTTCAGCACCAGGTAGCTACCAGGGGTTTGATTACTGTTGTAACTCTTATAAGGTACAGTGCTCACATGTTCTAGAAGCACCTGATGACTCTTTGGCACGAGCATGACGATGTGACCCTCTACTTTGAGCGCTGGGGCCCCCTCTATCCCTTATCGCATAACCTAGGTTCTAAGTTCCACATATCTTGTTATTTAGTTGCTAACTCATGCTCAACTCTTTGCAACCCAATGGACTGAAGCCCACCAGGTTCCTCTGTCCATGGGATTTCCCAGGCAAGAATACTGGAGTAGGTCGCCCATTTCCTTCTCCAGGGGACTTCCTGACCCAAGGATCGAACCTGTGTCTCCAGCACTGGCAAGCAGATTCTTTACCATTGAGCCACCTAGGGAAGCCCTCCACATACCTCAGATAAATATCAAATAACCTAGAGTCATTTACGTTCACAATAGCAAACTGTACACACTAATCACCAGTGTATACTGGTGATCACCAGTTGCCAGCAACCCTGAGAGAAGCTCATGGTAGTGTGCCAGGGCACACCACACAAGAACTTCAAGATAAACAGATTGCTCATGAGTTTATGAGAAGTGGCTGTAGCACATCGGGAAGTTTTAGACAACATTCTTGTTAAGCCACTTTCCTAAAAGACTGTCAACATCCCAACCACACTGTGTCCCATTACTTTCTTTTTCCAGCTTCCCATCAAGAAAAAGTTGGGTAACTTACATTGCTATATCAATTGCCCTCCCGTGATTTCTAAAAACAGCGCTCACACTACATTGTGGGACTTCTGTGATATAACAGCTCATCCTGTTTTCAAAATGGCCTGCTTGTTTGTTAACCTATCACTGTAAAAAAAATTGAAATTTAAGTATACTCTCACTCATATATCCATTTCAATTGCTGCCACCCAGCTGGCCAGACACAACGACAGCCCGTGTCAGAAGTAAGGCTCTGAGGTCCACACTGTGGAGAGAAAAGCCAGGAAGTAGCCAGTCCTCACGGCTCATAAGCAGCACTCACGATCACGTGAGAAGTGCATGCCACACTCTGATGATGACCTGGCTCCCTGGTGGACTGTTTATTTTTCTTACCCATGCCTCCATCCCCTTCCAGGGGTGGGTGGGATGGGGTGGGGTAAGGGCATACTATGTAATGGAACAGCAGAAAAACACAGGGGCTCAATGTTTACTTTCTGATGAAAAGCCCTGGCTTTGCTACAGTATGATCTTAGGCAAGTCACTTAGCCCTCCTAGACGTACCTACCTCCACTGTCACCTAGCTGATGACCTTAGATCTTAGAAGGATAGAATGAAGGTCCTTTTAAAAGTATACAGCACTATTAAAGATACCACCATTGTCAGTTAATCCACAAGCATCTATCAAGAACCTGCTTTGCCCAAGGCAATATCTTTTCCTTAAAGTGGCTCCGTTGGAGTGGAGGAAAAAAGGTACAAAACAATAACACAACACAGCTCATGACTAATTGCTATGTAAGTAGTACAGCTTCCCTATGACTGTGGGCTTGGAAAGCTCATGGGAAGGGCCTGCCAGGACCAGCAGCCTTGGGCCAGGCAGGTAAGAGACCCGGCCAGAGCAAAGCTGCAAGGCTGGGGAAGGGAGGGGAAGCCCAGTCCTGCTCCAGGGAGGGCTGACGGGGGGAGGAGGCAGGAACAGGTCCATTAGAGTCAAGGACACGCCAGGTGTGCTGCCCACGTATGGAGCCAGCCATGCCCACATCCCTCCTTAGGTGGTGCCACACGGCCCCACCAGTTTGCTATATATGGTTGACTGTCCCAGCCTGAGGTGCCAAAGGAAGCCACAGACAGCCTGTAGTGGAGGCAGCTGCCGCCTGAGGCACGAAAGCCTAGAGCCCAGGAGAATGACTCATGGAACCAGTCACATCTTCTCCCCAAATGGGAGACAGAAAGTCGTGCCAACAGCAGAGGAGACAGAGACCCACTCACGACAGCAGCAAGAAGCGGCCTTGAGACAGCTGGAGCCATGGCCACACAGAAGCCTGGAGGCAACGAGGGGGAGAAAGGCCTTTTTCCTTAAGAGTGGAGACAGCACTGCTGGGTCTCAGCAGGGTCGGGTAGATGATGCCTGCTGCTGATGGGGCCGCCTTCCACATCCTGAGTGCTGGTCCAGCAGGCTCTGCGCAATGCGCGTGTTTCCCAGTTTCCTCCTTTCTGGGGCATCCTTCCCTGCAGCTCCATCACTAACCAGGGTGGAGTTCTCAGTGCTGCCCGAATAGCAGACTCACCTGTGGAACTTTTTAATGATGCAAATAATTGGCCTCCCCCAGAGCTCCTGAATCAGAATCCCTAGGGATGGGGCCAGGACAAGTGGTTTTTTTGATAGATTTTTCTTTTTAATTCCATATGTTCTGATTCCAGTGTTCTGCCACAGTTGAGAACTGAATTAAAGCAAGTTGAGTGCACTTCTGCTCCCAGCAACCCAAGAAAACTTCAAGTCCACAGAGCAGAATGTGAACCGCAATGATTTAAAATTGTGCTCATTTTGAGAAGGGAACCCTCCTACACTGTTGGTGGGAATGTAAATTAGCACTGCCACTATGGAGAACAGTATGGAGGTTCCTTAAAAAACGAAACACTGAACTACCATATGACCCCACAATCCTACTTCTAGATATCTATCTGGAGAAAAACATGATTCGAAAGGATACATGAACCCAAATACTCACTGCAGCACTGTTACAATAGCCAAAACATGCAAGCAACCTAAATGTCTGACAGAGGAATGGGTAAAGAAGATGTGGGACTTCATATACAATGGAATATTACTCAGCTATGAAAAAGAATGCCATTTGCAGCAACATGGATGGACCCAGTGAGTGTCAGTCACACTGAGTGAAGTAAGTCAGACAGAGGAGAAATACAATATGACATCCCTTATATGTGGAATCTGAAAGGAAATGATACAAATTAACTTATAAAACAGAAAGATACCCACAGACTTAGAAAATGAACTGGTTGCCGGGGGAAGGGACGGTTAGGGACCGTGGGAAGGTCATGTACACACTGCTATATTTAAAATGGATAACCTACAAGACCCTATTGTATAGCTTTCTTTCAAATAGCTCTGGTCCGGAGTTCCTGTTTAATAACATATTGTTACAACAATAGAATTTACCAAGCATTTTCACAACCCTGTTTTGAGAACTAGCTGTGTGTCAGGTTCTATGTGAATTTCTTTGTGTATTTATTCATTTATCACCCTAACAACTCTGCAAGTGAAAGTGAAGTCGCTCAGTTGTGTCCAGTCATGTACACACTGCTATATTTAAAATGGATAACCTACAAGACCCTATTGTATAGCTTTCTTTCAAATAGCTCTGGTCCGGAGTTCCTGTTTAATAACATATTGTTACAACAATAGAATTTACCAAGCATTTTCACAACCCTGTTTTGAGAACTAGCTGTGTGTCAGGTTCTATGTGAATTTCTTTGTGTATTTATTCATTTATCACCCTAACAACTCTGCAAGTGAAAGTGAAGTCGCTCAGTTGTGTCCGACTCTTTGCGACCACATGGACTGTAGCCTACCAGGCTCCTTCATCCATGGGATTTTCCAGGCAAGAATACTGGAGTGGATTGCCACTTCTTTCTCCAGGGGATCTTCCCAACCCTGGGATCAAACCCCGGTCTCCCACATTGAAGGCAGATGCTTTACTGTCTGAGCCACCAGGGAAGCCCAACAACTCTGCAAAGTGGATGTCAATCATCCCCATCTTAGACATGAGAAGATATACATTCAGAGGTTAATATGCCCTGAGTTAAAACTTTGCATGTGATAACGTGAGACCTTAACTCAGAACTGCCTGACTCCAGCCTCTAGTCTTCCTGGAATGCTCTCCGGATGCTTGTTTAATTCTCACAACTCCCTGCAACACAGCACAGATAGAACATCCCCATTTTACAGATGAAAAGACAGGTTCTGAGAGATTCTTATGTCAAATCACACCCTCCCAGAGAGTCAGAATTTGAACTCACAGCCTCCGGGTCACACTGAGCCTTTCTGCATGGCTTTGCTGAGCCAACACGGTGCTTGGGAGATGACAGGCACATCTTCATTTTGAAAATGAAGACTTTCCACTCACTTCTGACCTAAATCACTGCTGTCAGACCTACCCCAGGATGAGGAGAACTATCCTAAAAATGGAAACTTTTGCAATGGAAGGGACTCTCATCTTTCCTTTGGTTTGTATCAGTGATTTCCTACCTTTCAGTGTATGTCAGACCCCATAGTAATGTCAAATAATTTCACAGACTCTCCCCACGTAACACAATCATATATGCATAGGTTCATTAAAAGCATGACTTATTTCAGAGTAGCTTTTAACCATATTTTCTCAATTACAACAATGTCTATATACTTTTTAAACAATAGCAATACATTTATGCCCAGATCATCTATTTATGAAGCTTATAGAAAATTCAAAAGAAGGGGGAAAGCCACAAAAGAAATCATGACAGCACCCAATGAGTTAAAAGTCCTCATGTCCCCACTGTATATAAGATTCAGCCTCTTTCAGGTATCTCCAAATTATAATCGTCTTTAATGTCTCTTGTTCCTTATCGAAAAAAAAGCTACCCAAAAGCCTACCAATCTTTATCCACACAGGTCACAGGAAACAGTTTTTCTCATTTTGATAAGATTCACAGATTCACAGTCAGGAGTCTTACCTAAAAATGACGACAGCAAGGCTAAAAGTGTGTTGGCAGCCTCATCTCCAAAACAGGATGAAGCATTGGTGATGTTTTCACTGAAGTTCCATAGCGTTTTGCAAACCAAGCAGGCCAGCTGCCAATCAGTAGGCCCAAAATCTCTTAAACAATCCACTAACCTGAGTGAAAAGTCAAATTGAGAAGTTATTAGGTCAGCATCTTTTTTATATTTTTAACATGATGATTAATAACTTTCTTTGATATTGAATATACATTTTATATAAAATTCAGTGTTGTTAAAATAATTTCACATCTACCAATTTAAGTAATTAACAAATTTAAGCAATAACCTACTTCTGAATTATTTTAAGTGTCCAGTGGAATCTAAATCCCCTCTTTAGCCTAGCTAGGCACTTCCAGATGGAGAAATCTCTCTGCCGGGGAGAAATGAGGAGGGGGGCCTAGGCTCTCCTGTGAATCCTGATAGAGAAAGGACTCCATGCCTTGAACTTACTTTTTAATGCCACCTCCCTCTTTTAGGATGACTCGCTTGTCTCTATCCACGGTGAGGTTTAGGAGAACACCACAGGCAGAAAAGCAAACATCCTGATGCTTGGCATCCAGCAGAGCAATCATGAACTTGTGGACTGGAAGGGCAGAAAACAGATGCAGACCAGCGAAGCGCAGGGGCCCCGGCTGAATTTCATTCCACAAATGGCAGAGGGGAAATGGGGAGCAGCTCGTGAAACTGGAAACCCTGCGAGGGGATTTAGCCCACTCTTCGTAGGGCTTCCCCACTGCCCAGTGGGGGAAGTGCCTTCACCAACACCCGTCCCTTCAGAACCTGCCTCCCACCCCCAGGGCCCCTGTTCCCAGGTACTGCTGTATCCACCGCAGCATCAGCTCTCCCTACCAGCCAGTGGTGGAGTCCCCGCCCGTGCAGAGGAGGGAACCACCTCCTTCCAATCACACAGGTGCCATTCATTTCATCTCTAACTTCTGGTTGTTCTCAAGGGCTCTTTTGAACCTCCAGCAGGAATTTTCTTAAAAAATTCCTGCAGCCCTGGAAGGGGGGCAGGGGGAGTAGGCTTCAGTGATCTTCCTGGGAAGTCCTCCAAGGCCATAGCTTGTAAGAGAAGACTTGCTCAGACTGCTGGAAACCAGTGCGCAGGGAGGCCAGACTTCCAGTGTAGGGGACGTCTTATATCAGGACAGGCTCCCCCCGCCCCCACCGCCTTCCCTTACTCCTAGAAACGGAACTGTTTGTCCTGTTTGCTCACCAACCCCGGCAGGGGTTGGGGGAGAATGAACGGGTGTGCGCTCCTGTTCCACTGCTCACCTGAGAGGCAGCCACGCCACGCTGACCTTATTGTAAGAGAAGACTTGCTCAGACTGCTGGAAACCAGTGCGCAGGGAGGCCAGACTTCCAGTGTAGGGGATGTCTTATATCAGGACAGGCTCCCCCCGCCCCCACCGCCTTCCCTTACTCCTAGAAATGGAACTGTTTGTCCTGTTTGCTCACCGCCCCCAGCAGGGGTTGGGGGAGAATGAACGGGTGTGCGCTCCTATTCCACTGCTCACCTGAGAGGCAGCCACGCCACGCTGACCTTGGCCTACCGATGGGTCAGCAGTGAGCTTGGCAAAGGCTGAATCCATATGTTTTTAAGAGTTTAAAGAATATACACCAAAATTTAACAATTATCTCTGGGGAAGTGTTTTCTTTTTAATCTGTATTATATAAATTTTCTATCACGAACATGAATAATTAGGTATTTTTAGTTACTGTTTTTACATGAGATATTTGAGAAAAATAGTTTGTTTAGTATACACTGTTATGTACCTGCTACACAGTTAAAGAAATAAAACATTACAGATCCAATTTTATATTTGGGGCATCCGTTCAAATTTAACTTTGTCTTAAATGTGGAGTTTCTAATTCCAAATGCATTTATGCCTTATTCCATTAGCACATGAGTACATTACATAAACAATACCCAGGACCATTTCACATGTTTTAATACAATATTACTGGTATTATTTCACATGTGTCCTCCTATTACTACTAGCTTTTTTGCTCCTATAGTATGTGTTTGAGGTTGATGCATGTTGATACATGAACTTCTAGCTCTTTTAACTGCTGTAAAAGTTTGGTTGCATGAATATACCGTAATATATTTATCCTCTTACCTGTTGACGGACATTTAGGTTGTTCCCATTTTTCACTATTACAAGCAGTACTATAATAGACATTTCAGTGCATGAAGGAGCAGGTCTGTTGAGTCCATTCCCATGGACAGAAATGATGTGTATAGATTACTTGTTTCACTTAAACACAAACACATACACACACCATCTCAAAACTCAGAAGACCTCCCGTCAGGGAGAGGGAAACCCTGAGAACACAGCTCAGATCTATCTTGGCATCCTGAGCCAAGAGCCTCACAGATAGATGGAACAGAATGTAAAGCACTGCTTGTCCCAAAGCAGAAACAAGTGTTACGTTCTTGTGACCCAAGCTGCGAAACCACTCAGTTGTTTATTGCCAAGGCGTGACTGCTTTTGAATGTGTGTCACTGACTCACCATTTTTCTGCACTATGAAATCGCAGATGTCATGGTCCTGGGAGAGATTTCCAAAAACACGCACAGCCTCCAGGATTCCATCCATGTTGTTACTCACGAGGAGCTTTAAGAGCACTGGGTTTGGTGACCAGAGAAATGAAATCAGTGAATTAAAGTTTTAAGTTAAAGGCTATTAGAAACCAATATCATGCTAAATACTGTAACTTAAAAATTAAAAGTGATAATAAAATTCCAACGATAGGGGACATAAGCAAGAACTATTCAACTTTCTTAGAATTAAATCAGGCTCTTAGATGCTTGTACCAGAAGTCAGAAACTATAAACGCCTCTAGTTCTGTGTTTAGTTAATACAGTCAAAATCTTAAATGAACATGCATCTACCCAAACCCAACTCTGAACCTTACATTCAGCAATATATAGCTTTCTGTCTTGAATTATGGAATTCTTCACTTTGTAGTAAGATAAGTTGTTGATAGTTGCTGTAGTGTTGATCACTAGCTCCTCACAATCATCAATTGACTTGGATTCTGAAATAAAGTGAGCATAATAACCTCAGATATGCAGATGACACCACCCTTATGGCAGAAAGTGAAGAGGAACTAAAAAGCCTCTAGATGAAAGTGAAAGAGGAGAGTGAAAAAGCTGGCTTAAAGCTCAACATTCAGAAAACTAACATCATGGAATCTGGTCCTATCACTTCATGGGAAATAGATGGGGAAACAGTGTCAGACTTTATTTTGGGGGCTCCAAAGTCACTGCAGATGGTGATTGCAGCCATGAAATTAAAAGACACTCCTTGGAAGCAAAGTTATGACTGACCTAGATAGCACATTAAAAAGCAGAGATATTACTTTGTCAACAAAGGTCCGTCTAGTCAAGGCTATGGTCTTTCCAGTGGTCATGTATGGATGTGAGAGTTGGACTATAAAGAAAGCTGAGCACCGAAGAATTGACGCTTTTGTACCGTGGTGCTGGAGAAGACTCTTGAGAGTCCCTTGGACTGCCAGGAGATCCAACCAGTCCATCCTAAAGGAAATCAGTCCTGGGTGTTCATGGACTGATGAAGGCTGAAGGTCTGATGCTGGAAGGCGGAAGGACTGATGCTGAGGCTAAAACTCCAATACTTTGGTCACCTCATGCGAAGAGTTGACTCAGTGGAAAAGATTCTGATGCTGGGAGGGATTGGGGACAGGAGGAGAAGGGGACGACAGAGGATGAGATGGCTGGATGGCATCACTGACTAGATGGACATGGGTTTGGGTGAACTCTGGGAGCTGGTGATGGACAGGGAGGCCTGGTGTGCTGCAATTCATGGGGTCGCAAAGAGTCGGACATGACTGAGCAACTGAACTGAACTGAACTGAACGGTATCAAAGACTCGTTGCAGGGCAGAAGCCACGACCTCCTAACTACAGCCCAGCCGCTGCAGGGACCCGCCACTGTCCCAGGCAAGGTCTACATGAATGCCATGTTGTTGCTTTATTTCCCATGACTCTTCCTACAGGGAAATGCACCCACAGCCAGGGACCACTCGAGGCCAGCATTTGGAACACCCTAAGCTCAGTCCCTCTACCCAGGGGTCTGGAAAAGTCAGGCTGACCTAGTCTCTGTATGCAAAGGTGATCAGAGCTGGTATGCCCTGACCCAGAACTATCCCGGGGCTTACACCTTGGGAGTCTGTTCCCGGACCCTGACCTTCCAACCGAATGGCTCTTGGGTCATAATCCGTCTATAAGTCCTATCAGTGCTGCCTTCCAAACACGCAGGCTCTGACCACCTCTCACCTCCTCTGTCACCACCTAGTCCATCTTTCACCTCCTCACTGGCTTCTCTTCTTCACCTTGGCCTCCTTGAGCCTGCCCTCAATGTACGGATCCTTTAAAAGTTACTCAGACAACGCCACTCATCTCTGCCGGCCTACAGGCCCGACCTGGCTGCCCAGTCCTTACCTCTCGGGCCTTATTTGCTGCTCCAGCCCCAGGTCCCTGATGCCAACCATACCAGTCTTTCCCTCTTTTTGAGCATTTCAGCCTGAGCCTGCCCAAGAACTTTGCACTGCTAGTCCCCCTGTCTGGAATATTCCTTCCTCCAGTTATCCTGGCTCACTTCTCATGTCCTTCTGGCTGCTGCTTAAGCTATCACCTTATTGGACATAGTCTCCTCAGCCACTCTGTACACAACAGCATTGTTACTCACATCCCCTCCCCTTCTTCCCTATAACACATGGGACCACCTGACTTATGTGTTTAATGTCTGTCTTCCAGCTCTAAGGTGTAAGCTCCATGAGACTAAAGACTCGTTCTTTTCATCATCACATTCTCAGCATTTAGAACAATGTCTGCACAGAGTGATGCTCAGGGAACTCTACTACACACTCTGTAATGACCTACATAGGAAAAGAATCTAAAAAAGAATGGATATGGTGAACAGCAGTGAAGAGGCCGGGGTGTCCTCTGCTCCTGGGCCTTCTCCAACATTGGCTCCAGCCATCCTAAGACCCCCATCCTGGCGACTCCAGCAGGGCCTCTGCTTCAGCCCCCGGGCAGCATGTAGATCAACATCCAACAGCCAGTGAGGGTTTACACACCTAACAAGGACCAACAGCAGCGCCAGGCATGTTATCTAGCAATGTGGAGAGGCTGAAGGGCATGTCCCAGCTAGTCAGGGTCTGACAAAATGTGGTCCACTGGATTAGGGAATGGCAAACCACTTCAGTATTCCTGCCTTAAGAACCCCATGAACAGCATGAAAGGGCAAAAAGAACACTGAAAGATGAGCACCCCCTAGGTTGATAGGTGTCCAATATGCTACTGGGGAAGAGCAGAGAAATAGCTCCACAAAAAGTTTAAGAGGCAGAGCCAAAGCAGAAACAACGCCCAGCTGTGGATGTGTGTAGTGGTGGAAGTCAAGTCTGATGCTGTAAAGAACAATACTGCATAGGAACCTGGAATGTTAGGTCCATGAATCAAGGCAAATTGGAAGTGGTCTAACAGGAGGTGGTAAGAGTGAACATTGACATTTTAGGAATCAGTAAACTAAAATGGATGGGAATGGGCGAATTTAATTCAGATGACCATTATATCTACTACTGTGGGCAAGAATCCCTTAGAAGCAATGGAGTAGCCCTCACAGTCAACAAAATAGTCTGAAATGCAGTAGTTAGGTGCAATCTCAAAAATGAAAGAATGATTTCGGTTCATTTCCAAGGCCAACCATTCAACATGACAGTAATCTAAGTCTATGTCCCAACCACTAATGCCAAAGAAGCTGAAGCTGAATGATTAGATGGAGACTTACAAGACCTCCTAGAACCAACACCAAAAAAAGATATCCTTTTCATTATAGGGGACTGGAATGCAAAAGTAGGGAGTCAAGAGATACCTGGAGTAAAAAGCAAGTTTGGCCTTGGAGTACAAAATGAAGCAGGGCAAAGGCTAACAGAGTCACGCCAAAAGAACTCATTGCTCATAGCAAATACTCTGTTCCAACAACACAAAAGATGACTCTACACATGGACATCACCAGATGGTCAATATTAAAATCAGACTGATTTGCAGCCAAAGATGGGGAAGCTCTATACAGTCAGCAAAAACAAGACCTGGAGCTGACTGTGGATCAGATCATGAGCTCCTTATTTCAAAATTTAGGCTCAAATTGAAGAAAGTCGGAAAAACCACTGGGCCATTCAGGTATGACCTAATTAAATCCCTTATGATTATATAGCTGAGGTGATGAATAAATTCAAGGGACTAGATCTGGTAAACAGAGTGCCTGAAGAACTCTGGAAGGGGGTTCATACCATTGTAAGGAAGGAGATGGTGACTAAAACTATCCCCAAGGAAAAGAAATGCAAGAAAGCAAAGTGGTTGTCTGAGGAGGCCTTACAAATAGCTGAGAAAACAAGAGAAGTGAAAGGCAAAAGAGAAAGGGAAAGATATATCCAATTGAATGCAGAGTTCCAGAGGATAGCAAAGAGAGATAAGAAAGCTTTCTTAAGTGAACAATGCACAGAAATAGGGGAAAACAATAGAATGGAAAAGACTAGAGATCTCTTCAAGAAAATCAGATACCAAGGAAACATTTCATGCAAGAATGGGCATAATAAAGGACAGAAACAGCAAGGATTTAACAGAAGCAGAAGAGACTAAGAGGTGGCAAGAATACACAGGACTGTACAGAAAAGATCTTAATGACCCAGATAACCACAATGGTGTGATCACTCACATGCTGGAATGTGAGGTCAAGTGGGCCTTAGAAAGTATTACTATGAACATAGCTAGTGGAGGTGATGGGCTTCCAGCTGAGCTATTTCAAATCCTAAAAAATGAGGTTGTTAAAGTGCTGCACTCAATATGCCAGCAAATTTAGAAAACTCAACAGGGGCTACAGGACTGGAAAAGGTCAGTTTTCATTCCAATCCCAAACAAGGGCAATGCCAAAGAATGTTCAAACTATTGCACAATTGTACTCATTTCACACACGAGCAAGGTAATACTCAAAATCCTTCAAGCCAGGCTTCAACAGTATGTGAACTGAGAACTTCCAGATGTTCAAGCTGAATTTAGAACAGAGGAACCAGTGATCAAATTGCCAACATCTGCTGGATCACAGAAAAAGCTAGGGAATTCCAGAAAAACATCTACTTTTGCTTCACTGACTATGCTAAAGCCTTTGACTGTGTGGATCACAATAAACTTTAAAAATTCTTAAAGAGGTGAGAATATCAGACCACCTGACCTGCCTGGTGGTATGGTCTGATATATCTGTATGCAGGTCAAGAAGCAACAGTTAGAACTGGACATGGAACAACAGCCTGGTTCCAAATCGGGAAAGGAGTACGTCAAGGCTGTATATTGTCACGCTGCTTCTTTAACTTATATGCAGAGTATATCGTGTGAAATGCTGGGCTGGATGAAGCAAAGGCTGGAATCAACTCTGAACATTCACTGGAAGAAACTGTGTTGAAGCTGAAGCTCCAATACCTTGGCCACCTGACACGAAGAGCTGACTCACTGGAAAAGCCCCTGATGCTGGGAAAGGTTGAGGGCAAGTGGAGAAGAGGATGACAGAGAAGGAGATGGTTGGATGGCATCACCGACTCAACGGACAAGAGTTTGAGCAGACTGCAGGAGACAGCGAAGGACAGGGAAGCCTGGCGTCTGCAGTTGGTGGGGTCGCAAAGAGTGGGACACAACTTAGTGACTGAACAACAACATATGTATAACGAATTCACTTTGCTGTACAGCAGAAAGTGACATGACAGAGTCAATTAACTACACTCCAATAAATTTTTTTTTTAAAGTAAGAACTTGAACCTCCCTGGAAATATCAACTTACAAAATGGAAAGCTGTAGCATTTCAGTGTCTTGGGGGTGGATCAGGATAAAGTTTATATGAAAAATTTTTGGAGCTAGTAATAATAATAATAAACTCCATTGTTGTAAAAAAAAATAATAATAAGTGGTTAATGAATCCAAGAATGAGTGAATGAATGAATGAACGAATCCTTTAGCTTAGCAGATAAGACCCTTAGTAATTTTATCCCTGCCTTCCACTCCACCTCCAGACTCATCTCCTGGTGACTTAGGCCACAGTACAGAGAAGGGCGGATGTCGGGTACCGGTCAGGAGACTCCTGTGGTGTCCAGACGGCAAAAAGCTGAGGTGGGGGGGATGACCTCTGGGTTTCTGGATTACAAAATTGGATGGACAGCAATCCCATTCTCTGAATTAATGGGAAGAAGGTCCAGTTGGGGGTAAGGTCATGAGTCAGATCTCTTGGGGTACTTCTGAAGTAGCCACAGTTGACGAGATTAGGTAAGGCAGTCAGGTGGACACACAGGTCTGGAAGTCAGAGAAAAAGTCAGGAGTCAGCTATACTAAACTGGCTATAGCAGTCTCTGCCTCGCTTCGGGCGCAGTGCATGGCCCCCGTGCCTGGAGAACATTCGCCCCCTCGCTGCCTGGCCATCAGTCATCACCTGCCTGGGAAGGAAACACCGCAGTGCCTGTGTGTGTCTTGGGCCCTGACTTGCCCACTGGGTTTTACTGGTTAAGTAGTGCCTTTTACCTCTTAAAAAAAAAAATAAACTGAATACAGTTGATAAACAGTATTACATCAAATGCAGAACACAATGATTCAATGTTTTTATAGATTACACTCCTAAAGTTATTATAACATAACTGGCTGTAATTCCTGCCCTGTATGATATATCCTGCTGCCTATCTATTTTAGACATCATAGCTTGCGCCTCTTAATCCCTTACTCCTATCTTGCCAGCCCCCACCCCCAGACACTTCCCTCTGCCCTGGTAACCACTGGTTAGTTCTCTATTTGTGTGAGTCTCTCTCCGTTTTGTTGTCTTCATGTGTTTATTTTTTTAGATTCCACAAATAAGTGGCATCATTACAGTATCTGTTTTTCTCCGTCTAACTTATTTCACCTAGCATAATATCCTCCAGGTCCACCCGTGATGCTGTGAATGGCAAAACTTCATTCTTTTTTATAATTAAATAGTATCTTTTATCTCCTGTGTGAAGCCAAAGCTCCTCAGGGATAAGAGGGAGGTTGTGAGCTGAGCAGGAGGACTGTGCTAGCTTGTACACTTTCTGATTTAATTATCTCTCCTTTTGGCCTTCTTCTCGTTAAAGAGAAGGATCTTTTTATAGTCTACTCTATTCAAAGGGAAATTCAGTCATTTGTCACCCTACGGAGAACACACACTGGCCCTTCAGCCAGTGGTCCCTCTGCCCCACCCCACAACAGCCAGCATGGGTCCTGTACCTGGTAGAAACTCAAAGAATATTTGGAGAAAGCAAGAATAAATGAGATCCTAATTGCCTGTTTTCTTAGTTCAAATACATGAAAGTATTAGTCGCTCAGTCGTGCCCAACTCTTTGGGACCCCATAGACTGCAGACCTCCTGGGCTCCTCTGTCCATGGGATTTTCCAGGCAATGATACTGGAGATGCTTGTCATTCTCTTCTCCAGGGGATCTTCCCAACCCAGGTGTGTCTGTCTCCAGAGTATCCTCACTTGCTTGGCCGTGACTCTGGAGCTGGAATCCTGATCGTCTACCTGCTGGCTGTGGGACCGTGTGCAAGTCATTTAACCTCCTTGGGGCTCAGTTTCCTTGTCTGCAAAGTGGGGTAATAATCACAGCTACATTACTAAGTTTAAATGTGTTAATACATGTAAAGGGCTTATAAAACTGTATGGCACATTGTGGGTGCTAAATAAACATCTGTGAGATGCATGGACGGGCTATCCAGAAAGATGGCTCCCGGAAAATGGCTTGGGTGAGTGTCTAACACTTAGCAAAGAGGAAGTCTCAGCCCCAGTTCCCTCTGTCCTGGGACTGATGATCCCAGATCTTGGGCGGTGTCCAGGGATCTGATTTTTCTCTTGCCTTGGTGGAAGAATTAGTTAGCTTGCCCAGAAAAAGAAGGCTAGCTCTTATGTATCACCACTTAAGAGGTGAGGTCCCCCTGTAGGACCTCATGTTTGGGAGCAGGAAGAACATTTGGCATCCGGGACAAGAGAGGAGGCATTCACAGCTACCAGACATCTACCATGAAAGGGCTCCAAGCACTTTATAGGCATTTAACCCCACAAAAGTTAATTTTTAATAGTGCTTCTATTCAAATGCACTTACAAGCATCTGTGCTGAGATTAGTCACTCAGTCATGTCTGACTCTTTGCAACCCCATGGACTCTAGCCTGCCAGGCTCCTTGACCAACTCCCTTCTCCAGCGATCTGGTCACTATCTTTCACTGAAGCAGAGATACCAGGTGGGAACCAGCAGAGATCAGCTGAGGGGACTTTGTAGAGCTCAGAGCATTCATCCCTGCTGCTGAGCTGCCAAGGGGAGGGTGGAGGTAGGTGTATGATCCTCTATCCTCTATCAAGATAACTTTACCCCTCGCCCCCATAAAGCTCTTTGAGGGAGGTCAAATCGTTCCGGAGACAGAAAAGACAAGACATCCCTCGGCTTGCCCTAATGACTGCCCACCACCATGGGCCAGGTAGAAGGCTGTCTTCACATGCGCTTAACCTCAGATGGCACTGAGCTCTAACACAGAGACTGAAGCACTCTGGAATGAGACCGCTCACCACCTGCACTGGGGCTGGCCAGGGAGAGGGAGTTCGACAAAGAAAATGTAGATTCCTGGGTTCCACACCTCACTTGATCGGTCACAGCCTCTAAGGGTGGGGTTTAGAATCTGTGTCTTTCATGAGCTCCCTGCATGATTCTTACACAGTTTCTGAAGTGCCAGATTTGAGTTTCATTGGTCACTTTAGAGCAAAAGAAAGAAAGTAGGTTATGCGTAAGTACCAGTAACCTCAAGAGAGTATACTGGAAAGACCTCACATGGGAATCCCCCAGTGACAGAGGCAGAGTGGCTACCCTTCCAGAGGACTTGATGGAGGTACAGAGGGGACAGGCCCCAGGCCCCTGAGGACTCTAGCCAGGCCCCCTTGGTTAACTAACCCTAGAGCTAAAAGCTCTGGCCCAATCTGCTCTCTGCCTCTTTCTTCTGACTCCAAAGCATTACTTTCCTAGAATTCAAACTGAAATTATCCACTGCATTCTATTTTAGTTAGTAGGTAGAAATGTAATTTCTAAGCTCATAAAATATATGTAAGACCAGGAATGTTCTCACTTCACATATGAATAATTGCAATAAAATGAAACATGAAGAGCTTTCTTTCTTGACTCTCCACAGTGATGTGCTCCCAGTCCAGGCATCTGAGGGCAGGTCCTCAGGCTCTGCCCAGGTAGCTACAGTCAGGTGAAGCGATTTGGCCTGCCAACAGATGAGAGCTCAGCCAGTGGGTTTCAGGCTCCTGCCAGCTCCTCACGAGCCAGAGAGGCTAAAGGCGGCTCTCTGAGCACTGGGTCTCAACAGGTAAGGGGCAGAAGAACCACCTGGGGCGGGGTGGGGGGGGGGGGGGGTTGAAATGCATATTTTTAACCCATCCTGCAGGCAAGGCAAGGTAAGACCCAGAAACTAGAAAAAGAATCCTAACGAGCCCCATAGCTGACTCTGAGGCAGTTGGATCCCTGACTTCTGGGTGGAGAAGAACTGATCCTCCAGATGCAGAAAGAAGACTGGGAGATACTAAAGTCCAAGTGCTGCAAGGTTTGAGGTTGTTAGAGAAACTCAATTTTTGGAGCAGCTCAATGCAGATTTGCACAGACAGTATAATGTGCAGTCAGCAGCTTGGAAGAGAGTTCTAGAGTAATGTGTAGACTTTGAGTTATCACATGGAAGCAATATGTCACAAGGACAGACCTCAGTCAGAATTCAAGAATCTTGGGAATTCTCTAGTGGTCCAGTAGTTAAGAATCCACCTTGCAATGCCGGGGGCATGGATTTGATCCTTGGTCAGGGGAACTCAAAAGCCCATATGCTGCAGAGCGACTAAGCCCGTGTGCCCCAACTATTGAGCCCACGCGCCACAGCTAGAGAGTCCATGCACTGCAATGAAAGATCCCACATGGTGCAATGAAGATCCCATGTGCTGCAACTAAGACCCAGTACAGCCAAACAAATATTTAAAAATATAAGAATTTAAGAATCCTTAAGATCAGCAACATGTGAGTAACCCTGCCACTTACTAACTTTGTGACTTTTAAAAGTCACTGCATCTCACTGAGCCTGTCTCCTCCTCTGTGAAAGGCCTAAAATAACAACCCACTCTCATGTGGCTGCTCACGTGAGGGAACAGATGTGAACAGGCTTCTTAAACTGGGTAGCTCCAATGGCAAACATTTTGTAATGCAGAGAAATATAGATTACTGTGTTGTGATCTGGAACTAACATAGTGTTGTAGTTCAATTGTATTTCAAAAAACAAATATAGAAAACAAACAAACAAACAAACAAAAAACAAGAAAACTACGCAGCTCCATAACAAGGGAAGGCAAGGTCAATTACAACCCTATACAGCAAAAGCTATACTGTGTGCCTCAGTCCTCTCAGCCTTCACACTCTGTGTGTACTTTGTTATGGGCACTTTTCATAAGCTTTTGTGTATACGCCTGATATTCCTCCATGATGTACCCTGTTCCTTGAAAGTAGATACCGACCTACACTTTCTTAAACCTCGTGATGAATGGAGTGTTTGTGTCCCCTTCAAATTCATATGCTGAAGCTCTAACCCCCAAAGTGACTGTATTTGGTGATAGGGCTGGTGAGGTATAAAAGTTAAGTGAAGTTGTGAGGGTGGGGCCCTCATCCGATACGACTAGTGCTCTGATAAGACACCAGAGCTCTCTGCCCATCATGTGAGGACACAGTGAGAAGGGGGCCATCTACAAGCCAGAAAAAGGATTCTCACCAGGTATCAACCCTCTGGCACCTTGACTGGGACATCCAGCCTACAGACTGTGAGAAATAGATTTCTACAGTTTAAGCTACCCAATCTGTGGTATTTTGCTACGGCAATCTGAGCAGACTAAGAAACCTCTTTTTATATGAGCACAGCACTGACTATGTAGTGAGGTTATACAAAGGGCTAAAGTTCAAAGGTTATCCCGAAACATTATTTTCATCAGACATTAAAGCTTCTTTCACAACAACAAACTCTTTCAGAGTCTGGTAAGTAGTGGCAAAGTAGCCATCTCTGGATGGCAGTTAATTTCCTTGCACACTGGTAGGCAGAGGTGCCCATGGGAAACGACAGGGCCTGAAAAGTCGGAAGCAGGGCTGCTACAGACTGAACTGTGTCCCTCCCCAATTCATAGGTTGAAGCCCCCACCTCTCATGCAGCTTTTAGGAGATAATTAGGGTTAGATGAGATCGTAAGGCTGGAGTCCTTTTCTGATAGAATTGGCGGCTTTAGAAGAGGAAGAGAAAGGAAAAATGCAGCCATCTAGAGCCAGGAAGAAAGGCCTCAAGGGAACCACGCCGGCACCCTGATCTCAGACTTCCAGTCCCCTGAAGTAAGAAGATAAGTTTCTGTTGTTTGAGTCACAGCCTGTGTTATTTTGTTACGGCATCCTAAGCAGATTAAGGCAGGTTTGGGTGCTTAGCAGCAGGGTGCTGCTGCAACAAATACCTAAAAATATGGGCAGCTTTGGAACTGAGTAATGGGTGGAGGCTGGAGGAGTTCTGAGGGGCATGCTAGAAATATGGATGTTAAAGGTTGTGAAATAAAATTCATATTTTATGGCAAGATAAGAAAAATTTAAACATAACTCTTCTCTGGCCTCTCTCTCCTCATTGTGCTCTGTATATCTGCCAAACCTCTCCCTCAGTAGGAATATCTGCTCAACCATAAAGAGCAACATTCTCCTAGCATCAAGACAAGTCCCTCCTTAAAAGAAAATAGCCCTTCTTGACTGTCTAAGGGGTCACATGACACACCAGGATGATGCTTAGATCTGGATAATGTAAACTGTCAATAACACATCATTTGATGTAGAGCCCTCTGTCTCAAAAAATCTTATACAACTGTGCCTTGATTTCTAACCATTGGAAAAGTTCTCAAGAGCTTTCTGAGATGTTCTTCCTGGGTTACAATCCTCAAATTTGGCTTGAATAAAATTTTCCAATTCTTTCTTAGATTCACTGATTACTTTTTCATTGACAAGGTGATTCTGGCAAAGGGTGAAAGACAAGAGAAAGCTTCCATCTTCTTAAAGAACACAGAAATAGTCATGAGTACAATGCTGTTAGAGAAACGGACATTAAAGGCCACTCTGGCAAAGTCTCAGATGGAAAGGAGGAGCTGCAGGAAAGGAGATTCTTGATATAAAGTGGCAAAGAACTTGGCTGAATTGTGTCCTAGTGTTTGGTGGAAGGTCTAACTTGCAAGCAATGATATTGGATGTTTAGCTAAGATTTCCAAGCAGAGTGTTTAAGGAGAGGCTTGGCGCTTCCTGACTGCTTATTAGCATGTAAGAAGAGAGGCATGGGCTTCCCTGATAGCTCAGTTGGTAAAGAATCCACCTGCAATGCAGGAGACCCCGGTTTGATCCCTGGATTGGGAAGATCCCCTGGAGAAGGGATAGGCTATCCACTCCAGTATTCTTGGGTTTCCCTTGTGACTCAGTTGGGAAAGAATCTGCCTGCAATGCCAGAGACCTGAGTTCAATCCCTGGGTTGGGAAGATACCCTGGAGAAGGGAAAGGCTACCCATTCCAGTATTCTGGCCTAGAGAATTCCATGGACTGTATAGTCCATGGGGTTGCAGACTCAGACACAACTGAGTGACTTAAGGGATGAACTGAAGAAGAAACTTTTAAGCAATAGGAGCTAAAACTTGAAGACTTGGAAACTTCTCAGCCTGCCCATATNGGGAAAGGCTACCCATTCCAGTATTCTGGCCTAGAGAATTCCATGGACTGTATAGTCCATGGGGTTGCAGACTCAGACACAACTGAGTGACTTAAGGGATGAACTGAAGAAGAAACTTTTAAGCAATAGGAGCTAAAACTTGAAGACTTGGAAACTTCTCAGCCTGCCCATATTGCAAGAAATAAGAAAGCGTGTACTGGAGGGAACACCACATGTGTGGTTGTCTTATTATCACTCAGTACAGAGTTTGAGAGATTATGTGAGCAGAAGCACTGCCAGTCTGAACTGAACGGGGCAGAGACAGGACCGAGTGAAGGAAGCTGTCAGACTCCTTGGACTTGACAGGGCAGAGTGTGGAGCTATTTAGTTGGGAATATGCACTATTTTGCAAGTAGAGGAGAGAACGACCCCAGCAGTGACTCAGAGATCACCAGGGCCACTGTCTCAGTTTCAGCAGGTCATACTGGTCTTCATCCCAAAGCCTTAAGGGCAAGACTGCCCTGCAGAGCCCTGGTGGCCTAACTGACAGAGCTGTGGAGGCAGGGCCACTGCCCCAGTGGGTCTGGAGGGAATAGCATGTAACCAAAGAGGATTATTCTCAAGCCTTAAGATCTTATGGAATTTACCTCACTAGGTTTGGGACCTGGTGGGGACACATCACACTTCCCTTTTTCCCTATTTCTCTCTTTTGGAATAGGACCATCTATCTTGTGCTGGTCCTGCCATCCGGCTTTGCAACTTGTCTGGTTTCTCAGGGTCAAGCAGGAGAGGAATTGTTCCTTAGGATGTCTCATATCTCACAACTCATGATAGCTGATTTAGATGATATTTAATCAAGATCTGGGACCTTAGACTTCAGAGTTGATGCTGAAATTAATTTTAAAATTTGGGGGCTGTTGAGATGGAATGAAAGTATTCTGCACATGGGCAAATCAGGAATCTGGGGAATGGGGGGATCAGAGGTAAGATATTATCAACTGCATTGTGTCCCCTCCCCCAAATTTATATGTTGAAGCCTTAAACCCTAATGTGATTATTTCTGGAGACAAGACTTTTAGGAGGTCAAGTTAAATGAGATCATAAGAGTGGAGTCTGTATCAGATAGGATTGATGGTTTTACAAGAGAAAGATCATTCTCTAGTGTATACCCACACACACTGAGGAAAAGCCACAGGAGAATGAAGCTACCTGCCAGTCAAGAAGAGGGCTCTCACCAGAACAGAATCAGCTGGCACTCTGATCTTACAATCCTAGCTTCCAGAGCTGTGAGAAATATGCTTGTGTTGTTTAAGCCACCCAGCCTGCAGTGTTTTGTCATGGCAGTTCCAACTGTCTAATACAGAGGAAAAGATGGGACCTGGAGTCTATAATTGTGGATAGTGTAAAAAACTGAAAAAATAAAAAGACAAATAAAACCAGAACAGAATCAGCTGGCACTCTGATCTTACAATCCTAGCTTCCAGAGCTGTGAGAAATATGCTTGTGTTGTTTAAGCCACCCAGCCTGCAGTGTTTTGTCATGGCAGTTCCAACTGTCTAATACAGAGGAAAAGATGGGACCTGGAGTCTATAATTGTGGATAGTGTAAAAAACTGAAAAAATAAAAAGACAAATAAACTTTAATTATGTGGACTAATCCAGGAAAAATCTGGAATTTTAAACTCTGTGGTTAGTTGGCCAATTTTGATAATTTGATTGGCAAGCTTTTTTTTTTTTAAATAGAAGTTGTGATATAATTCACATACCATAAAATTCACTCTTTTAAAGTGTACAGTTCAGTGGGTTTTAGTAATAATTCTGGTAGTTCAGATGGTAAAGAATCTGCCTGCAATGCAGGAGGCCTGAGTTCAATCCTTGGGTAGGGAAGATCCCCTGGAGAAGGAAATGGCAACCCACTCCAGTATTCTTACCTGGGAAAACCCATGGACAGAGGCGCCTAATTGGCTATAGTCCATGTGGACACAAGAGTTGGACATAAGAGTCGACTTATGATTTCAGGAGGATGTATTACTATTTTTTTTCCTTTTTAAAAAAGCTGGATTACTTTTGAGGCAGTTCTGAACACAAAACAAATGAATTTCCTGTCACAACTGAGAAGGCTCATTAAAGTGAGCAGGTGGTACTGCTAAAACCCTCACAGAACCCCAGTCCATCTAAGGCCGCGTTTCTTACCCAGTGTGGCAAGGAGAAGGCCGACGATGTGCGAGTGGGCGGCGATGGCTGGGCCCACGCCTGGGTGGATGGCCAGGTTGGCGAGCACACGGGTCAGTTTGATGAGCACATCCTCTGCCTGGGCTGGCCTCGGCGCCTTGGGACACTCGTCTCCTTCCCCCAAGCGCTTCCCAGAATGCAGATCCAGTTTGTAGAATGTGTGGAATAAAGACAGCAGAGTTGGGATGCTCCCTTTCTCCTTGGAAAACTGCTCACGAGCTTGGTTATTTTTCGCTGTCAGGTTGCCAAGAATAAAAACAATGCGAACAACTAAATCCTGCAATAAATTAAAGACAAAGAGTTATGAGAGCAAAGGGGCTGGGACAAGTTGTTGGGAAGAGGACAGTATTTAATTAATTCATGATTTAATTAATAGTAAGATGGAACACGTCTGGTTTCTGCTGACTTGTACAGTGTTTGATTCCCCAGGATTGGTGCAAAGTGACAGAGGAGATTAAAAGCATTTGGCAGCAATGAAAGAATGGAAACTGATTGATGCTGTTAGCAAGGTCTATTAACTTCAGATCCTTCATCTGAAATTCAGGCTGGCTTTTTTTTTTTCCTTCAGAAAACAATTAGTTGAATGAGATGACATTACTAAAACCTAAGTCTTGACACAAACAGGTTTCTTAAGCACCCAAATCTTTTCCTAAAAGTTCACCTCCTGCTCAAGCACTGTGTTTCTCAAAATGGGGTGTCTGTCCCATAGGGCAGTCAGTTTGTGTCACATCAGACTTTCTCAGTCGGGGCACTGCTAATTCTTTGTTAGGGGGGGCTGTTTGAAGCACTTCCTCATATACCACAACCAAAAATGTTTCAATGTCCCATGGGGGGCAAAATCGCCCGCAGATGAAAACCACCATTACAGAGTATTTACCACTTTAAAGCAGTATTTGTTTTTCTTGAGCAGGGTAGTGGTTATATGGCTGATGCTTTTACAACTGTTTGCTAAATGGTACATATGTGTTTTGTGCACTTTTCCGTATATAGGCCGTTGTTGTTGCTTAGTCGCTAAGTTGCACAGGACTCTTTGCGACCCAATGAACCGAACTGTGCAAGGCTCCTCTGTCCATGGGATTTCACAGGCAAGAAGACTGGAGTGGGCTGTCATTTCCTTCTCCAGCATATAAGCTATATTTAATAACAAACAAACGTTTCTTTAAAATCTCAGCTGAGGACAGTTTATGACTGAACAAGAAACAGAAACAACTGTGCTCTTAATTGGACAACAGTGGGCAGACAGACCAGTTCTGTTGCTAAAGGAAGACTTACTGAGGGGCTACAACTAGCCAGGGTGCTGATAACTCACTGCGCGGGTGCTGTTTACAGGCAAGGAACAGGCTTGGAGAAGCCGCCCTCGTCACAGCCAGTGAGGGGTGGGGTTAGGATTTGAACCCCGGATTACCCAGACCTGGAGTCCCTGGTACACAAGTGCCTCCCAAGTGGCTCCTTATTTACCTCCTTTGCCTTGCCTGCTTTTTGAGCAGTGAAGGAGTTATCTCCTTTCAAATGCAAATACAAATATAAGGAGGAATTCCACAAAGCCTACCTTATCAGATCTGTAGTTAGCAGCAGCCTTAAGGAACTGGGACAGAGGGCAAAGGGCTGGGCCGGTTTTTCTCCAGGTGGGACCTGGGGGATGGGAGCAGCCCCAGCACTGCGTGTGGCCTAAAGAGAGAGGAGGATCCAGGACAAAGGGCAAGACGCTGGGGCTTGCCTGCGTCTGCTCTGCCAATACCAACTTGTTCCCGCTTGTTCTTGAAAACGTTTTCTCTGGCCCTGGTGGAGCAGCAGCCAGCCTGCTGCTTGTGCAGCTGTGAACCATTTGCCAACATCAAGAGAGGACAGAGTCTAACACGATGTGCGCTGGCCCAGGAGAGTGTTCAAACCCAGAAAAACCTCAGCTGGGCAGTGTGCAACCCATCACGCAGGTGGACCAGGCAGGGGACTCACTCCTGCCCCCACCACAACTGGAATGCTAGTCCCTGGGTACACTGTGAATGCTGGGGTCTAGGGGAATACACACATATACAAACAAGGATGAGGCAAGGTGCTCTGAAGAGTTCACCATCTACTTGAGAAGACAAGGCTAATAATAAGTGGAGAAACTGCAAAGACTGAACGGGCTAAGGAAGAAACTAGACACCCAAGGGGATTATGGTTCCCAGCTAGAGAGCCAGGCAGCCTGGGTCACACTTCACTTGGCCTTACAGGTTAACTCATCTGTAAAACGGGGGAAATACTGTGATGCAAAATTAAATGAGACGAAACAGATAAAGCACAGACTGTAGTGAGCGATGATTCACGCACTGTTCTGAATCCTTTACTATCAGTAAAATACTTGTAGTGTTAACCTATGTGGGAAAGACCCAGAGGCCTTAGAGGAGTCTAGATAAGAGGATGCTCAGTGAGCAGGGGGTGGCAGCGGGAGAGGTTAGCAAAGTGACGACCATGGTTTGGAGTTCAACCTTGATAAATTAATAAAAGCAGATACGTGGTGTGGAGGATAGGGGAGCTGACACTGGGAAAAGGAGCATGTCTTGAGAAAGAACACCTCAGGCAGTCCCTTTCCGGGTCTGGGGTCACCTTGTTTGTGTCTGATCACCAGACGGTTCCCTAAGGAACCTGAAGCAGGTAGATCTTAAACCTAAACCAAACTCACAAAGTTGTGTTATAAAGCTCCAGTTTCCCTTCACGTGAAACCAGTGGTTACTTCATGTAATTCCCTGGGGGACAGGCCTCTCCCTGGGCTCTAGAAAGAGAGTACTCTCTCCCTCCCTTGTCACACCCAACAGCAAAGTAGACCATTTTCCAACCAAGACAGAGGCTGCTCCTGAGAACTAGGCTCCTTGAAGGAAAATTCCACTGTGTTTTTTAAACTGAGGAGCAAGAGCTTTTCCCATAAACTCTGATACACAATTTCTGATTAAAGACTCTGCACTAGCCCTACCCCTGAAAATTGTAATAATTACTATTATTACTAATAGTAGTAGCAGCAACTAATACTCTGTGTTTATGATGCACCCATCACTGTTCCAAGCACCTAGGTACACAAATTAACTAATTCTCTGAAGTGACAATTTGCAGTTCCCTAATTGGAACAAAATGTTCCCACAATCCGGATAGCCACCTCTCTCATGCCCTTAGGCAGTAGTTATGGACAACATTTCTAGACTTCCCAGGTGTTCCCTGGACTTGCTCTTATTTCCACAAAAGCACATTAAGCAAGACAGGAAAGACATGATCAGTGTTTTTAAATGACTTCTTAAAGCACACAATAAATAGCTGCATTCTGTTGGCTATATCATCGAGAGAATTAATTTCCCTCCTAAGATTTGTCTTTATGCTAGACTATTCGTTCCATTCCTCTCCCTCCGGCTGGCTCTGCTGTTTCACCTCTTCCTCCAATGTTGGTTTTTCTGGTTGGTCTAGCTCAGAAGACTCCTCTGGCCCTGTACCACCTCCAATTGTCACTGCTGATTTGCTGACCAGATCTCTGGCGGCAGGTAAAAGCAGGTTTCCCCCTAGGTCCTCATTCTTCAAAATTCAAATTTCTACCCACCATCACATTTGGTCCCACCTGGGAAGACTGGGTGCTGCTTTTCCTGCTTGAAAACCTGCCTCAGGCCCCTGCCACTTTTTAAATTCTTTGATTCAAATATCTCTGTGGGTCCTAATATGGCACAGGTTATTAAGCCTGACACGGGGGTAAGAAACTCTAGGCTTTAGGGCAGGAAGAGTTAACGCTGCCGCAGCGCCTCTCTCTCTGCCTTCAGATGGAAAAAGGAGGGGGTGGTTCCTGGCAGCAGTGGTGCCAACTGAAGGATGGCATGCAGAATCAACAAATGGGCTGGCAGATTGCGCTGTGTGCACCACCAAACTTCCAGCAACTGCTATGCTTGCTACTTCTGTCCTCTTTCTCAGGGCTGTCTAAAGCATCGTCTTCTTTTTCTCCCCTCAACCCTTCTCAAATATGTTCTCCACGGATCTCGAGGGAGAATGGAATAGGCCAGAAGAGGAGCAGGCTCACAGGCAGCTGGCAGAGGTGGTATTTCCCTTACTCCCCTGCCAGTGCTTGTCTGGATTCATCGGGAATCCTGAATGAGGGGGCTGAGGAAGAGGGCCCCTTAGCCCCCCACGGGTGGTCTGTGCTCTGTGAGGTACCCTGCCCCTGAACGGTGTTACCGTGAGGTTTTTTATTGTTCCATAGGTCTACTAAATATCACTTACTTAAAATCCTATAAAGATTTGAAAAATTACACAAAGGCCGAGATCATCAATTTGCAGAGAAATAACTCACAAAAAAACAATTTCATCATTGTGCCATTCTCCTTTGAGGTACAGAGCCTCTCATTTATTCTAAGACAATATCTGAGAACCACCTATAAATCAACACTGTTACAGCCTTTTTGTTAAACTGAACACAAAGTTGTTCAGACCACACAACTATGTAGCTTTGAAACAGGAAAATGAAGATGAATCAGGAGAATCTTTTTTTTTTTTTTTTTTTAAAGAAGGCAATCTAGTATAACCAGTTTACATCGCCTTTCTAATTTTGCTTAAAAAGGAATCAGCCCAGCAACAGCTCTGGCCAACCAGAACTCAGACAGGGTCACGTACTGGATGAAGCCTGACCTCAACTGTGCGTCCCAGGTATAGCCGGTAGAAAGCTGGATGTTCTCTTCGGTTTAGCATACGCTGTGCCCTCATGAGCAGACATGTTACTCAGTCTGAATGGGCTCCACACGCCTGTAAATCAAATTACTTTAACTGGAACAAAACAAAGAGCAGGCCACTGCTGAACAGAGTGGTCTCCGTCAAGTTCCAGCAACAGCCTCTGTGTTGACTGTTACTTTCCATGTGAGAAACACTGGCCTAAAGTCAATGAAGGAGATTTCTCCCTACTCAGAAATGTAGAAACTGAGGCTTGAGGAGGCTCCCCGGCCCCAGAGTCCCACACTGGTCAAGAGAAGAAGCAAGACTCAATCCCTTCTGGACGCACAGATGGATTCCCAAACCCCTTCAGCCCTCCTCCTCAGGCCCGTGACCCTCGTCTTCCCCAGGCTCAGCCCCAGCGGCATCCGCTATTCTTCCCTCTCTCACTCAGTCACTGAGCTCCCCCCACTCTGTCATCTCAGAGTCTCCCTTGACTCTCACTTCCCACACCCACTCTGGCTGACCCAGTCTGCAGACTCTTGTGAGAGATCCTGGACGGGCTCCTCCCTCTGGGACCAAAGTTAACACACTTCTAGAAGCACAGCTCTTACATCACCCCCTTGTTCAAAATCATCCGCTGCCTATAAAACGCCAAAGCCAGCATCTAACTACCATCTAGCCCCACGTGACCACTTCTGCCTATTACCTCCCTTTACTCCCCACCCACTGTCCACTCCTCCCTGACTCCACACCCTTCCTACCCACAAAACCTTAAAATAACCCATGTGCGTAATGCTGACCACGGGGAAGGAACCATATCAAGATGTCACAGAAAGAATCAACTATATTCAGCACTTACTTCAGAGAATACTTCTCCTAAGTCAAGGAAAACACTTTAGAAGGATTTTCAAAAGTGGGTTGAAACTGAAGGGGTCGTAAATGTGCTCAAAATTGGAACCCTCCTTTAACCAGAAAATTAAACTCATCAAGATGCCCTCTTTAAATTTTGGTTAGAAACTTCTCAAGCAATCTGGATCTGAGAGCTCAATCAGGATTTGCAATTTGCAACATTTACCCAACTTCCCACCCTCAGACAAAACTCCAGTGTTAATCGAGCTTACAGGTGGCTTGAAGAACAGATAAATTTTACCATTGGGAAGACAGACTGCAGTGCTGCAGAAATGCTAATTAACCCCAGGCTACTGAAAGTGGGTCAACAGTTTGCCCAAGTGCTGAGCCATACAAATCAGAAGAATCGGAGATGTTGGAGGCTCAAAACCAGAATGGAAGTAGAAAATCATTTAAAAATCAGAAGAGGTTATACTTGATGCTTACATCCATCTATCCATCCCACCAACATCCCTTTACTGAGCGCCTACTGTATGCTTCTGAACGCAGCTATCACTCAAAAGCACCAGGGCGATGCTAGAATTTCACTGGGCTCTGTTCTTTTTTTTAAGTCAACAGACATAAATCAGGCATTTCGGTTCTGTGCTGAGTCGGAGGAGGTGGGCAGGAAGAGCCAGCTCCACAAGGGCAAAGCAGCAGGAGCTGGAAAGAATGAACAAGCTAAGGGCTTTTTGTGCCGCCCGCCCGGTCAGGGGTGCAGACCAAGGCCAAGGCCGAAAAAAGGAGCGAGCTCAGCCAAACACTCACAGCACCCACTGGGAATGTGGCTGCCGAGGGGCTGGGAAGACAGCCACAGGGCGCTCCTGCCAGGCCGGAGGCGGAGGGCGAGCGGGGAGCCAAGTCACCATATAAAGGCGCCGGGGAAGGGGTGGAGGCGCCTCCCTCGCCAATCCTCTGCAGCCCCAAAGAGGATGGAGGTGGGAGGGAGAAAGGTCATGTTATCCTCTGGCTGCCGCTAGGCTGTGGTTGCACTGGAGAACAGCTCCAAAAGGGGCCAATATTTTTTGCTTTCAGCCCTACGCTCTCCAGACATTCCAAGTCCCGTTTTCAACACCAGGATGCCTGAGCACTCTGAATCAGACAGCGTTCACATGCCTGAAGACAGCCGCTTGCCCTGGACAAGAGAGGCTCAGCTTAACAAGCAGCACAAGCACGGACAAGCTGGGGGACTCCCAGACAGTGTTCTCTGAGGCTGATGATTGCCCTGCATGGGGAAGTTCTGTTTCCAAAAGAAACACAAGGAACTGAATGTATCTAAAAGTGGGGAGGGTTAGACAGATAGCTGTTTAATGGACAGGAGTGATGGGAGTGTAGATAAAGGTTTGGTTTTGTTGTTCTGTTTTTTTGGACTGTGCCCTTAGTAAAACATTGCCAGACTTACAAGTCTTATTTGAGGGATTTTACCTGATCTCCTGCCCAGAAGATATTTATAGAAGAAATGGGGGAAAATCCTTTTGTGTTCTCCCAAAAAAACAAACCCAAACATATTTTGGTGAGCTGCTAAATGTGGTGACGCTGATGTCAGAGGCACCCCTGAGGCGGGTCTGCTTTGCAAGGCTGCCACAGACCCCGCTCACGCTTTCCACGCTGGGCCCATCTGCTTGCACATTTGGTTGTACCAAATGCAGTTTACACCATAAACCATACAATATGTGCATAGTTCTTAAATGAGATTTGTCATTTAACTGAATTTCAGTCAGCATTTTAAACATACATTTCTTTGTGCTCTAGTCTAACTTACAAACTGCACCCTGGCTGACTGCAGTGCTGTGTTTTGGTCTCAGTTTTTGTGTGTGTGGGAACTGGGAGTTACCAGTTAGACCATGGATCCTGGACCAATCAACCTCATAGACAGACATGAGGCAAAGAAGTTCCCCTTGTTCTCCCTGAGGAAGTCCTTTGTGAGAGCTGGGAGGAGTGGATTCCTTTTCTCTGAGACTGCTGATGAAAACCTTGGCTTGTACCACAGCCATCATATTCTGACAAGCTCGCATCACTGAAGGGCTACGGGTGGACAGAGTTGTTGTGAACCCAACCAAGCGTTATTTAAAATGAACAAATTGTCCTCAGCTTTGTTGCAAACTTAACAAAGGTTAGATATGGAGATATACTGAAATTTCTCAAAGCAGAAATAAAATTCTGTGGTTGCTTCATTAGCAAATGAATCAAGAATAACTTGTGGCTTGTCTAGCTAACTGAGGATAAGGAATCCTCCCTTCTGCTGCCAGTTCAAGGGTCCCCAGGGCTCACTTTTCCTGAGTAGCCCAGTGTGACCAGTGTCTGAAGCCCATTAGTGCAATGGCTGAATTATCAAACTGGGTTTGGTCTCACTGTCATCTGTTTTGACACAAGCCTGGCAGAGAATGTCCCTGGAAGGGTCGAACGTCCCATCTCATTTTCTCTGGCTAAGAAAGTGCTCCTTGGCTACCTTGTGCCTCAGCCAAAGGCACAAGGCAGGCGGTTATCACCACTTACTGGGGAAACCTACACCAACACCTGGCCTGTCTTGCCGATTCGGTTCCTACTTTGTAAGGGAGATTCACTTTCAGCCACATGCCTGAAGAAGATTGACCCTGCGTGGCGGCTTTGATTAATCACTTTAAAATCTCTTGAGGATTTGTAGAAAACCCTTTGCTGTCAATACTGGGGAAAACAATTTGTTTTAAGGGGCCATTTTAATAATTTATACCACAGGTTCCCACACCTGCTCTTCACTTGAGGTGTCTATTAAAAATAGGTTCTCAGGCCCTGTCCCAGACCTGAATCAGGCTCTCCCAGGGTGAGGCCTGAGAACCTGTATTTACTCCCCAAGTTTAGGAGACAATGATTCAAATCAAGAAAGAATTCGATATCTCACCACCTTAATACCTACTGTTTTTATATCATGTTAAAAAACTATGAATCCATGTTTCTTTTAAATAATTCTCATAACACAGACAGGTAGAAAATAAAGGTGAAAATGCTCTCCCCACCACCCTTCATTATCAACTGACCTAATAACTGAGACATATTAAGGACATTCCAAAAAGACCAGTTTTCATATGCTGAAGTCAGACTTTTCCTTGAAAAGAAATGAATATGAATAAGGTGTGGGAAAAAAAAAAAAACAGGAAAAGGTTTTCTACTTTGACATTTTCTCACTTTTTCGTTTTTTCCCTTGAATGGAATACACTACCAGATGAGGGAGGAAAGACTCCACTTCCCCCAGCAGCCAGCAGCTTTGGTGCTACCTGGTTCCAAGCAGGGTCTCCCCCTGGTGGACGGGGGAAGCAGCTGGCCAGTTTCCTGCCAAGCTCCTCACCTGCGTGGTCAAAAAACACTCAAAGAGGTGTGTGCAGGTGACAGTTGATTTATCACTAGAGAGGGGTTTTCTTTCTTTTTTCTTTTTTTGAGATTTTTGTTTCTATGTTCTCCAAAAATACACTGAGTCATAACATGATTAAATTTAAAAATAAGTCCCAGAAAAATGAAATCTCTGCCAATTATCAATGTAGCCTTCAAACTTTTAAGACAAAGGCAATGCTAACCTCTCAGGACAAAGATAAGGGCTACAGACTGATTACTGAGTCCCTGGGTGACAGCTCTGAACACTGAGAGACTATAACGGGTCCAAAGTGTGGATGAGTCTATAATCCAAGTTAGCCTTGGAGAAACATTTCCTAGAACTGAAACAAAAATAGTTCTAGGAAGTAATAATTCCAGTTTAAAAGTTGCTGGAGGACTGAGGCACATTTCAAAGATCAGTTCAAAAGTCTCAATGTCCAAGTGAACCTCAGGTGGAGCAAAATCTGAGCCACCGAAGATTAATACACTCACATCGGGATGTGGTGTGCGGTTTCTGTTTCTGGAAATCACTTCTATCTCTCGGGAAAGAGGAAAAACAAATCTTATCCAACTAGTCACCTGGGCCAAAGGGAACAGGAACCTAAGATGCTGTGCTGGTTGGAAGTAATTTAAGATCCAGCATTTCTGTTTTGCTGCTGTGTATGGCAGCCCGTCAACAAGAAAAATGTGGGGAAAATTATTTCCTCCTCCAAAGTAGGAAGAGGAAAGTAAATATTTAAGGGAGAAGTACTAGAGGACTAGAAAAAATATATATTGTATAATACTTTACAGATTCCAAAGCATTTCACATACGCAAAATTCATTCTTTCAGCACTTATCATGAGTCTGTTACGCCAAGAACCATCTCAGGTTTATATAGACAAAGCCTGTGTCCTTAGGGAATCCGAATAGTGCATAAGGCAGCTACACAAATGATAACCATTTAGAGAATCACAAAAGAAATATTTACAAAGATCTCTAAAAGCCTTTGGTTAACGATTTTAGGAAGTGGTTGGGACACATAACTATTTCCTTGTAGCCTGAACAATTTCCCTGCTCTTCTCAAACATTCTGGTTTTGAGGAAAATGTAAAACATATATATTTTTCCTTACTAGAAAATATCAAAGATGATTCAAAACTGTAATATTTCTTTCTTTTGCATAAGTAAAAGACAATATAAAGTCAAAGTAAAATTTATAAAAAGCTAACTTGGCTCTCACAGAAATGTAAAATGAACACATTAAAAGAATTACTTATCTCATTAATGAGGGAAGCCAATACAATGGTAAAGTGGGCTCCAAACACAAGAACCGGGTGTTTACAAGCATTAAAAAGACTGTTAGAGTAAGACTACTAGGTTAGAATCAGACGTGGCCGATGGCCTTAAGGTAGCAAGCCATAACTTTGAGGTTATCTTGTCTACCAGACAAAAAAATGTACAAATTAATGTGTAACTTTATAGTGTCTGGGTTCTAATCAAATAGTAAACAGCAAGTTTAAACAAAGATATATTCTCCTTGGGAATTAAGCCCTGTTGGTTAAACAGTGCCCCAATATGACTCTGTCAGAATATATGGGCTCCTACCCCGCACTCTAGCTCTAAGTTTTGGATGATTTTTCTTAATAATAGTGAAATAGTTAAGGTCAGAAACATACTGCTTGGGTCCTCAGTTCTGACTGTACTAACTGGGTGTACTAGCTACATTAAAGGGTTTAAAATCATGCATGTAGTATTTAACATTTGGGGACTGGCTTTTTTCACTCAGTATAGTTGGAGATTTATCCAGGATATAGTATATATAAATAGTTCAGTCCTTTTTAAATGCTGAATAGTATTCCATGGCATAGATATTCCACAGTTTGCTTAGCCATTTATCCAGAGAAGGACATTTGATTCTTTCTAGTTTTTGCCTATTACAAGTAGAGCTGCTACAAACCTTTAAAAAATAAAAATTAAATGATGCACTGATGAGGAAACAATTGGCTGGTCTTAGAAGGCTTCATAGAGAAAGGAACACAAGAGCCACACCTTGAATATGAACTGGCTTTTGAAGATGAGAACAGCTGAGAGAAATTTCATCAAAAGTCCCTCAGGCTCTTCTCACTCAGAACCTATTCAAAGTCAATGTTTAGACTCTTTAGGTGTTACTTTTAAGAAGGTTGGTTATGAGGTTCCCCTACTAATTACAAATCACTGCAAAAGACAGGTACTGATTACCAAAGCAAAGTTAATAACAATGGAAAGGGAGAGAGAAATCTACACAAAGATGACCCAGACATTTAAAGAACTTTATCAATAGATTCATGTTTCCAGTGTAGGACAAATAACCTCTAGAGTAATAATTACTGCTTGTAATATTGACCTTTGGCATTGATCAGAGGAAATTATTTTTAATACCTTCTAAGAGAGCAAGGAAATAAGTAATATATTTGAACATGATTTTTACCACAATGACTAAAATAATTTCGGCGAGGGCTTCCCTGGTGGCTCAGCAGTAAAGAATCTGCCTGCCAATGCAGGGGACACAGGCTCCATCCCTGACCTGGGAAGACCCCACATGCCATGGATGCGCCACAACGACTGAGCCTGTGCTAGGGCCGGGAAGCTGCGGCTGCTGAGGCCACACGCTGCCGCTCTGCAGCAAGAGAAGCCACTGCAGTGGGAAGCCCGTGTGTTGCGCCTGCAGAGCGCCCCTGCTCGGCACAAGAAGCATCAAATGTGAGCAGCACTGAAGACCCTGCCCGCTCTAAAGTAAATAAATACAAATTTTTTGAAAGTTTAAAAAGGTAATAACTTTGGTGATTAAAGGGGATAAATTCCACATTTCCTTGGTAGTTCTAAAAACAACATGTTACTGTACTTACTTTGCAAGATACTCTTTATTCATTGTGGGACCAAAATAATTTTAATAGGAATTCAAAATTATAACGTAAATCAATAGAGAAAAATATAGCCTTTAAATACCAATTTTGCTTTATAGATAATCCCAGATGTTCAAACTGGTTTTAGAAAAGGCAGAGGAACCAGAGATCAAATTGCCAACATCTGCTGGATCATCGAAAAAGCAAGAGAGTTCCAGAAAAACATCTATTTCTGCTTTATTGACTATGCCAAAGCCTTTGACTGTGTGGATCACAATAAACTGTGGAACATTCTGAAAGAGATGGGAATACCAGACCACCTGACCAGCCTCTTGAGAAACCTATATGCAGGTCAGGAAGCAACAGTTAGAACTGGACATGGAACAACAGACTGGTTCCAAATAGGAAAAGGAGTACGTCA
>SJYX01014099.1:0-15269 GCA_006410675.1 Oreotragus oreotragus
CTGACTCATTGGAAAAGACCCTGATGCTGGGAAAGATTGAAGGCAGGAGGAGAAGGGGATGGCAGAGGACGAGATGGTTCCATGGCATCACTGACTCAATGGACATGAGTTTTAGCAAGTTCTGGGTGTTGGTGATGGACGGGGATGCCTGGTGTGCTGCAGTCCATGTGGTTGCAAAGAGTCGGACATGACTGAGCGACTGAACAGAACTGGAATGGGCTCTCTTCCATTTCCAGGAGAAGGAGGACTCCTAACTGTGTTTTCTGGTCCCTGTTTTATCTCCACTTCATCTTTACTAGGGAGTCCTAAGATATGAGTAACGATATGGTGTTCTGCTTTATTAGATTCAGTTCTTTGTATGTATACTTTTCCTTCAGAATCCTGGAGGGGAGAAGGGTCTTTGGTACCCTTGATCAAGCTGCTAATACTTGGAGCAGAGGAAATGCCTTCAAAAAATTTGAAGCCACTATCCCTTTCTTTGTCAGACACAGGGTATTTGCTCCAGTGCAATCACTCTAAAATCACTGTCGAGAACCAGCCACATTGGCAATACCAGGAAACTGTTAGGAGTGCAAATTCTCAGGTCTACTCATTCAGTAACTTTGTATGTTAACAAGTCTCCCAGGTGACTCTGATGCATGCTCAGTTGTGTTCAGTTCAGCGGCTCAGTCGTGTCTGACTCTGCAACCCCATGAACTGCAGCACGCCAGGCCTCCCTGTCCATCACCAACTCCTGGAGTCCACCCAAACCCATGTCCACTGAATCAGTGATGCCATCCAACCGTCTCATCCTCTGTCATCCCCTTCTCCTCCTGCCCTCAATCTTTCTCAGCATTAGGGTCTTTTCAAATGAGTCAGCTCTCCGCATCAGGTGGCCAAAGCTTTGGAGCTTCACCTTCAACATCAGTCCTTCCAGAGAACATCTAGGACTGATCTCCTTTAGGAAGGACTGGTTGGATCTCCCTGCAGTTCAAGGGATTCTCAAGAGTCTTCTCCAACACCACAGTTCAAAAGCATCCATTCTTCAGTGCTCAGCTTTCTTTATAGTCCAACTCTCACATCCATACATGACCACTGGAAAAACCATAGCCTTGACTAGACGGACCTTTATTGGCAAAATAATGTGTCTGCTTTCTAATATGCTGTCTAGGTTGGTCATGACTTTCCTTTCAAGGAGTAAACGTCTTTTAATTTCATTGTTGCAAACACTATCTGCAGTGATTTTGGAGCCCAGAAAAATAAAATCAGCCACAGTTTCCACTGTTTCCCCATCTATTTGCTATGAAGTGATGGGACCGGATGCCATGATCTTAGTTTTCCAAATGTTGAGCTTTAACCCAAACTTTTCACTCTCCTCTTTCACTTTCAACAAGAGGCTCTTTAATTCTTCTTCACTTTCTGCCATAAGGGTGGTGTCATCTGCATATATGAGGTTATTGATATTTCTCCTGGGAATCTTGATTCCTGCTTGTGCTTCCTCCAGCCCAGCATCTTTCATGATACTCTCTGCATATAAACTAAATAAGCAGGGTGACAATATATAGCTTTGACGTACTCCTTTTCCTATTTGGAACCAGTCTGTTGTTCCATGTCCAGTTCTAACTGTTGCTTCCTGCCCTGCATATAGGTTTCTCAAGAGGCAGGTCAGGTGGTCTGGTATTCCCATCTCTTTCAGAATTTTCCACAGTTTATTGTGATCCACATAGTCAAAGGCTTTGGCATAGTCAAATAAAGCAGAAATAGATCTTTTTCTGGAACTCTTTTGCTATTTCAATGATGCATGCTAATGCTTTACAAAATATGGAAAAAATCTGAATAATCAGTTTCCACTATTTTAAAAAATATTAATAGATTTATTCAAAAGATGACAGCCTTGTCAACCAATGGATTGTCCATGTCCTATCACTTCTCCTATTTTCTGATAAAGGTTTAGTCACTAGACAATAACATTTTACACAATAGAAGTCCAGCTAATTAGAGTTGTGAACAGTCTCTCCTCTTCTAGGGGAAAGGAAGCAGGAAGGGAGAGGAATAAACAATCAGATGTGGTCCTAAGATTTTCTCTCCAGGTTCAGGAAACAAGAGGTATATTAGATAGTGAAGTTCTGGTCACTTCTTGCATTGTGGTCTGGAGAGTGCCCTCTGGAAAAACTTTCCATTTCCATCTGATTTGGTGGCTCCCCAGTACTTTCTAGCATTTGTTCTTTGTAGTTTATTCCAAAGTTTATCTGTAAGATATTTAGTATGTTAAAAGACTTTTTTTTTTTTTTTGAACCAGACTCAGGCACTGAGGTTCTATTTCCTTGACCTTTCCTTCGTTCATGTATAGAATGAGAAAGAGTTTAGGACTGTAGGAAAGTTTGGTTGGGAATTGTCAAAAGAATTCACCATATCATTGAGAATGAGATCTCTCTAGAGCAAAAGTGTCCGGCAAATTCACCCCAGCTCATATGGCAGGTGCTGCTGGTCATCAGCCCACTAGCATTTGTCTCCTCCTCATTATTAACAAAACTACAATTTTGCTTGTCACAGCAATGGACCCACATGAAATACTGAATTGTATTGTGTTTCTTGTAGCTGGGGTAAATATATGACCAAGAGGTGGTAGAAGAAGCCCTGTGGGTTGGCTTTGCTTTTGCAATAGAAATGCCATCCTGTCTTCCTTCTTGTGTCTCTTCTTTCTGCCTGCAGTTCTGACCTGAGGCTGAAGCTGAAGCAGCCATCTTGCCACGTTGAAGACAAAAGATACCAGAACGAGTGGAAGAAAAAAATCAAGTTCTTTGGATAGTTACATTAGCTCTGGAGTACCAGCCTTAAACTCCTTGTATCAAAATTGAAACTTTTGTTAAGCTACTTTAATAAAGTTGTATTTCCTGCAACCACATGAAATATCACCCTCTAGCTGATACTCCAGGGCTGAATGAGAGCCACTGCCTGACCAGCCACAGAGAACGTAGACCATCTGGAGCTGTGGTCAAGTCAGTTGAGGAGCCCCTGAAAGGGCATTGCCTGGAGTGGGAAATCAACTCACCTGGTGCCTTTACACCAGCTTGTGGACTTTCTTGTTGGGGACCAGCAGGCCTTCAGAGGCTTGACAGACATGAGACATCACCCAGCAAGTAGGGGAGACAGAGGCTGAGGCTGGAGACTTCATACGTACGTGCATGTATGTGTGTTCTGTTGTGTCTGACTCTTTGTGACTCTATGGACTGTAGCCCTCTGTCCATGGAATTTTCCAGGTAAGAATACTGAAATGGGTTTCCATTTCCTTCTCCAGGGAATCTTCCCAGCCCAGGGATCGAATCTGTATCTCCTGCATTGACAGGCAGGTTCTTTACCATTGGCACCACCTGGGGAGCCTGGAGAACTCCATCTTTCTCCACAAACCAGTGTCACGTAAGGCATTGAAAGTCCATGGGAGGAAATAAATACAATGGTTGCAGAAACTGTCTGAGTCACCTACATGGAGACTGAACGCTATCTAAAGGGGCCATTTCTTTTTTTTTTTTTCCTTCCCTAAGTCTTTACTGAATTTGTTACAGTATTGCTTTTATTTATTTATTTTTGGCTGCAAGGCATGTGGGATCTTTAGCTCCCAAGCCAGGGATCAAACCCCCACCACCTGCATTGGAAGGCAAAGTCTTCACTGGACCACCAGAGAATTCCCTAATGGGGCTCTTTAACACATCAGAATGGACAGGTTTTTTCACGAGAGCAGACATTTAATTCTGTGTTTTCTCTGGAAATAATGGATAAGACCTAGAAAAGATTATGAAATTTGAGACAATGGGAACATCTTTTTCTCTCTATTCCCTAAACATAGTATATGTTTAATTTTGCCACAGAGGCCATTTCCAGTGGATTCAAAATTGTTCCGCAGGGAGTGACTGACTTATAGTCTCAGAGGACTCATTTCCATACACTTGTTCAAAACTTTAGGTCTGTAAAGGCAACTATTACCTCAAGAAGAATTAAACCTAAACAACATTTTCCCATCTCATTATCTTTTATCACAAATCCTATATCAACAATATGAAGCTTAAGAAAAGTTCAGTTCAGTTCAGTTGCTCAGTCATGTCCAACTCTTTGCAGTCCCATGGACTGCAGCACACCAGGCTTCTCTGTCCATCACCAACTCCTGAAGTTTGTTCAAACTCATGTCCATAAAGTCGATGATGCTATCCAACCATCTCATTCTCTGTAGTCCCCTTCTCCTCCTGCCTTCAATCTTTCCCAGCATCAGGGTCTTCTCAAACGAGTCAATTCTTTGCATCAGGTGGCCAAAATATTGGAGTTTCAGCTTCAGCATCAGGCCTTCCAATGAATACTCAGGACTGATTTCCTTTAGGATGGACTGGTTTGATCTCCTTGTAATCCAAGAAACTCTCAACAGTCTTCTCCAACATCAAGTACAAAAGCATCAATTCTTCAGCACTCAGCTTTCTTTATAGTCCAAATCTCACATCCATACATGACTATTGGAAAAACCAGAGCTTTGACTAGATAGACGTTTGCTGGCAAAGTAACGTCTCTGCTTTTTAATATGCTGTCTAGGTTGGTCATAACTTTTCTTCCAACAAGCAAACATCTTTTAATTTCATGGCCGCAGTCACCATCTGCAGCAATTTTGAAGCCCCCCAACATAATATCTGTCACTGTTTGCCCACCTACTTGCCATGACGTGATGGGACTGGTTGCCATAATCTTAGTTTTTTGAAGATTAAGTTTTAAGCCAACTTCTTCACTCTCCTCTTTCACTTTTCATCAAGAGGTTCTTCATTCTTCTTCATTTTCTGATCATTATGAGACAAAAGCAGAAATTACTTCTAGGAAAATGTGCTTCCATCTGGAAATTAAAATGGTGCATTGTATTAAACAACTCTGGTTGAAAACAAAAATACAAACTGACTCTTTAGAATTTCTTAAAAATCATAATAATGAAAACACTAAATATCAGAAGCTGTAGGCATCATTGAAAGAGATGACCAGAGTAAAATGCATTGCACCAAAAACTTTTTCAATAAAAGTAAAAGAAAGAAAGGGCTTCCCTGGTGGCTCAGCTGGTAAAGAATCTGCCTGCAATGTTGGGAGACCTGGGTTCAATCCCTGGGTTGGGAAGATGCCCTGGAGAAAGGAAAGGCTATCCACATCAGCATTCTGGCCTGGAGAATTCCATGGACTATACAGTCCATGGGTTTGCAAAGAGTTGGATATGAGTGATCTACTTTCACTTTCAAAAGAAAGAAAATAAATTCTCACTTAAAAAACAAAAACTGGAAAAAGTAAAGTAAGGTAAATTAAAAGCAAGTACAAATACAAAAGACAAAACTTTATGTATTAGCAAGTAGGTGCCAACACCACCATTAAGAATGTGATACCTCGTGACCAAGAGGGATAGAAAACAAAGAGGTTGGTTGAATATTGGGAAATCTGTTAATGTCATTCACTCAATTATTTTCATGGATGATCTTTTAAAAGTCTTTAATAAAATTCAATAGCCATTCACGAAAAAACCCCCAAGAAAATAGTGATTGGGGGATACTTGCTTAATATGATTACACACCACACACAAACACAAATACTTGTAATACTCTGCTGTAGTTCAGCTGCTATCTTACTTGCCTTATTGGGAAACACTCAGGGTGGGTGTTATATCTGGTCAGGAAGATCCTTTGGAGTAGATTTTTTTTTTTTCCTTCCCTAAGTCTTTACTGAATTTGTTACAGTATTGCTTTTATTTATTTATTTTTGGCTGCAAGGCATGTGGGATCTTTAGCTCCCAAGCCAGGGATCAAACCCCCACCACCTGCATTGGAAGGCAAAGTCTTCACTGGACCACCAGAGAATTCCCTAATGGGGCTCTTTAACACATCAGAATGGACAGGTTTTTTCACGAGAGCAGACATTTAATTCTGTGTTTTCTCTGGAAATAATGGATAAGACCTAGAAAAGATTATGAAATTTGAGACAATGGGAACATCTTTTTCTCTCTATTCCCTAAACATAGTATATGTTTAATTTTGCCACAGAGGCCATTTCCAGTGGATTCAAAATTGTTCCGCAGGGAGTGACTGACTTATAGTCTCAGAGGACTCATTTCCATACACTTGTTCAAAACTTTAGGTCTGTAAAGGCAACTATTACCTCAAGAAGAATTAAACCTAAACAACATTTTCCCATCTCATTATCTTTTATCACAAATCCTATATCAACAATATGAAGCTTAAGAAAAGTTCAGTTCAGTTCAGTTGCTCAGTCATGTCCAACTCTTTGCAGTCCCATGGACTGCAGCACACCAGGCTTCTCTGTCCATCACCAACTCCTGAAGTTTGTTCAAACTCATGTCCATAAAGTCGATGATGCTATCCAACCATCTCATTCTCTGTAGTCCCCTTCTCCTCCTGCCTTCAATCTTTCCCAGCATCAGGGTCTTCTCAAACGAGTCAATTCTTTGCATCAGGTGGCCAAAATATTGGAGTTTCAGCTTCAGCATCAGGCCTTCCAATGAATACTCAGGACTGATTTCCTTTAGGATGGACTGGTTTGATCTCCTTGTAATCCAAGAAACTCTCAACAGTCTTCTCCAACATCAAGTACAAAAGCATCAATTCTTCAGCACTCAGCTTTCTTTATAGTCCAAATCTCACATCCATACATGACTATTGGAAAAACCAGAGCTTTGACTAGATAGACGTTTGCTGGCAAAGTAACGTCTCTGCTTTTTAATATGCTGTCTAGGTTGGTCATAACTTTTCTTCCAACAAGCAAACATCTTTTAATTTCATGGCCGCAGTCACCATCTGCAGCAATTTTGAAGCCCCCCAACATAATATCTGTCACTGTTTGCCCACCTACTTGCCATGACGTGATGGGACTGGTTGCCATAATCTTAGTTTTTTGAAGATTAAGTTTTAAGCCAACTTCTTCACTCTCCTCTTTCACTTTTCATCAAGAGGTTCTTCATTCTTCTTCATTTTCTGATCATTATGAGACAAAAGCAGAAATTACTTCTAGGAAAATGTGCTTCCATCTGGAAATTAAAATGGTGCATTGTATTAAACAACTCTGGTTGAAAACAAAAATACAAACTGACTCTTTAGAATTTCTTAAAAATCATAATAATGAAAACACTAAATATCAGAAGCTGTAGGCATCATTGAAAGAGATGACCAGAGTAAAATGCATTGCACCAAAAACTTTTTCAATAAAAGTAAAAGAAAGAAAGGGCTTCCCTGGTGGCTCAGCTGGTAAAGAATCTGCCTGCAATGTTGGGAGACCTGGGTTCAATCCCTGGGTTGGGAAGATGCCCTGGAGAAAGGAAAGGCTATCCACATCAGCATTCTGGCCTGGAGAATTCCATGGACTATACAGTCCATGGGTTTGCAAAGAGTTGGATATGAGTGATCTACTTTCACTTTCAAAAGAAAGAAAATAAATTCTCACTTAAAAAACAAAAACTGGAAAAAGTAAAGTAAGGTAAATTAAAAGCAAGTACAAATACAAAAGACAAAACTTTATGTATTAGCAAGTAGGTGCCAACACCACCATTAAGAATGTGATACCTCGTGACCAAGAGGGATAGAAAACAAAGAGGTTGGTTGAATATTGGGAAATCTGTTAATGTCATTCACTCAATTATTTTCATGGATGATCTTTTAAAAGTCTTTAATAAAATTCAATAGCCATTCACGAAAAAACCCCCAAGAAAATAGTGATTGGGGGATACTTGCTTAATATGATTACACACCACACACAAACACAAATACTTGTAATACTCTGCTGTAGTTCAGCTGCTATCTTACTTGCCTTATTGGGAAACACTCAGGGTGGGTGTTATATCTGGTCAGGAAGATCCTTTGGAGTAGGAAATGACAACCCACCCAAGTGTGCTTGCCTGGAAAATTCCATGGACAGAGGAGCCTTGTGGGCTGCAGTCCATAGGGTTTCAAAGAGTCTGACACAACTGAGTGGACACACACATGCACAAATGAAGACATTTCCAGGAAGAAAGCAAGCATTCCCACCCACTACTATTCAACGGTATAATGGAGGTTTTAGCAAACAAAGAGCAATCAGTTAGTGGCATAAGAATACATGGAGGCGTGCATGGTCCTGTGGGGTTCCTGGGCCCAAGGCCTTTGTGTCCCCTCTTTCTCTGATCACAGGAAATAGCCTTCACTTAGCCTCCATGACCTTCCCTGAGCTCCAGTGGGCAGATTCAAGCAGTTGTCAATTAAGGAAGGAAGGAATTTGGAAACCAGAGAAATAGTCAAGAGGAGCCTTGGGGTAAGGTCTTGCTTCCCCATCAAAGGATACACACAATAACACCTGTGCATTTGTTTATAGATACTGAAACCCCTCCTGGTGGCAGAAGTTAATGATTAACCATGGTATGCTCCCCACAGCTTGTAGACCCTAGACCAGGTGGACCTGAAGGATGATGATGCTGACTCCTGTTTACCTCACCACCAACTGATCAGAAGATTGTCCAAGAGCTGATCATGCCCTCTTTGGACAATAAAACTTCTGTCTTCCCCAAGTAGGGATAGAGGGCTTTGAAGGCATGAGCCCGCTGTGTCCCCTTTTGCCTGGCAAAGCAATGAAACTCTCCTTTTCTACCCAAAACTCTGTCTCCAAGATTTGACTCAGCATTGATGTACAGAGAAGCTGTGGTGATACCCAAGGACAACAGGGCAGATAAAACCAAGGCGGGTCTTGGAATGCAGGAACAGAAAACCAGACCCTTATCATCCTTCCCTCCCCCGTGTTGTAACTATTAATGGATTTCAGGTCCTCCTGAGCAGTATAACCTGTCTCCCCTCCTACCTCACAGGGAGAAGGCATTTGCCTTACTCCCCCCGCCCCCCACCCCACCACACCCAGTATATGTGACTCATCCAGTCAGCAAATGACCCACAAGACCCCTATCCCGCTCCTTACACTCTGAGTATAAAAGCAGACTAAGGACGCCTGTTTAACATCAGTTCTCCCTTGAGCTGGACTGCTGTTTTACCAGCGTCTCCCACTCTAATAAACTTTATTTCCCTTTCATTCTGTCTCATGTCTGGAAATTCTTTTCCAACCTACACCCTGACCACGGCACCTTCTGCACCCTAAGTGAAGGAGAAGTGAGAAGCTGGGATCCATCAGTAAGATGGAACACTACGCAGCAAAAAAGGAGAACAAGCTCTTGGCGCATACAACTTCAATGATTCCCCAAATCATTATGCTAAGTGAACGAAGTCAGCCTCAAAAGGGACTTTGTTTCCCTTATCTCTAGATTCTCAGTGTCTACTATAAAACCTACCAGCCAGTGCAAACAACCAATCAACGTCAATAAAAAGATGAACAGGCACAAACTTCCAAAACTCTTGAGAGAAGGAAGTAAGCTTCATTCTTCTATTGCACTAATTGCAGTGCATAGTATTAACTGTCTACTTTCTAGCCTGGGAGGCAATGGGCAATACTGCTCTCAGCATATGTCACATGTGCTCCTCTTCCCCGTGATGCTCAAGAGCAGAACTGGTTTTCTTAGAAGAAATCTGAGAATTGGAATTTGAGGATTTGGGAGGTAGTTCTTCCTGGGTTACTAGATCAGCTTTGCAAAATTTCCTAATTGTCTTATCTTGAGCAAGTTATTTAAGCTTTCTATGTTTTTATGTTTCCTTCTGTAATAGAAGGTAATCAATCATTAATAATTTCTGGAAAGTTGGGAGAATTAGAAAAGGTGCTTAAAGTACTTTCTGTGTGTCAGGCACACAGGAAGCACCTGGAAGTTGTTAGCTGTGATGATCACCAGTTCGTTTTACAGAGGAGGGAGCAGAAATCCAGTTGTGGTTAAGGACTTGCCAGAGGTTACAGTAACAGTGGCAGAACCAACCGTGCTTGTGCAAGTCACGACTGCTTTAAGCCTTTGTCACTTGAGCTGCAAAATGAGGGGGTTGGACAATATCTTCTCTAGAGAGCTTCCAGTTCTACAGTTCTCATTCTACTAACTGGCACCCTAGGACTTAAAGAACTAATTTACCTGCTTGAATGGTCTAGTGGTTTCCCCTACTTTCTTCAATTTAAGCCTGAATTTGGCAATAAGGAGTTCATGATCTGAGCCACAGTCAGCTCCTTGTCTTGCTTCTCCATTTCAGCTTCTCCATCTGTGGTTGCAAAGAATATAATCAATCTGATGTCAGTATTGAGAGGGTAACAGGCAGGAAGGCCAGCGGTCTCCAAATGGAGGAAATAGCCTGCAAGTGTCAGACATTTTATCTCTCTTAGGTGGCAGGAGGAAACAAACTAGCGATGTTTTTTCCTTCTCTATACAAATTTAAAAGGAGGTTTCTCTTAAAATTCTGTCTTGCCATAATGACACCTGGTTTCACCTAAAGTTAACCAATGCCTTTTTCTTATGAAAATGTTTATCTTAAGCTATGCTAATATAGTGTGCATTTACCCCAAACTCTGTCTTCAAGTCGGTTCCGCCTTTTGGGCTCAGAACCTACTTGATAAACCAGTATGTTATACTCTGATATTGTTCCTCTAATCTATGTAAATGAAGCTGTTTGTATGGTGATCTGCCCTTCTTCAAGATTCAAGTTAATCATATTATGGCCCAAGATAAACCATTTGGAGCCAAGGTTATCGCAAAATACATCTTATGGGTGAGGGGCCTGGTGCCATTCTAAGTTTTGAGACATTCCTTTTTTTCATTAACAGACTGCTGGTGACTATATAACATCCAGCTAAAGACTAGCAGGGGGGTACTCTTTTTACCCCCTTCTGATGCCTATATCAGAACCTTTCTCTATCTCCTTTATACTTTAATAAAACTTTATTACACAAAAGCTCTGAGCTATCAAGGCTCATTTCTGGCCCTGGACTGAATTCTTCTCCTCCGGGGGCCAAGAATCCCGGCGTTGTGATTCAACAACAACCTTTCAGTATTGACCATCTGGTGATGTCCATGTGTAGAGTTTTCTCTTGTGTTGTTGGAAGAGGGTGTTTACTATGACCAGTGTGTACTCTTGGAAAAACTGTTAGTCTTTGACCCTCTTCATTCTGTACTCCAAGGCCAAATTTGCCTGTTACTCCAGGTATCTTTTGACTTCCTGCTTTTGCATTCTAGCTCCCCATAATGAAAAAGACATCTTTTTTGGGTGTTAATTCTAGAAGGTCTTGTAGGTCTTCATAGAACCGTTCAACTTCAGCTTCTTCAGTGTTACTGGTCAGGGCATAGACTTGGGTTACTGGGATATTGAATGGTTTGCTAAGGAAACAAACAGAGATCATTCTGTCATTTTTGAGATAGCATCCAAGTACTGCATTTCAGACTCTTTTTTTTTTACTATGATGGCTACTCCATTTCTTCTAAGGAATTCTTGTCCACAGTAGTAGTTATAGTGGTCATCTTAGTTAAACTCACCCATTCTAGTCCATTTTAGTTCTCTGATTCCTAAAATGTCGATGTTCAATGTTGCGATAACACTTCTAATTTGCCTTGATTCTGGATTTAGCATTCTGTGTTCCTATGCAACATTGCTCTTTACAGCATCGGACTTTACTTCCATCACCAGTCACATTTACAATTGTGTGTTTTTGCTTTGGAAGCGATGAGATTCCAGTTGAGCTTTTTCACATATTAAAAGATGATGCTTTGAAAGTGCTGCACTCAATATGGCAGCAAATTTTGAAAACTCAGCACTGGCCACAAGACTGGAAAAGGTCAATTTTCATCCCAATCCCAAAGAGAGGCAATGCCAAAGAATGCTCAAACTACCGCACAATTGCACTCATCTCACACGCTAGTAAAGTAATGCTCAAAATCCTCCAAGCGAGGCTTCAATGGTATGTGAACTGTGAAATTTCAGATGTTCAAGCTGGTTTTAGAAAAGGCAGAGGAAGCAGAAATCAAATTGCCAACAGCCATCGGATCATCAACAAAGCAAGAGGGTTCCAGAAAAACAATTACTTCTACCCTATTGACTACAACAAAACCTTTGATTGTGTGGATCATAAACTGTGGGAAATACTTCAAGAAATGGGAATACCAGACCACCTGACCTGCCTCTTGAAAAGCCTGTATACAGGTCAGGAAGCAACAGTTAGAACTGGACATGGAACAATAGACTGGTTCCAAACAGGAAAAGGAGTACCTCAAGGCTGTATATTGTTACCCTGCTTATTTAACTTCTATGCAATGCACATCATGAGAAATGCTGGGCTGGATGAAGCACAGCTGGAGTCAAGATTGCTGGGAGAAATATCAATAACCTCAGATATGCATATGACACCACCCTTATGGCAGAAAGTGAAGAAGAACTAAAGAGCCTCTTGATGAAAGTGAAAGAGGAGAATGAAAAGTTGGCCTAAAACTTAACATTCAGAAAACTAAGATCATGGTTTCCAGTCCTATCACTTCATGGCAAATAGACGGGGAAACAATGGAAACAGTGACAACTTTATTTTTGGGCTCAAAAATCACTGTAGATGGTGACTGCAGCCATGAAATTAAGAGATGCTTGCTCCTTGGAAGAAAAGCTATGACCAACCTGGACAGCATATTAGAAAGCAGAGACATTATTTTGCGGTCAAAGTTCATTAGTGAATGCTTTGGTTTTTCCAGTAGTCATGTATGGATGTGAGAGTTGGACTGTAAAGAAAGCTGAGTGCTGAAGAATTGATGTTTTTGAACTACGGTGTTGGAGAAGACTCTTGAGAGTCTCTTTGACTGCAAGGAGATCCAACCAGTCCATCCTAAAGGAAATCAGTGCTGAATATTCATTGGAAGGCCTGAAGCTGAAGCTGAAACTCCAATGCTTTGGCCACCTGATGTGAAGAACTGACTCACTGGAAAATACCCTGTTGCAGGGAAAGATTGAACACAGGAGGAGAAGAAGACGACAGAGGATGAGGTGGTTGGATGGCATCACCGACTTGATGGACATGAGTTTGAGCAAACTTCAGAGGTTGGTGATGGACAGGGAAGGCTGACATCCTGCAGTCCATGTGATCGCAAAGAGTTGGACATGACTGAGCAACTGAACTGAACTGACCAGGCTGAATGCCTTTTTTATTTTCTGGAAATGACTTACTACATAGCATCAGTAAATTGGTAAAAAAAAAAAAAAAAAAAAAAGACATACACCAGAGTGGGAGATTCTTCTGCAGCATTAATAATATACATATATTATCTATCTATCTATCTATATTGATATATGTGTATTTGTGTATATTGGAGAGGGGCATGGCCACCCACATCAGTATTCTTGCCTGGATAATCCTCATGGGCAGAGGAGCCTGGTGGGCTACAGTCCATGGGGTCCCAAAGAGTTGGATATGACTGAATGACTAAGCACATATGTGTACGTGTGTGTGTGTGTGTGTCTGTATAGTTGTTCAGTCATGTCCAACTCTTTGCACCCTGTGGACTGCAGCACGCCATGCTTCCCTGTCCTTCACTTTCTCCTAGAGCTTGCTTAAACTCATGTCCATTGAGTGAGTAATGGACATCCTTTGTTGTTCCCTTCTCCTCCTGCCTTCAGTCATTCCCAGCATCAGGATCTTTTCTAATGAGTCAGTTCTTCACAACAGGTAGCCAAAGTATTGGACCTTCAGCTTCAGCATCAGTCCTTCCAAAGATATTCAGGCTGTTTTCCTTTAGGTTTGACTGATGTGATCTCTGTGTAGCCCAAGGGTCTCTCAAGAGTCTTCTCCAACACCGCAGTTCAAAAGCATCAATTCTTTGGTGATCAACCTTCTTTACAGTCCAACTCTGTCATCCATACATGATTACTGGAAAACTCATAGTGTTCTCTATACAGACCTTTGTTGGAAAAGCAATAGCTTTGCTGTTTAACACACTGTCTAGATTTGTCATACCTTTCGTTCCATGGAGCAAGCATCTTCTAATTTCATGGCTGCAGTCATCATCCACAGTAATTTTGGAGACCAAGAAAAGAAAATGTGTCACTGTTTCTACTTTTTCCCTTTCTACTTGTGATGAAGTGATGGGACCAGATGCCATGATCTTTGTTTTTTGAATGTTGAGTTTTAAGCCAGCTTTTTCACTCTCCTCTTTTACTCTCATCAAGAGGCTCTTTAGTTCCTCTTCGATTTCTGGCATAAGGGTGGCATCATCTGCGTATCTGAGGTGATTGATATTTTCATGGCAATCTTGATTCCAGCTTGTGCTTCATCCAGCCTGGCATTCCTCATGATGTTCTCTGCATATAAGTAAAGTAAACAGGGTGACAATATACAGCCTTGTCGTACTCATTTCCCAATTTTGAACCAGTCTGTTGTTCCATGCAAGTTCTAAATGCTGCTTCTTGACCCGCAAACAGATTTCTCAGGAGACAGGTGAGGATGTCTGGTATTCCCAACTCTTGAAGATCACAGTTTGTTGTGATCCACACAGTCAAAGGAGTTACCATAGTTAATGAATTAGATGTTTTTATTGAATTCCCTTGCTTTCTCTATGATCCAACTGATGTTGGCAATTTGATATCTGGTTCCTCTGCTTTTTGGAAACCCAGCATTGAAAATTGTAAATATTATTATGTATTTATTATATATGTGTATATATATCATGGATATCTTTTTTAAAAGTCACATTCCTTAAGTATCAGGGAAGGGAGCCAAATCCTTGGTAATTAATAAAGCTAGTGGAGGTGATAGAATTTCAGCCAAACTCTTTAAATTCTGAAAGATGATGCTGTTAACGTGGCACTCAGTGTGCCAACAAATCTGGAAAACTCAGCAATCACCACAGGATTGGGAAAGGTCAGTTTTCATTCCAATCTCAAAGAAAGTGAGTGCTAAAGTATGGCAAATAATTACATTGAATATATTTCAATCCATTCTTGGATGTGTCTCAGGGACATTTAAACTGCACATTCTTATAACAAAACAAGTATTCATGTACCCATGTTTAGATTATTTTGATGAAATGATTAAAGTAATGAGATGGGAAATAAATAGCAGAACGATTTTCTTTGTCTCATCTACAGCATTAACCTGGGATGCAAGAATAAGAATAGCTGAATGTATTTATACTGAAAATTATCAATGCAGCTAGCTTGTTTTCTTTTTTCATCTTAAGCCTGAATTTAATTTTTTTTGAAGGATATATGTGGTTCTTTGGTTGAATATTTGCTTTTGTTGTAATACAATACAACACAAGTTTTAATATAATAAATACAATATTACATTATTAACAATTTCTTATAATTTACATGATAATATTACATTACTAATAATATTTGCTAGTGTTGTAA
>SJYX01014099.1:15770-36855 GCA_006410675.1 Oreotragus oreotragus
GGAGGAGCCTGGTGCGCTGCAGTCCATGGCGTCGCTAACAGTTGGACAGACTGAGCGACTTCACTTTCACTTTTCTCTTTCATGCATTGGAGAAGGAAATGGCAACCCACTCCAGTATTCTTGCCTGGACAATCCCAGGGATGGGGGAGCCTGGTGGGCTGCCGTCTATGGGGTCACACAGAGTCGGACATGACTGAAGTGACTTAGCAGCATTAACATTACTAATAATACAATATTGTATTTATTGTAATGCAATAAAGTTGTAATACAATAGCATGTTAAATTCACACCTAAAATTTTTGATTGAGACGCTGATGATGAAAACCGTAGAGACCAAGTCCTCCCACATTCTGCAGAACGGAATCTGTCCACTCAGAGTGACCGCCTCTGCTGGAGTCCTGTGCTTCTCTGCCAGGTGCTTCGCATATCCTTGAGCCTTTGCTAACTTCCCTGGTGACTCAGATGGTAAAGTGTCTGCCTTCTATGGGGAAGACCAGGGTTCAATCCCTGGGTCAAGAAGATCCTCTGGAGAAGGAAATGGCAACCCACTCCAGTACTCTTGCCTGGAAAATCCCATGGACAGATGAGTGTGGTAGGCTGCAGTCCGTGGGGTCACAAAGAGTTGGACATGACTGACTTCACTTCATTTTAGTGACTGAACAACAACAGCAGCAGTTTCTTTCCAATAGTATGTTAGTTTCTACTGTTCAGCAGAGTGAGGCAGCTATAGATAGACAGCAGCTGTGTTAAAGGTACAGTCCTGTGTGTTTGGGGGAAGTCAGGGCAAGGCATATGTCCTCCTTTGGACAGAATGGGTTAGGGCATGGAGAAGATGATTTTAAGGTGACCAAGCAAGGAGAGTTGGCATAGGTCACATGTGACCTCCAGACCATGTTGGAAGAACATGGAAATGTGCTTGGGGAAAGCCTATACATTACTAGGTGAAGAAGACCCAGTGGAAGAGGAGAAAAGGGACAGGGATGTCTCTGTTTTTATCCATAGAGTAAAAAAAAATTTTTGCAGCAGGAAAGCCACAATGGTCTCAGAAACCTTGGTTACACATAATTTCTACCAACATAATGGATGAATCCAAGGAGAATGTAGACTTTGACTGACAGAGGGGTTGAGAATGTGACTACAATCTTCTGGGGGAAAAAGGTGAGGGGAGATGTCTGGAGGGTGGACCAAGTCTACACCAAAATCATCTTGAACTTAAAAAAAACAACTGAAGTTAGTCCTTGTGTTCTTAGAAGGAGTAGTGGTGCTTTCCAAGAAAAAAAAAATCCAATTTGCACAAATATGAGAGAACAGAAAAGTTTTATTAAAATAACAAGCAAAAAATTCACCTGCATGGGGCAGCTATTAGTTTCACAGGAAAAGGAGAGAACTGGTTATTCAGCAAACTGGTTTTTGTTGGTCAAAGATTTCCTACAGATACATCTGAATACACCAAGCATTATTCTTTTATCTGTTGAATATCTTTTGGGACTTTTGGCATTTCAGGTAGTTGAGTTCTGAAAAACCTGTTTGCCAGAGAACTCTTTGTTCATAATGGTCAGTTGATAAGGAACAATTTGAGGCTTTCAGTAAAATTATAAGTGAAAAAATTATCATTCATTTAGAAGGATTTCTACTAGTACCTCCTTCTGTAAGTTTAACTAATGAAAAGAATTGATCTTTCTAATAAACTATAAGGGAAGATGATCAGCGTAGTCTAAAAACAAAATAAGTGAGAAAAGCTGTAGGGGAAGATCACCCACCAATATAGAAAGAATCTAGCGGAGAAATCTCTTCTAGGGATAAAGAGAGAAAGCTCAAGGCCATCTTCTTTGGTCTCCTGCATTCCCTGTCTTGGTGTCTCTGAGAAAAAAATTCACAAATAGAGAGCATCAGTACTTTCTGCTTTGGAGTTTCACAAGTTGAGAATTTATCCCTTTCCTGTTAAATCAATCAAACATATATCAATTATCAATAGTGAACCTACTCTCCTTAGCCCTGAGAGTCTCAGAGAAAAAGGAGAATGCTCTGAGTTACATGGGGCAGGAAATATAGACAGATTTTCATGAACTTTAATCTTTAAACAGAGAGGAAAAAACCCGTAACACATTAAGGATGATTTCAAGTATCTTATTCTGACTCAGAACATCATCTCTGGCTGTTTGCTGCTTTGAAACCCAGTGAGCCTCTGTTTCTGCCAATTGCCTTTCCATTTCCACCTTCCGCTTTTGCTGTTCTAGTTCATCCTTCAGCTTTCTGATTTCCTCTTCAAACTCCCGTTTTATCTGAGCTTTCGCTCTCTCAAGCTCTGCCCTGTAACTTTCTTGTAACACTTGGGTTTCTTTCTGAATCTCCTCCTCAGTCTTCTGATACTGGCTATTCGTGTAATATCTACCATTGCACTTGTCCACCACATCCTGGACCAGGGCCAGCAGCTGCTCCCTCTGGTTCTCCTGCTCAGCTCCTGTGGCCTTGTTGTTGACAACACAGTAGCGATCTCTGAACTTGGAAATCAGCTCTTGGATGGCTGTAGGAGCTTGCTTTAAGTAATCATGGAAATCCATGCCTTCTAAGTCATCTTTCCGGGTGAATAAGAGAATCATGTGTTCCCTAGCTCTCTCTCCAAACATCGCCAGGATCTTCTCTGTGGCTTTCTGGCCTTCGAGGGTGTAACGGCCTAGTGGGATGACCAGGAGCAGAGCGTGAGGCCCCGGGGAGGTCAGCGCCATGCAGCGGGTAATCTCCTTGAGAGTCTCAGCATCTGGGGTCTCCGTGTCAAAGAGGCCAGGTGTGTCCACAACGACAACTTCTCTCCCCTTCCAGGTGCTGCTTCCTTTCCTACAGTGCTTGGTGATGGATACAGCCGAAAAGCTAGACGGAAACACTTTCTCTCTGAGGATGCTGTTTCCTGTTGAGCTTTTTCCTGCCCCAGTCTTACCCACTAAGACAAGTCGCAGCTGGGAATCTCTGGAGTTTGCAAGCTCTGGAACATCAGGAAACAGAAGACCCGGTGTTAGAATGAACTTCAACTGTCTCCCCTGCAAGTCTCCCACCCCCGAATAAATATTCAACCCTGAATATTCATTGGAAGGACTGATGCTGTAGCTGAAGCTCCAACACTTTGGCCACGTGATGCAAAGAGCAGACTCACTCGAAAAGATTTTGATGCTGGGAAAGGTTGAAGGCAAAAGCGGAAGGGGGTGGCAGAGGATAAAATGGCTAGACAGCATCACCAAATCAATGGACATGAGTTTGCGCAAACTCCAGGAGAAAGTGAAGGACAGAGGAGCCTGGCAAGCTGCACTCCATGGGCATGGCTTAGCAACTGAGCAACAATAGCAACAGATATTTTTCAGGATCCCTTTCAGCTTCTTACTTTGACCTTGTGGAAGCAAACAGCTCATAGAGGAGGAAACAATGTGATTAAGACGAGGACTCTGAGTTGCTACCAGTTGCTGTTCTTCATAAGATAGCAGATAACCCAAAATTGGCTGTGCATATTTGACTTCCCAGAAAAGTTGAAAGTTAATATCAGAGCAGTAGAGCACAGCAATTGAAACCTGAATTTAAACACCAAATTATCGACTAACTCTTTCTGTGCTGGTATTCAGCAAGTCTGTGCATATCTCTGCAATGTGTCTATAAAATCAAAGTCCTCTGGATTTGTCAGACATAGACCCAGGGCCAAAGGGAAGGCAATTGACAATCACATGTGAAAACTTGTTTTTCTGAGAAGGCAGACTTTGCTGGTGGGTCTTTGAACTTAAGGGTATGATTCCTGCATGAGGAAACCTATGTTATATTTATCAATTTCTGCTTTGAGACAATGCCTACATTATCCCATGTACAACATTATACACACTGTTACCAACTCCAGTTTATTTTCAGAGCCATCACCATTCACCCAGGTCCTCAGACTAGAAAGCTAGGAGTCACCCTTGACTCCCCTCTTTCCCCTACTTTTCAGACCCAGCCCATCAGCATGTTCTCTTGGTTCCAAATCTGTTCTCCTGTCTCTGTTTTCAAGATCATCATTCCAGTCCAGATTCCATCACCACCCCTGCCTCAGCAGTCTCCTAACAGGTGTCTCCACTTCCATTTTGTCCCTTTAAGTCTATTCTGTGAGGTGGGCTAATCTTTAAAAAATATTAATCAAAGAGAACCAGGAACTTGCAGAAACCCCTCCTGTGATGTCCACAAAATCTGTAGTTAATCTCCATCTCCCCCACACTTTCTGATGAAGTGTTTGCTGCTCCCTGAATCCCTAAGGCAAAGTTTTCCCCATTTCAGAACCAGAATCCTGGGATAAAAGAAGTAAATTTCCCAGTGCTGCAAACACTGGATATGGGATGGCTAAGATTTATCTAAGAAAAAATGTACATAAGAATTCAGAGTATTCTTAATAGTTAGCCTCACAATAGAAACTCCAACCTAAGGAGATCCCAGGGTATTGGTTGGCCTTAGAGAGAGGGTGTGAAAAAGCACCAAGGCCAGTGGCAACACCGCAACCATTGGCCAATGCTGATAATGAATGGATGGCAACCTCTGAAGATGGCAGCCATAGCCACGAAGGAATCTGTCTCTGCACTCGTGCCTCTTGGGAAGGTGGATTCTCAGCTCTTCTCGTCAGGATGCTGAGTCTGTTTCCGCAACCCTTCAGTCTGACTGGGCCATGTGACTTGCTTTGGATCATAGAATCATGAAAACATGGTTAAGCAGAGAATTCAAAAGAACTGACATATTGTGCTTTGCCTTCTCTTTCTGATTCTTGGAACCCTACACCTGCCCTGGACTAGCCTACTTGATGAGGGGCACAAGGCCCTGATATCCTTGTCTGCCTGGCCAACCCAGAGCTTGCTGACTACCAGACATGTCTGTGAGGCTATCCAAGATTATTGTGTTGCATCCTGAACCACCAGCCGAGCACCCACACGTGAGTCAGTCTGGTTGAGATTAGCCAGGTTGGTCCAGACCCACTCACAGCCCAAGTGAGTGACCCTCAAAATTAAGAGCCAACTAAATGATTGCTGTTTTAGGTTCCTAAATTGTGGGGTGATTTGCTAAACCAGCAAAAACTCAAATGATAGAATCTATTCCTTGGACAAAGGGGGTAGAGGGAGGGTTATGTGAGAAACGGAGTGATCAGTCTGTTGAGTTTGTTGCTTAGAGTGAGGCCACCAGGAGTAGGGAAATTGGGGCCTGAATGAGGCATTGATCACTCCCACATTCCTCCTTCCCAGTCCTCTTGGGCTGAAGAGAGGGGCAGAGAAACCACCTGGGAGGCCACAAGCCCTGATCCGTGTGCCCACATGGCAGGAAGTAGCAAGTAAGAAACCTCATCAAGCCCGGGAGCAGTCAGGGTATTGGAACTCTCCTNGATGACACCACCCTTATGGCAGAAAGTGAGGAGGAGCTAAAAAGCCTCTTGATGAAAGTGAAGGAGGAGTGTGAAAAAGTTGGCTTAAAGCTCAACATTCAGAAAACGAAGATCATGGCATCCGGTCCCATCACTTCCTGGGAAATAGATGGGAAAACAGTGGAAACAGTGTCAGGCTTTATTTTTTGGGGCTCCAAAATCACTGCAGATGGTGACTGCAGCCATGAAATTAAAAGACGCTTACTCCTTGGAAGAAAAGTTATGACCCACCTGGATAGTATATTCAAAAGCAGAGACATTACTTTGCCGACTGAGGTCCGTCAAGTCAAGGCTATGGTTTTTCCTGTGGTCATGTATGGATGTGAGAGTTGGACTGTAAAGAAAGCTGAGCGCTGAAGAATTGATGCTTTTGAACTGTGGTGTTGGAGAAGACTCTTGAGAGTCCATTGGATTGCAAGGAGATCCAACCAGTCCATTCTGAAGGAGATCAACCCTGGAATTTCTTTGGAAGGAATGATACTAACGCTGAAACTCCAGTACTTTGGCCACCTCATGCGAAGAGCTGACTCATTGGAAAAGACTCTGATGCTGGGAGGGATTGGGGTCAGGAGGAGAAGGGGATGACCGAGGATGAGATGGCTGAATGGCATCAGGGACTCGATGGAGGTGAGTCTGAGTGAACTCCGGGAGATGGTGATGGACAAGGAGGCCTGGCGTGCTGCCATTCATGGGGTTGCAAAGAGTCGGACACGACTGAGCGACTGAACTGAACTGAGCTGAACTGATGTTGTTATATGCAAGGTTCTGACTTCTGCTTTTTGACCCACAAACAGATTTCTCAAGAGACAGATGAGGAGGTCTGATATTACCATTTCTTGAAGATCACAGTTTGTTGTGATCCACACAGTCAAAGGCTTTAGCATAGTTAATGAAGCAGAATTAGATGTTTTTCTTGAATTCCCTTGCTTTCTCTATGATCTAATGGATGTTGGCAATTTGATATCTGGTTCCTCTGCTTTTTGTAAACCCAGCATGGAAAATTAGAAATATTATTATATATATATTATATATGTGTGTATATATGATGCATATCTTTTTTTAAAGTCACATTCCTTAAGTATCAGGGAAGGGAGCCAAGTCCTTGGTAATTAGTAAAGCTAGGGGAGGTGATGGAATTCCAGCCAAACTCTTTGAAATCCTGAAAGATGATGCTGTTAAAGTGCTGTACTTAGTGTGCTAGCAAATCGGGAAAACTAAGCAATCGCCACAGGTTTGGGAAAGGTCAGTTTTCGTTTCAATCCCAAAGAAAGCCACTGTCAAAATATGCTGAATAATTACATTGCTGCTGCTACTGCTAAATCGCTTTAGTCGTGGCTAACTCTGTGCAACCCCATAGATGGAATTACATTGAATACATTTCAATCCATTCTTGGATGTGTTTCAGGGACTTTTAAACTGCACATTCTTATGACAAAACAAGTATTCATATACCCATGTTCAGATTATTTTGATGAAATGATTAAAGGAATGAGATGGGAAACAAATAGCAAAACGATTTTCTTTGTCTCATCTACAGCATTAACCTGGGATGCAAAAATAAGAATAATTGAATGTATTTATATGGAAAATCACCACTGCAGCTAGCTTTTTTTTTTTTCCCCTCTTAAACCTGAATTTAATTTTCTTTAGGGGTATGTGTTATTCTTTGGTTGAATGTTTGCTTGTGGAAAGTTGTAATACAATAGCATGTTAAATTGACACCTAAGAATTTTGACTGAAACACCAATGATTAAAACTATAGAGACCAAGTTCTTCCACATTCTGCAGAGTGAAGCGGAATCTGTCCACTCAGAGTGACCGCCTCTGCTGGAGTCCTGTGCTTCTTTGCCAGGTGCTTCTCATATCCTTGAGCCTTTGCTAACTTCCCTGGTGGCTCAGACAATAAAGTGTCTGCCTACAATGGGGGAGACCTGGGTTCAATACCTGGGTCAAGAAGATCCTCTGGAGAAGGAAATGGCAACTCACTCCAGTACTCTTGCCTGGAAAATGCCATGGACAGACGAGCGTGGTAGGCTGCAGTCCATGGGGTCACAAAGAGTTGGACACGACTGAGTGACTTCACTTCATTTTAGCGACTGAACAACAGCAGCAGTTTCTTTCCAATAGTATGTTAATTTCTACTGTTCAGCAAACTGAGGCAGCTATAGATAGACAGCAGCTGTGTTAAAGGTACAGTCCTGTGTGTTTGGGGGAAGTCAAGGCAAGGCATATGTCCTCTTTTGGACAGAAAGAGTTAGGGCATGGAGAAGATGATTTTAAGATGACCAAGCAAGGAGAGTTGGCATAGGTCACATGTGACCTCCAGACCATGTTGGAAGAACATGATGAGGCAGCTATAGATAGACAGCAGCTGTGTTAAAGGTACAGTCCTGTGTGTTTGGGGGAAGTCAAGGCAAGGCATATGTCCTCTTTTGGACAGAAAGAGTTAGGGCATGGAGAAGATGATTTTAAGATGACCAAGCAAGGAGAGTTGGCATAGGTCACATGTGACCTCCAGACCATGTTGGAAGAACATGGAAATGTGCTTAGGGAAAGCCTACAGTTACTAGGTGAAGAGGACCCATTGGAAGAGGAGAAAAGGGACAGGCAGGTCTCTATTTTATCCATAGATTTAAAAGAATCTTTGTAGCGGGAAAGCCACAAAGGTCTCATAAACCTCTATTACACACAATTTCTACCAACACATAATGGATGAATCCAAGGAGAATGTAGACTTTGACTGACAGAAGAGTTGAGAATGTGGCTCAAACCTTCCAGGGTTGGGGGGAAAGGTGAGGGGAGATGTCTGGAGGGTGGACCAAGTCTACACCAAAATCATTTTGAACTTTTACAAAAAAACTGAAATTCATCCCTCTTCTTAGAAGGAATAGTGGTGCTTTCCAAGAAAAGAACAAACAAACATATTCCAATTTGTACAAGTATGAGAGAACAGAAATGTTTTATTAAAATCACAATAAGCAAACATTAAGCTGCATGCAGCAGCTGTTAGTTTCACAGGAAAAGGAGAGAACTGGTTATTCAGCAAACTGGTTGTTGTTGGTCAAAGATTTCTTATGGATACATCTGAATGTACCAAGCATTATTCCCTTATCTGTTGAATATCTTTTGTGCCTTTTGGCATTTCAGGTAGTTGAGTTCTGAAAGATCTATTTGTCAGATAATTCTTTGTTTTTAATGGTCAGTTGATAAGGAACAATTTGAGGCCTTCAGTAAAATTATAAGTGAACAATTTTCCATTCATCTAGAAAGATTTCTATCATTATCTCCTTCTGTAAGCTAAACTAATAGAAAGAATCGATTTTTCTAATTAACTATAAGGGTAAGATGATCAGTGCCATCTAAAGACAAAATAAGTGAGAAAAAGCTAACCTACCAATCTAGAAAGAATCTAGCAGAGAAATCTTTTCTAGGGATAAAGAGAGAAAGCTCGGGGTCATCTTCTTGGGTCTCCTGCATTCCCTGTCTTGGTGTCTCTGAGAAAGAATTCACAAATTAGGGAGCATCAATACTTTCTGCTTTGGAGTTTCACAAGTTGAGAATTTATCCCTTTCCTGTTAAATCAATCAAATGTATACCAATTATCAATAGTGAACTTTCTCTCCTTAGCCCTGAGAGTCTCAGAGAAAAAAAGGAGAATGCTCTGAGTTACGTGGGGCAGGACCACCGGAAAATATGCAGGAAATATAGACAGATTTTCATGAAAGTTAATCCTTAAACAGAGAGAAAACAAAGGAAGCAACCTGTACCAAGGTAAAGATGATTTTGAGTATCTCATTCTGACTCAGAACATCATCTCTGGCTGTTTGCTGCTTTGAAACCCAGTGAGCCTCCGTTTCTGCCAATAGCCTTTCCATTTCCACCTTCTGCTTTTGCTGTTCTAGTTCATCCTTCAGCTTTCTGATTTCCTCTTCAAACTCCTGTTTTATCTGAGCTTTCGCTCTCTCAAGCTCTGCTCTGTAACTTTCTTGTAACACTTGGGTTTCTTTCTGAATCTCCTCCTCGGTTTTCTGATACAGGCTATTCGTGTAGTATCTACCATTGCACTTGTTCACCACATCCTGGACCAGGGCCAGCAGCTGCTCCCTCTGGTCCTCCTGCTCAGCTCCTGTGGCCTTGTTGTTGACAACACAGTAGCGATCTCTGAACTCGTGAATCAGCTCTTGGATGGCTGTAGGAGCATGCTTTAAGTAATCATGGAAATCCATGCCTTCTAAGTCATCTTTCCGGGTGAATAAGAGAATCATGTGTTCCCTAGCTCTCTCTCCGAACATCGTCAGGATCTTCTCTGTGGCTTTCTGGTCTTCGGGGGTGTAACGGCCCAGTGGGATGACGAGGAGCAGTGCGTGAGGCCCCGGGGAGGTCAGCACCATGCAGCGCGCAATCTCCTTGAGAGTCTCAGCATCTGGGGTCTCCGTGTCAAAGAGGCCAGGTGTGTCCACAACGACAACTTCTCTCCCCTTCCAGGTGCTGCTTCCTTTCCTACAGTGCTTGGTGATGGATACAGCCGAAAAGATAGATGGAAATACTTTTTTTCTGAGGATGCTGTTTCCTGTTGCACTTTTTCCTGCCCCAGTCTTACCCACTAAGACAAGTCTCAGCTGGGAATCTCCGGAGTTTGCAAGCCCTGGAACATCAGGAAATAAAAGTCCCAGTGTTAGAATGAACTTGAACTGTCTCCCCTGCAAGGCTCCCTTCCACTGAGTAAATATTCAACCCTGAATATTCATTGGAAGAACCGATGCTGTAGCTGATGCTCCAATAGTTTGGCCACTTGATGCAAAGAGCAGACTCATACGAAAAGATTCTGATGCTGGGAAAGGTTGAAGGCAAAAGGGGAAGGGGGTGGCAGAGGATAAAATGGCTAGACAGCATCACCAAGTCAATGAATTTGAGCAAACTCCAGGAGAGAGTGGAGGACAGAGGAACCTGGCAAGCTGCAGTCCATGGGCTGACTTAGCAACTGAGTAACAATAGCAACAGATATTCTTCAGGATCCCTTTCAGCTCTTACTCTGACCTTGTGGAAGCAAACAGCTCATAGAGGAGGAAACAATGTGATTAAGACGAGGACTCTGAGTTGCTACCAGTAGCTGTTCTTCATAAGATAGGAGATAACACAAAATCGACTATGAATATTTGACTTCCTAAGAAAGTTGAAAGTTAGTATCAGAGCAGTAGAGCACAGCAATTGAAACCTGAATTTAACCACCAAATCATCTACCAGCTCTTTCTGTGCTTGTATTCAGCAAGTCTCTGCATATCTCTGCAATGTGTCTATAAAGTCAAAGTTCTCTGGGTTTGTCAGGCATAGACCCAGGACTAGAGGGAAGGCAATTGACAATCACATGTGAAAGCCTGTTTTTCCGAGAAGGCAGACTTTGCTGGCGTGCCCTTGACCTTAAGGGTCTGATTCCTGCATGAGGAATTCTATGTTATATTTACCCATTTCTGCTTTGAGACAATGCCTACATTATCCCACATACAACATTATAGACACTGTTACCAACTCCAGTTTATTTTCAGAGCCATCACCATTCACCCAGGTCCTCAGACTAGAAAGCTAGGAGTCACCCTTGACTCCCCTCTTTCCCCTACTTTCCAGACCCAGCCATCAGTATATTCTCTTGGCTCCAAATCTGTTCATCTGTCTCTGTTTTGAAGATCATCATTCCAGACCAGATTCCATCACCACCCCTGCCTCAGCAGTCTCCTAACAGGTGTCTCCACTACCACTTTGTCCCTTTAAGTCTATTCTGTGAGGTGGGCTAATCTTTAAAAAATATCAATCAAACAGAACCAGGAACTTGCAGAAACCCCTTCTGTGATGTCCACAAAATCTGTGATGTCCACAAAATCTCCATCTCCCACACACTTTCTGATGAAATGTTTGGTGCTCCCTGAATCCCTAAAGCAGAGTTTTCCCCATTTCAGAACCAGAATCCTGGAGTAAAAGAAGTAAATTTCCCAATGCTGCAAACACTGGATATGGGATGGCTAAGATTTATCTAAGAAAAAATGTACATAAGAATTCAGAATATTCTTAATAGTTAGCCTCACAATAGAAACTCCAACCTAAGGAGATCCCAGGGCATTGGTTGGCCTTAGAGAGAGGGTGTAGGAAATTCATGGCCCAGCAGTGAAAAGGTACCAAGGCCAGTGCCAATACCACAACCATTGGCCAATGCTGATAACGAATAGATGGCAACCTCTGAATGGCAGCCATAGCCACGAAGGAGTCCATCTCTGCATTTGTGCCTCTTGGGAAGGTGGACTCTCAGCTCCTCTCATCAGGATGCTGAGTCTGTCTCTCCAACCCTTCAGTCTAACTGGGCCTTGTGACTTGCTTTGGATCATAGGATCATGAAAACATGGTTAAGCAGAGAATCCAAAAGCACTGACATATTGTGCTTTGCCTTCTCTTTCTGATTCTTGGAACCCTACACCTGTCCTGGACTAGCCTATTGATGAGGGGCACAAGGCCCCGTTATCCCTGTCTGCCTGGCTGATCCAGAGCTTGCTAACCACCAGACATGTCTGTAAGGTTATCCAAGACTATTGTGTTGCATCCTGAGTCAGTCTGGCTGAGATTAGCCAGGTTGGTCCAGACCCAAGCACAGCCCAAATGAGTGACCTTCAAAATTAAGAGCCAACTAAATGATTGCTGTTTTAGGTTCCTAAATTGTGGGGTGATTTGCTAAACCAGCAAAAGCTCAAATGATAGAATCTATTCCTAGGACAAAGGGGTAGAGGGGTTTTATGACAAACAGAGTGATCAGTCTGTTGAGTTTGTTGCTTAGAGTGAGGCCACCGGGAGCAGGGAAATTGGGGCCTGAATGAGACATTGATCACCCCCATGTTCCTCCTTCCCAGTCCTCTTGGGCTGAAGAGAGGGGCAGAGAAACCACCTGGGAGGCCACAAGCCCTGATCCGTGTGCCCACATGGCAGGAAGTAGCAAGTAAGAAACCTCATCAAGCCCGGGAGCAGTCAGGGTATTGGAACTCTCCTCCTGCTCGCTGTTAAGCTACATCACAAGGAGGATGCAGAGAGGGTGGAGAGAATGAGACAGCAGAGCAAATGAAGGGAAAATGAGAAATGTGGTTGAAGATGTTTTGCTCTTGTACACGTTGGCTGGATGACAGAGCAGAAGAGTCCCAGCCCTCCCCACCAAGCCTGGCTGCCCTCCCCAAGCAGCCTCTCACCGTGGCTGGTCCTGGGTTCGCTGAGGTACTGGGCTGCCATTGTGGTTTGGATTCCTGGCAATAAAGAGATAGAACTATTTTATGTCAGGGAAATGCAGAACAAACCGGAAACATCGACCTCCTGTAAACAACAGTTTCTCTTTCTTCATACTCTTGCTACTCGATCTCTCCTCTATTTCTCAATACTTCTTAATTCTGCTTTCAGTCTCATTTTCAGACTCTCAAATTTCTTTACACAGATGTTAGTGCTTCAAGTGCTTCCTTGGCACTGGTCCTGGGTGCCCTTCCCTCCTCTATTCAATTATTGCCCTGAATGCCATTTATATGTAGTCTGCAGCCTGGACCCTTCCCAGTGTTACAATCTTTTCTATCCCAGTCAAATTCTTCATTTGGCAATTTTGTGGGCATCTCAAACCGATTTGGACAAAATGAAACCCTGACTTCCATCCCCAGCCTGGTTTGAATTTCAGTAAGTGGCATCACAAAATGGCTCATGAAGAACCTCAGGGTCATCTCTAAAACACTTCTTTCCTCACTTGCTCACAGTCCATCACCAAATCTATAGATTTTAGTTCCCCAAATGAAAGATTATCAATTTCTCCCCATCTCCATGTGAATCCAATCCTGTCATTTGATTGCAATGTAGTAGGCTCCCAGATGATACTGTATCTTCAATCCCTCCTCTACTCAATAGTCAGATGCCTTTTAAAATTTATACTTGAAGGATAATTGCTTTACAGTATTGTGTTGCTTTCTACCAAACATCAACATGAATCAGTCATAGGTTGACCATATTCGCTCCCACTTGAACATCCCTCCCACCACCCTCCACATCCTGCCCCTCTAGGTTGTTACTGAGCCCCAGTTTCAGGTCCCTGAGTCATACAGCAAATTCCCATTGGCTACCTATTTTATATATGGTAATATATATTTCCATGTTGCTCTCTCTATACATAGTCAGATGCCTTTTTGATATTTGCTTTTTTCTCTCATTTAGATTTTCTAATGGATGCTTTTGTTTTTTATTTTTCAAATAGTTGAAAGCCCTTGGAATGATCCCGAAGGCCTTGCACAATCAATTTCTCTCTCTCTCTCTCTCAAAAAGCTTTAATCATACTGGCCTCCTTGGTTTCCCCTGAACCCTCTAAGCTCCCCTCCAGCTTCTAGATCGTTGAGGATCACTTTCCCCTCCCCGACCACTCCCACCCCCACTCAAAGGCCAACTAGTTTCTGCTCAGCCCTGAGGCTTAGTGTTTTGTTATTTCTCCAGAGGGGGTCTCTCCACCCACATTATCAACCAACAAGACAGGTTTGGTGTGGAGTTTGTTCTAACTACACCCAAGAGTTTCTATAGAATACATACCATGATAGGAAGTGGTTTGATTTTTTTTTTTTTTTTTTCAGTCTTCTTGTAGACTGCTAGCTTTGTGATGGTGAACCATCTGTGTCTTGCATACCCCCTTATTCCCGAGGAAAAAACCACAGTATTGGACAAAGCATGGATCTCAAAAAATATTTGTTTAATAAATTAATTGATTAAAAAATACCCCACTGTTTCTTGCTTCCTCTGTGATTGAGCTTTATATCTTGCTTGCATCTGGCTGTGAAAAAACTTAACTTTTCCTTATTAAAAACACATTGCTCTTGAAACAGGGCATTACATTTTAGATGCTTTATTTTATCACTACTTACTAAGGTTGGTCAATGGAGAAAGCCATTTGAAGAATTCTTAGCAGAGCAGATTTTAAGTAGAACAGGCTGAAAATGATATTTGCTAAAGATAGAGTCATCTGGTAGGAATGCTTCAAATACAAATTTGAAACACTTTCTTTTGAAAGTCGATTAGGAATAAGAGTAGGAAACAGCTTCTTATAAACGGGGAACTGAAATCACCAAATTTTAAAGAATAAGCTTTGTTCATAAAGTTGATGTTGGTTGTGGGCATTAGGAGAAGGAGTAAGATACCAGAAATAGGAACACACAAGGTTTGGGTTATTTCTTAAAGTCTGCTGTCCTGACTGTGGACTCTGTCTTTAGCATTCTTTAATGCTGTTCTGTTTATCCTAGTTCAGATATTAAACCAGAGGACTCACCTTGTCTACACACTGACACTGGATGGCTGAATTCTTCTCCTACTGTTTAAGAAACAGGCATCAGTTCGTCCCCTGCTTCTGAATGGTAGACAGTAATATGGGTTGGCATCTCCCTCCTCCTGTCTTCTAAAGCTTCTCTTCCCCAACTTGGGGTGAGGCCCAGGATGAGACTGTCCCTGAAGAGGGAGGTCCAAAGGGGCAGCTCTGAGCAGAGAGTTAACTGGGTAACAGACTCACTGGTCCTGCTCTGTGTGCTGCTTTTGCAATAGGGGAAGTGCTGAGCTGTGCCCTTTACATCTCCTTGAGCTCTTCTCACGACCAGCTTCCCACAGAATGAATTCTGCCTGCTTGGTTAATGCTAATCCTGAAAACTTCAAGTTTTCTTATAAATTCTATGAATGGTGAGAGGAATCATTTGTGTGTACAAGTATCCTCTGAGCCATCACCATGGAAAGAGGCATCAATCTGTAGGGCTCTGCCTTCAAAACAGATTACAGCCTAAAATCATCAAAAACAGCAAACAGAACCCCAATGAGAAATATATTCTGAGAGCAAGTTTGCAAGAAGGTTTAAGATATAGATCCAAGGGAGGAGTCCCCGTCCATCGAATCACACATTTCCCTCCCTCCCTCTCACCCCCACAAACACACCTCTTCCCTTACCTAGAAAATCTGGGGCCTGCTCCCTTCTCTTACTTTGAAGACAAGGCTGAACCAGGAGGTGATGCAAAGCTATTAAAAGGAGGAGACAGGAAGTGAGGGAGGAGCCATCCAAACTCACGCAAAAGACCTGCTGCCCCTGTGATCATCTAGGAGAGTTAGAACTCTTTGCAAAGATGAAATTGTTTTGTGTGGTTCCGTATGGTTGCCCTGAGCCACATGGGTTATTGAGCTCATGAAATGTAAGAAGTGTAATTGAAGAACTGAATTTTACATTTTATTCCAAATTGTCTAATTGAAAGTTACAGTTGAATGGCCACACCTGCCTAGTCACTACAATACTAGGCCATGCAGAGATTACAAAAGGGAAGGAAACAAGAGGGGGCATGCTGTGAAAGTCGAGAAAAAACTACTGGGTCAAAACCAGAGTGCTGACGCTCAGAATGTGGCCAAGATGGCAGGGTAGGAAGACCCTGAGCACAACTCCTCCTATGGGCATGCCAGAATTATAAGCATCTAGAAAATAACTATGATCTAAGAACTAGTAGAAAAGATTTTCCACAGCTAAAGGTAAAAAGAAGGAACCACAACAAGACAGATAGGAAGGTGTAAGGTCAAGACCCACATCCCTAGGTAGGTGACTCACAAATGGGAAGATAATCACAACAGAGGTTTTCCCCCAAGGACCAAGGGAATGGGCCCCACTTCAGGCTCCCCAGAGAGGGGATGTCCTGCACAAGAAAGGTGAACCCCCAAAATATCTGACTTTGTTGTGTCATTGCTAAGTTGTGTCTGGCTCTTTGTGACCTCATTGACTGTAGCCCGCCAGGCTCCTCTGTCCATGGGATTCTCCAGGCAAGAATCCTAGAGTGGGTAACCATTCCCTTCTCTGGGGGATCTTCCTGACCCAGGGATCGAACGCATGTGTTCTGCATTGCGGGCAGATTCTTTATGACTGAGCCACCTGAGAAGCCCCAAGACATGCAACTTTGAAGGCTACAGGGCTTACACATGGGAGAGCGAGAAGGCATGGAAAGCAGAGACCCCACTCTCAAAGGGCATGGACAAAATCTCTCATGCTCTGAGACCCAGTGCAGAAGCAGTGATATGACAGGAGCCTGAGGGAGACTCACTTGCTGATCTTGGAGAGCCGCCCAGAGAGGCAGGAGACAACTGTGTGAGTGTGTGTGTGTGTGTGTGTGTGTGTGTGTGTGTGTGTGTGTGTGTATATATATATAATGTTCATGGATTGGAAGAATCAATATTGTGAAAATGTCTGTCATGATAGTGTTCTATACTATCCAAAGTAATCTACAGACTTGATTCAATTTCTATCAAATAATCAATGGCATTTCTCACAGAATTAAGAACACAAAATTTTACTATTTGTATGGGAACACAAATGACCCAGGAAAGCTAAAACAATCTTGCCAATAAAATGAACAACATGGAAGAAGTGGAAAAATTCTTAGAAATGTACAATCTCCCAACAGTGAACCAGGAAAAAAATCAAATATATGAATAGACCAATAACCAGTTCTATAGTTTTCCCATTGGGGAATTTAATGCAGTCTCCCACTTGACAGGTGGGGATACTGGTAAAGAATCCACCTGCAATGCAGGAGACCCAGGTCGTGAAGATCCCCTGGAGAAGGAAATGGCCACCCACTACAGTATTCTGGCCTGGAGAATTCCATGGACTGTATAGTCCATGGGTTCACAAAGACACAGACACAACCGAGCGACTTTCACTTTCACAATAACTAATCATGAAACTGAATGTGTTATTTAGATCAAGAAACAAAGTCCAGGACCAGATGGCTTCACAAGTGAATTCTACCAAACACTTATGAAAATGTTAACAGCTATCCTTCTCAAATGATTTTTTAAAATTGCAGAGGAAGAAATATTTCTGAACTCATTGTATGAAGCCAGCATCACTCATATCAAAATCAGAAAAGATAACACACAATAAGAAAAGTATAGGCCAATATCACTGATGAACATATATGCAAACGTCCTCAACAAAATTTTAACAAACTGTGCTGGGCTTTCACTCTAGAGTCACCTTCTGCACCTCCTAGATGGTGCCTGCATGCCACTCCTCTGCCCTGGCTGGCTGGGCCCTCCTCTTCCAGGGACCAGGCAATGGGTGGGCAAGGGGTCGATAGGTTAAAGGGATGCTGGTCTGGAGATGGGCTGCCTCCACCCACACCACCTTATCCCTTCAGTCCTGCCATGGTGGAAGATGCTCCTTGAAGGCAGGTTGTGTGTGGGTGGCCCAGAATCAAGCAGTTTGGAAAAGTCTCTTGACCCAGAAATCACAGAGAGCTATTCCAAAGTAGAAGGAATGCACTCAAACTAGCTTGGCCTGAATGTAGAAAGTGAGAAGAGAGTCCTGCACCAGTTGCACTGAGAAATGAAGAGCTCCTGTGTGAATTTGCCAATCTGATTTCTTGCTCAGGGAGGCTGGAACATCTATCTCCAGAAATGTCTTTGAAAAATAAAAAGCAAGATAACCTTTCATCTGAGGACTCCGTTAAAGGAAATAACCAATACAGGTCTCCATGTAGGATCCCCCTGGAGCATGAAGAGGAACTTTTATCAATTTGAGACCAATGATCAACACAGACCTTATCCTAAGGCCCACTTGGAGCCTTAAGAGAAACCAGATACTAACTTAAGGTAGTTTGCCACAAAAACCTACAGTTGCCAGTGCAATCCAACCATACCCCAAAATATCATTTTTTGGTTTCCTTCCTGGTTTGCAGTGGCTCCCAAAATGTTATCTGGAGGAAAGCATTTTAGGAGATGTGATGTCTGGCTTGATTGTGGGCATCTTGTTGGTGCCCCAGCCCATTGCTTATTCTCTCTTGGCTGGCCAGGAAAATATAGATGGTCTACACACAAATTTTTTTGTTGGCTTCATTTACTTCTGCCGGGAGCCAGCGTGAGGAACTCCACCCATGGCAAAGGTCATGAGGAAGGAGCATTCGGCATACGCAAAGTTGGAATTGAGCCTCAGGTAACCCCCTGTTCCTGAGCATCAACCCCCAAAATCAGAGTCTGCCTACTTTGCTGTTTTATGCTCTCACCTATACTTGTGACTTTACGGGGGGCCACCCCCCACCACCTCTCTCGGAGAAGGAGTTAACTTACAGCTCCAAGATAATAAAAATTCCTGAGCATGACAAGAGTGTTTCAACTTACAAATTCCTCTGAAGGTTATCTAGCCTGCCTGTACAGGTTCGTTCGGCCACATGTGATTGTTTACAGCCTCCCAACCATGAGAGGCCGAGATGTTTTAGACTTACTAAGTGACTGAAAGTGAAAGTCACTCAGTCGTGTCTGACTCTCTGTGACCCTGTAGACTATACAGTCCATGGAATTCTCCAGGCCAGAACACTGGAGTGGGTAGCCTTTCCCTTCTCCAGGGGATCTTCCCAATCCAGGGATCAAACCCAGGTTTCTCGCATTGCAGGCGGATTCTTTACCACCTGAGCTATCAGGGAAGCCCTAGACTTACTAAAGGCAGATTCTTTTAGGAAGTTAGAAATTATTAGTATAGTGGAATTATATTGGTGAAGGGTTTTTCATTTGTTGGACCAATATTTGCTGCTAAGTCTCCATATTCCCTACCCTTATAATGAATATAACTAGCATATAGGAGAAATACCATACTCACAGGAAACTAGTCAATCTAATCACACTAGGACCACAGCCTTGTCTAACTCAATGAAACCAAGCCATGCCTGCGGGGCAACCCAAGACAGGTGGGTCATGGTGGAGAGGGCTGACAGAACGTGGTCCACTGGAGAAGGGAATGGCAAGCCACTTCAGTATTCTTGCCTTGAGAACCCCATGAACAATATGAAAAGGCAAAATGATAGGATACCAAAAGAGGAACTCCCCAGGTCATTAGGTGCCCAATATGCTACTGGAGATCAGTGGCTGATGCTGGGAGGGATTGGGGGCAGGAGGAGAAGGGGACGACCGAGGATGAGATGGCTGGATGGCACCACGGACTCGATGGATGTGAGTCTGAGTGAACTCTGAGAGATGGTGATGAACAGGGAGGCCTGGCGTGCTGTGATTCACGGGGTCGCAAAGAGTCGGACATGACTGAGTGACTGAACTGAGGAGAAATAAGTATTAACCTGTAAGAAACCATGTTAACCTTAGGTTAAGTAAATTCCTTTCTTAATTGTAACCAACTACATCCACACCCTATAGGAATGCAATTTTATCTGGTACCTTCGGAGGGTAATACCTGGTTTAAGAAAAATCACCCCTAGAAAATAAGTTTCTGGTTGACTGACCGTTATCAGAAAGAGCCATAAAATGTCAGCAGGCCTCATGGCCATAAGATGATGTAAAACCCCTAAGACCTTTTTGTATACATTTATATGAAGCACCTGATTTTGATAAATGTCAGGACTGCTGACCCCCACGTGACTTTAAAATTTCCATTTGTCTCTATGTGTAAAAAAGGTATATAAGCAAACCTGAAAATAAAGAAAACGGATCCGTTTCTGGAAAGACTGATTCCCCCGTGTTGTTCTTTCTTGTTCTCCGTTTTTATGGCTGAATTCTCATCTGGAGCGTGGGTACTTGCCAAGCCTGCTAATTTTGCCTGGGCTTCTAAGATCTGACCGGGGAGGCCTCAGTATCTCCTCTCCTTCAGGAGAATGGAAAGACGCCTGTGGCCTGTGTAGGTGGTGCAAGCTTCTTGTCTCGAAGCTCTATTGGTGTCCCACGTAAACCAAGTTATTCAGCCTCTTTTTCTCCACTAGTTTTCCTACTACACTATTCTTTTCTAATTTCTCTTTGTACTTCTAATTAAATAGCTTTTTCCTAGGACGCCAACTCCATCCCTGCTTCGAATTACCCTGGATCCACTGGGGCTGGACCCTGGCATACTTCCTATTGGGGACCTCCATCACATCTCTGTGGGCATCTTTGGAGTGTTGTGCCTTATGATCAGTCAGCTGTAGCTGACTGGGAACTGTACAGAGCTGGCTATGATGCTGCCCATGTTGCTCCTTCTTTGGGAATGGTTTCAGGTGGGAGCACATTATTAAGCCAGACATCAGACAAGATATGTAGCACAAGTAGCTATGACATTATAGTTGACAGTATGGTAACCTTTAAGGTTGGAGTTTATCAGGCAGCCACGGGCTGTATCAAGCGGGCTTTGTTTCATTCTATCTCTAAGATGCCTTGCTAAGTGGATTTGTCACCTGTGCCTCCTTCACAGCTGTTACATCTTAAGCCAAGTATCTCCCTGGACTCAGACTTCATCAGAGTAATGGCGGGGGTGGCTCAGAGGTTAGAGCGTCTGACTCCAATGTGGGAAACCCAGGTTTGATCCCTGGGTCGGGAAGATCCCCTGGAGAAGGAAATGGCAACCCACTCCGGTATTCTTGCCTGGAGAATCCCATGGAGAGGAGCTTGGTAGGCTACAGTCCACGGGGTCACAGAGTCGGGCACGACTGAATGACTTCACTTTCACTTTCATTCATTACTGAAAGTGAAAGTGTTAGTCCCTCAGTCATGCCGACTCTTTGTGACACCGTGGACTGTAGCCCACCAGGCTCCTCTGTCCATGGGACTTATCCAGGCAAGAATACTGGAGTGGGTTGCCATGGCCTTCTCCAGGGGATCATCTCGACCCAGGGATTGAACTCGTGTCTCCTCTGG
>SJYX01014099.1:54186-65239 GCA_006410675.1 Oreotragus oreotragus
GTCCCAGGTTCAGTCCTTGGGTCAGGTAGATCCCCTGGAGAAGGAAATGACAATCCATTCCAATATTCTTGCCTGGGAAACCTTATGGACAGAGGATCCTGGTGGGCTACAGTTCATGGGATCATAAGAGTTGGACTCGACTTATAGACTAAATCACCAGGGCTTAAAAAGGAAAAAAAAAAAAAATAAGAAAATTAAAATACACAACAACAGTAATGTAGGGATAGGGGTGGCAGGTGGGAATAAAAACTAAACTATTCTAAAGTATTTGTTGTATAACAGAAAGATGAAAACATAGAATTCCTTTTAAACTTTGACAAATTAAGAACATAGGTTATATAGGGAATAAAGCCAATATTTTGTTATAACTGTAAAAGATATGTAACCTTTAAAAATTGAAGGAACATTAAAAATTTCCATACAAATAAAGGAAAAAATTAGAAAGTGAAAAAATAGCCAGATAATCCAAATTAAGATACAAAGAAGAAAGAAAACACAAATTATGAAAAAGGTTGGACACGTAGACAGCAAAAATAAAATTATGAATGCATCCAAATTGATTACAGATTATAATTATGGTAAATACAGCACAGACTTCAGTTACAAAAATAAATGTTTTTTGAAGTGGATTGCAAAAGCAATCTGAATCTAAAACATGAAACTAGAGATAGATTGAAAGCAGAAGTAAAGGCAAAATAACAGCAATACAATTCTAAATAAACACAAACAATATATCAAATGAAATAGGCTTTCGTTCCGTGCCTAGTGAGAGCCTATTTTGTGCCAAGCACTGTTTAGGCAACTGGATATTTTAGCACATGATGGCAGGTAAAGATCTTTGCCTCTCCAGACCTATCAGTGCTCCTTGAAGGGATAAACAACAAACAAAAAATGAATAATTGATAAAATAAAGAATCATTATGGAAGACATTCCTCTATATAAGAATAAGAACTCAGGGAGAATGGTAGAGAGGACCCAGGGTGGGAAGGCAGGTGAAACCTCAACAATGCGGAAAGCAAACACCTACCAAGTCCTATTCTGCAATGTGGCAACTTGTTGATTCCATATCCCAGAGAATGCAGCCCAGGTTAGGAAGGGATTTAGATGATAAGGATGCTGTTTCACAAGCAAAAAAAATTCGAGAATGATTTCCCTGGATAATCCAACAAACATTGTTTATAAATATAGATGAGGCTGATTTTTGAAAATGTATGTTGGTTTGCAGCTTCCTTGGGCTCTATCCAGGTTTCATCTAAAACCTGATGGTGAGGCGGACCACTCCAGGCTGCAAGCTGGCAGGTTTAATACACAGGGAACTGACTCAAGATGCTTGTCTTGGGCAGCCCCAAGAAAAGCAGTTCTTCACATCTGTCTGCCAGAATCTGAAACGCTTATAGAGAGGCCTTAAGTGAGTTCAATCACATATACCATCCAGACAGTGTCAGTTTCTACTCGAGGCTGCATCCTTGGAGGGGCTTCTGGAAGTGGGGAAGGCAAGCAGAAGGCACATTTCTAGGACAAGGAGCAGCTGGGGACCCCTCGATTGCATGGGTGCAGTTTGCTGGCCCACCTCTCAACCCCGTGACCAGCTCTCGTGCTCTCACAGGCTCCTCTCTCCCTGGGCTTTCATCAACATGGAGGCAGCTGATGGCTCCCTGGCTGCAGTGCAGGCAGATGCCACAACAACAGAGTCACATGTGAGAGAACACGGGCAAAGTCAGTGATTCCCAATGGAATGACAACTTTTTCTGCCGAAAGTCATAGGACCTGAATCTTGGATTTACAGTGCCCCCCACTAGGGGGTGGGATCCCTCAGGGTGTTCACTTGCGCCCTTGTGTGACTTAATAAAGAGGACACATTAACAGTTTCATCAGTAGGAATACACTACATTCTGTTTAGATAATGGTTCCAATGCTTCTTAGGGAGGAAGTGACCATGTCCAAAGCCACTTTTTCAGTTCAGTTCAGTTCACTCACTCAGTCATCTCTGACTCTTTGTNATTGTTAGGCCCCGAACGGCCTAATCACGGGAGGCGTCGCTTCTCAGATCACCAAGACTCGAATTCGATGCAATCAGCAAGAGGATTTATTAAACCGGCGCGCCGGGGTTCGATCTTCCTCGAAAGGAACGAACCCCGATGCTAGTTACAGAGCAGTTTTTATACACCAAAAGCTACAAGCAGGTATAGGTGGGGTGAAGACAATCTCAGCAAACTGATTGGTGGGCATAACCTGACCTTTACAGAGATAGGTCTGGAAGCTACCAGGCTGAAACGGCTAACCGACCACCTCATACCTTGCGGCGGTTAGCCAATTTTCTAGAAAAGATTAACAGAAAAACAATTACCCGGGGGGTCCCTTCTAAGGCCAGGAAACTAGACTATAGGTTATCAGATAGGGGGCAGGTTCCTTTTCCATGAGTCATGACTAGCCCTTAAGAAACAGAATAAAGGGTTGCTTTAAAATTTAACTTTTTCTCTTCAGGATCAAAAGGCAAAAATAATAAAATAAAATAAAATGCATACTCAATGCAACATGTATACACATACATAAGCTAATGGGAAATACCAAGACTTAGAAATATTTTTGATTGATTATTGAATCTCCTGGAAAATAAAGCTGAAAAACTGCAGTCATTTAGGTACAATTGGATGTGAGCAGCATAGTTAAATGTAAGAGATTGATTGTAAAATTGGTCTAAGTTGTCAAACTACCTTGTCTCCGGGCCCTTTTACGATGTTAATTTGGATCTGTTTTAATGCAGAGTTAGGACCTATTTTTGCACTTCTTGAAGCTCAAAGCCTCAAAGGCTTTGCAGTTTTACTTTCAATAGTTTCTGCTTTTTTAAGCATTTGCTGGTTTTGCATTTTTCATTTCCTGTTTTTTTCAACCCACAGACTACCTTCTCATGCATGTAAAAATATCTGTACTTATTTGCTAGAAATTCTATGATAAAGAGACCAGAGGATGATTTTCACACACATTACAGCACAGTCCCCAAGAAGTTTGTGGTTGGCCCATTTCTCAGAATCTTCTCACAATAACAAGAGTGGCTGTTATAAATTCATGTATACACCGGCACAACCATTTCCTACCTGCCTCATCTCCTTCACCTTTGGCCTGACCAAGTTCCCCTTCCCCTCCTCTATGGGGGGTGATGCTCACAGTGGACTCAGACTTGCTTAGGAGGCCTGACTGAGGGCAGTCACCAGCTCTGTCGTGAGCTGAGTGAAAGAACCAGTGCAATCAGTGGATGCAGGTTCTTTTGCCTTCCTGACAATGGAGTTTAAAAAGCCTGAACATAATAGAAAACTTAAGAAGTCAATTTTCTTTCTCTTTGCCTATTTTGCAGTAATAAAAATTTGAAATTAGTATTAGAAAGTCTTTATCTCCAGGTTGTAGATGACCACAAATAATTCTGAGTACAAATATGTAAGAGTAGTTTGCACATTATTGTATTTTATTTCTCTGTAACAGGAGATCAGAGATTTCAGCATCAATTTAGCAAACTAGTCATATGCCAACCATTCTGGAAAATGGAATGAGATCAATTATAGACCACAGACATTTTATTTTTGAAATCCCTAATAAAACTGGGATGTTACAGCGAACTAGAAGCATACGTATGAGATACAAGAGGATGCAACAATTCCTGGAAGGAACACTGGGGCCAAACATTCACAGTGAGCATGGGCCCTGAGAGGCTATCACTGAGGCATCCACGGAGGAGGCAGAAGCACCCTGGGGAGGTGGGCTTCAGACATTTCAGCTGTGAAGGGATGGGGCTGAGCATTCGTTGAGGATGTGACCATGAGACAGCTGGCCCAACTGTCTCTTTATGTCCCCCTGTTCAGAGGCTCACACTTCAAGGTCTCTCTTCCCGAGTGCATAACTGAAGGATTCTGCTCTTTGATTAGAGCATCTCCAGAGAAAATCCTCCACATTCAGGCATTTTGTGTTCTGTCTCCATAACAGCCTGTCCCGCTGTCACCTCAGGTGAGACCTGCACTCAGAACCCTCACTCACAGGTGAAACTTCCAGCTTTTCTAATGATTTATTCCAAAATTCAAAAAGGTAAACAGGGAGATCTGCCATTTGAGGACAAACTGCAATATGATGGAGAGATGCAAGAGACAAAGATAAACAGAAAAAATAACCTTAAGGGGGCCATTAACTCAGCAAACAAAACCATGAAAAAAACTAACCAAGGGAAAATAAATCTCTCTTTCAGATATCTGGATTAATCATCTTCCCACTGAAATCAACTAAAAATGCTGAAAACAGATACCTTTTCTTAAAAGCATATGTGAGTAGGCAAGTAATAAGCATTCTTAGGACAGAACTAAGTGAGTGACAAGCGGAGTGCAACAGCAGGCTGTCTCTCTGAGGATACTTTACCAGCTCTTGAGAATTTAAACTTTACTTCTGGAAGCCACGTTGACATGAAAATCAGAGTCCAGGCAAAGGGGGATTCAAGGTGGGAGGGGGGTGGGTAGCTAATAGAGGAACCTGTATCACTAAGTCCAAAGGGACACACCCTCAGTGAAGGGTGACATAGGGGTCAGTGACTTCTAGTCAGTGAAATGGATGAGAGATTTGAAAAAGAAAAGATCAGAATGAAGTTTAAGGAGCAAAAGATGCTTATAGAAAAAGAGAGAGAGAGAATAGGCTAGAGGAAGACTTTAAAGTAATAATGGTTGGATTTTTTTTTTTTTCCTGAGCTGACGAAAGTCAGCAATTAACACATTCAAGAAATATAATACCGAAGAAGTTCGTTAGGAAAGAATTCACACCTTAATGTGTAGCAGTGAAACTGTGGGGAAAGAAATGAACCAGAATGAACAGACAGATGACCTCTGAAAAAAGAAAGGAACTGGGCTGATTTCTTAGTAATGACAAAGGAAGCCACAAAACAGTAGAAGCAGGCTTTCAGTGTGCTCAAAGAAAATAACAGTCAACTTAAAATTCTACACCCAGGGAAAATAGGTATCAAAAATAAGACAAAAGAAACACATTTCAGACAATACAGACTAAGCGTTTTACCACCAGCAAAACTTAACTAGAATTTGTAAGAATGTACTTGAGCAAGAGAAAAGTAATCCAAGATGGTAAATCACAGGTGAAAAAGAAGAAAGAAGGAAGAGATTCTACTAATAATGTCTGAGGCTCTCCTGGTGGCTCAGTTGGTAAAGAATCCGACTGTAATGCAGGAGTCCCAGGTTCAATCCTTGGGTCGAGTAGATCCCCTGGAGAAGGAAATGACAATCCATTCCAATATTCTTGCCTGGGAAACCTTATGGACAGAGGATCCTGGTGGGCTACAGTTCATGGGATCATGAGTTGGACTCAACTTACAGACTAAATCACCAGGGCTTAAAAAGGAAAAAATAAAAAATAAAAAAATTAAAATACACAACAACAATAATGTAGAGATAGAGGTGGCAGGTGGGAATAAAAACTAAAATATTCTAAAGTATTTGTTGTATAACAAAAAGATGAAAACATAGAATTCCTTTTAAACTTTGACAAATTAAGAATATATGTTATATAGGGAATAAAGCCAATATTTTGTTATAACTGTAAAAAATATGTAACCTTTAAAAATTGAAGGAACATTAAAAATTTCCATATAAGTAAAGGAAAAAGTTAGAAAGTGAAAAAAAAAACCAGATAATCAAAATTAAGATACAAAGAAGAAAAAAAAACACAAATTATGAAACAGGTTGGACACGTAGACAGCAGAAAATAAAATTATGAATGCATCCAAATAGATTACAGATTATAATTATGATAAATACAGCACAGACTTCAGTTACAAAAACAAATGTTTTTTGAAGTGGATTGCAAAAGTAATCTGAATCTAAAACATGAAACTGGAGATAGATTGAAAGCAGAAGTAAAGGCAAAATACAGCAGTACAAACACAAACAATATATCAAATGAAATAAGCTTTTCATTCAGTGTCTAGTGAGAGCCTATTTTGTGCCAAGCGCTGTTCTAGCCAACTGGATATATTAGCACATTATAGCAGGTAAAGATCCCTGCTTCTCCAGACCAATCAGTGTTCCTTGAGGGGACAAACAATAAACAAAAAAGGAATAACTGATAAAAATAAAGAATCATTATAGAAGATATTCCCCTATGTAAGAATAAGAACTCAAGGAGCATGGTAGAGAGGACACAGGGTGGGAAGGCAGGGGAAACTTCAACAGTGTGGAAAGGTAACGCCTACCAAGTCCTATTCTGCAACATGGCAACTTGTTAATTCCAAATCCCAGAGAATTCAGACCAGGTTAGGAAGGGATTTAGATAATTAGGATGCTGTTTCACAAGAATAAAGAGCTTTGAGACTGGTTGCCCTGGATATTCCAACAAATATATCTTTATAAATATAGATGAGGCTGATTTTAAAAAATGTATGTTGGTTTGCAGCTTCTTTGGAATCTATTCAGGTTTTTCATCTGAAACCTGATGGTGAGGCAGACCACTCCAGGCTGCAAGCTGGCAGATTTAATACACAGGGAACTGAGTCAAAATGCTTGTCTTGGGCAACCCCAAGAAAAGCAGTTCTTCACACCTGTCTGCCAGAATCTGAAACGCTTATAGAGAGAGCTTAAGTGGGTTCTATCACTTATACCATCCAGACAATATCAGTTTGTACTCGAGGATATATCCTTGGAGGGACTTCTGGAAGTGGGAAAGGCAAGCAAAAAGCACATTTCTAGGACAAGGAGCGGCTGGGGAGCCCTCGATTGCATGGGTGCAGTTTGCTGGTCCACCTTTCAACCCCGTGACCAGCTCTCGCGCTCTCACAGGCTCCTCTCTCCCTGCGCTTTCATCAGCATGGAGGCGGCTGCTCTGGTGGCTCCCTGGCTGCAGTGCAGGCAGATGCCACAACAACAGAGTCACATGTGAGAGAACACGGGCAAAGTCAGTGATTGCCAACGGAATGACAACTTTTTCTGCCGAAAATCATAGGACCTGAATCTTGGATTTACAGTGCCCCCCACTAGGGAGTGGGATCCCTCAGGGTGTTCACTTGTGCCCTTGTGTGACTTAATAAAGAGGACACATTAATAGTTTCATCAGTAGGAATACACTACATTCTGTTTGGATAATGGTTCCAATGCTTCTTAGGGAGGAAGTGACAATGTCCAAGGCCACTTTTTCAGTTCAGTTCAGTTCACTCACTCAGTCATCTCTGACTCTTTGCGATCCCACGAACTGCAGCACACCAGGCTTCCCTGTTCTTCACTATCTCCTGGAGCTTGCTCAAACTCATGTCCATCAAGTCGGTGATGCCTTCCAACCATCTCATCCTCTGTTGTCCCCTTCTCGTCCTGCCCTCAATCTTTCCCAGCATCACAGTCTTTTCTAGTCAGCCAGTTCTTCTCATCAGGTGGCAATATTCGAGCTTCAACTTCAGCATCAATTCTTCCAATGAATATGCAGGATTGATTGCCTTTAGGATTGACTGGTTTGATCTTGCAATCCAAGGGACTCTTAAGAGTCTTTTCCAACACCACAGTTCAAAAGCATACATTCTTTGGTGCTCATCCTTCTTTATGGTCCAACTCTCACATCCATACAGGACTACTAGAAAAACCATAGATTTGACTAGATAGACTTTTGTAAGCAAAGTGATGTCTCTCTGATTTTCAATATTTTGTATAGGTTGGTCATAGCTTTTCTTTCAAGGAGCAAGCATCTTTTAATTTCACAGCTGCTGTCACTATCTGCATTGACTTTGGAGTCCAAGAAAAGAAAGCCTGTCACTGTCTCCATTGTTTCCACATCTATTTGCCATGAAGTGATGGGACTGGATGCCATGAGCTTCATTTTTTGAATGTTGAGGTTTGACCCAGCTTTCTCACTCTCCTCTTTCATTTTCATCAAGAGACTCTGTAGTTCTTCTTTACTTTCTGGCATTCGGGTAGTGTTTTCTGCATACCTGAGGTTATTGATATTTCTCCCTGCAATCTTGACTCCATCTTGTAATTCATCCAACCTGGCATTTTGCATGATGTATTTTGCATAGAAGTTAAATAAGCAGCATGACAGCATACACCCTTGACATGTTCCTTTCCCAATTTAGAACCAGTCCATTGTTCCATGTCCAGTTCTACGTGATACTTCTTGATCTGCATACAGATTCTTCAGGAGGCAAGTAGGGTGGTCTGCTATTCCCATCTCTTGAAGAATTTGCCATGGTTTATTGTGATCCACACAGTCAAAGTCTAGCGTAGTCAATGAAGCAGATGTTTCTCAGGAATTCTCTTGCTTTTTCTATGATCCAATGGATGTTCGCAATTTGATCTCTGGTTCCTCTGGCTTCTCTAAATCCAACTTGAACATCTAGAAGCTCTCAGTTGACGAACTGTTTAAGCCTAGCTTGGAGAATCTTGAGCATTACTTTGCTAGCATGTGAGGTGAGTACAATTGTGCGGTAGTTTGAACATCTTTGGCATTGCCTTTCTTTGGGATTGTAATGAAAACTGACCTTTTCTAGTCCTGTTGCACTGCTGAGTTTTCCAAATTTGTTGGCATATTGAGTGCAGCACTTTGATAGAATCATTTTTTAGAATTTAAAATAACTCAGCTGGAATTTATCACCTCCACTAGCTTTGTTCTTAGCGATGCTTCCTAAGGCCCATTTGACTTCTCATTCCAGGATGTCTGGCTTTAGGTGATTGATTACTCCATTGTGGTTATTTGGGTCATGAAGATTTTTTTTTTTTTTTGGGTATACTTCTTCTATGTATTCTTGCCACCTCTTCTTAAAATCTTCTACTTCTGTTAGGNGATGCTTCCTAAGGCCCATTTGACTTCTCATTCCAGGATGTCTGGCTTTAGGTGATTGATTACTCCATTGTGGTTATTTGGGTCATGAAGATTTTTTTTTTTTTTTGGGTATACTTCTTCTATGTATTCTTGCCACCTCTTCTTAAAATCTTCTACTTCTGTTAGGTCCATACCATTCCTGTCTTTTATTGTGCCCATCTTTGCATGAAATATTCCTTTGGTATCTCTAGTTTTCTTGAGGAGATTTCTAGACTTTCCCATCTTATTAGCTTCCTCTCTTCCTTTGCATTGTCTTCTTAGAAAGGCTTTCATATCACTCCTTGCTATCTTTTGGAACTCTGCATTCAGATGGATATATCTTTCCTTTTCTCCTTTGCCTTTAGTTTCTCTTATGTTCTTAGCTATTTGTAAGGCTTCCTCAGACAACCATTTGCCTTTTTGCTTTTCTTTTTCTTTGGGATGGTCTTGATCACAGCCTCCTGTACAAACGTTTTGAACCTCCATCCATAGTTCTTCAGGCACTCTCTCTGTGAGATCTAATCCCTTGAATCTATTTGTCACTTACACTGTATAATCATAAGGAATTTGATTTAGGTCATACCCAAATGGTCTAGTGGTTTTCCCTACTTTCTTCAATTTAAATCTGAATTTGGCAATAAGGAGTTCATGATCTGAGCCACAGTCACCTCCCAGTCTTGTTTTTGCTGATTGTATAGAGCTTCTGCATCTTTGGCTGCAAAAAATATAACAATCTGATTTTGGTGTTGACCATCTGGTGATGTCCATGTGAAGAGTCATCTCTTGTGTTGTTGGAAGATGGTGGTTGCTATGACCAGTGCATTCTCTTGGCAAAACTGCTAGGCTTTGCTCTGCTTCATTTTGTATCCTAAGGCCAAACTTAGAAGAGATATCTTCCAGGTATCTCTTGACTTCCTTCTTTTTCATTCCAGTCCCCTACAATGAAAAGGACATCTTTTTTTTTCTGTTAGTTCTAGAAGGTCTTGTAGGTCTTCATAGAAACATTCAGCTTCTTCAGCATTAGTGGTTTGGGCATAGACTTGGATTACTGTGATACTGAAAGATTTGCCTTGGAAACGAACAAAGATCATTGTGTCATTTTTGAGACTGCACCCGTATATTGCATCTTGGACTCTTTTGTCGACTATGAGGATAAGTCCATTTCTTCTAAGGCATTCTTGCCCACAGTAGTAGATGCAAAGGCTGTCTGAATTAGTTCTGCCCATTCCAGTCCATATTAGTTCACCAATTCCTAAAATGTAGATGTTCACTCTTGCCATCTCCTGTTTGACCACTTTTAATTTACCTTGATTCATGGACCTAACATTACAGGTTCCTTTGCACTCATCTCACACGCTAGTAAAGTAATGCTTAAAATTCTCCAAGCCAGGCTTCAGCAATATGTGAACCGTGAACTCCCTGATGTTCAAGCTGGTTTTAGAACAGGCAGAGGAACCAGAGATCAAATTGCCAACATCCGCTGGATCATGGAAAAAGCAAGAGAGTTCCAGAAAAACATCTATTTCTGCTTTATTGGCTATGCCAAAGCCTTTGACTGTGTGGATCACAATAAACTGTGGAAAATTCTTCAAGAGATGGGAATACCAGACCACCTAACCTGCCTCTTGAGAAATCTGTATGCAGGTCAGGAAGCAACAGTTAGAACTGCACATGGAACAACAGACTGGTTCCAAATAGGAAAAGGAGTACGTCAAGGCTGTATATTGTCTCCCTGCTTATTTAACTTATATGCAGAGTACATCATGAGAAACGCTGGACTGGAAGAAACACAAGCTGGAATCAAGATTGCCGGGAGAAATATCAATAACCTCAGATATGCTGATGACACCACCCTTATGGCAGAAAGTGAGGAGGAGCTAAAAAGCCTCTTGATGAAAGTGAAGGAGGAGAGCGAAAAAGTTGGCTTAAAGCTCAACATTCAGAAAACGAAGATCATGGCATCCGGTCCCATCACTTCATGGGAAATAGATGGGGAAACAGTGGAAACAGTGTCAGACTTTATTTTTTTGGGCTCCAAAATCACTGCAGATGGTGACTGCAGCCATGAAATTAAAAGACGCTTACTCCTTGGAAGAAAAGTTATGACCAACCTGGATAGTATATTCAAAAGCAGAGACATTACTTTGCCGACTAAGGTCCGCCTAGTCAAGGCTATGGTTTTTCCTGTGGTCATGTATGGATGTGAAAGTTGGACTGTGAAGAAAGCTGAGC